>JAUPFT010000009.1:9994785-10594785 GCA_036936625.1 Parnassius smintheus behrii
ATAGTGATTCGATAACGTGAACTAAACGATATCACAAAAATTCGTGCTTGGGGCTCTGCATGTTATATAGTTGTTATTTCTTGATAGGTCGACACGGCATCGAACGGGTTGGTAATCGCAGTTTTTATTTTTTATTTTACTGGTTATTAAGAAGATGCTAGTGCCCACCTCATGATTTGTTTCCCCCTGTCGTCTCTTATGACGCCCACGGGAGGATATGGGGTGGTGGGTATTCTTACACCGTCACTACACCATTATCATCTCAACAGATTATATTGACAAGTTACGCTTTCGGTCAAAGTTAATCATTGTGAAGTGCATTTAGCCGCAATGTTGCAATTATGCGGGTAATTCAGGGGCCTATTTTGCGTTACGAAACACAGTCGAGAGAGAACCATTTCCTAATTCGCTTAATGATTATCTAATTTCGAGAGGATATTGCGAATTTACTTTAATTTGTGAATTTTAGTAACCACAAAGTACATCTATTTTTCCGGACCAATACGATTTGGGGACCTTCAAGAAAATAGCCTACTCTTTTTTATATGGCCGGCAACGCATCTGCAATTCCCCTTGTGTTGGAGTGTTCATGGATTTTTTTTTATAGAATAACGGTGACAAACTGACAAATAAGCACACAGTCCACCTGATGGTTAGTGGATGCTGTGGCCCTTGGGCCATCTTAATTTATCCTCGATTAAGAATGATAATCTTTATTCTCGGTAGTCTCTTACCATCAAGTGCGCCACATGCTCCCGAGCATAGCTCTTTATAGCTCGTTGAGCGACCTTCAGCTTCCAGCAGTGAAGGACCACGTCTCAGATCCATAGGTCATCACTGGCAAGACTCACTGGTTGTGCAATCTTGTTTTGAAGTGAGGAGATGTTTCGTAACGCTGCCCAGCCGAGATGAATTCGTTGATTGATCTCTCGATCGAAGTTGGACTTACCTGTTCGGATTATTTGTCCCAGGTAAACAGACTCGTCAACAACTTCGTGCTTCGTGCTCCCAGCAACTACCAGCATAGGTGTGACATAGATGTTACACGTGATCTTTGTTTTGTCTAAGTTCATCTAAAGACCTATCTGTTAGTGGACGTGAAGAGTTTCGGGGATATTACGTCATCCTTCTTACACATTTCTGCAGTTGGATAGGTTTCGTACTCTGGTTCAGTACTCGGATAGCCATCGCAGCCCTACTATACAAATATGTCAGCACTTGGATATACCGACAATCCACTTGGCACCTCTAAAGGGACCGTAGCACCACCCAAATTTCGAGGGAATCAAATCCTTTTTCATAATCCACATACGCAAGGCAAGATCGCAGATTGTATTGTTCGGTCTTCTGCAAAATTTAAAAAAAAAACTACATTACGCGTACATTAATTTATTTTTTATTACCTACCGACACTTGAAGCACTTGTCGACCCATGGTAACGGGGAGGGGGGACTTTGATCTTAATTAACTCGTAGAACCTTTGCTATTATACCGGGCTTTATTGAGGGATACCAGAGATCAGAGAGGTATAAAGTTTCACTCTCTACGAGGAAAATGTTGCTCGGTCGATACAAATATTATGTTCTTAAAAATAAGTGTCTGTGTGATCGACATTTAATCATTGAAGCTTGGGATTTTCTAGACAGTTTCAAAACTAATTATGTACAAACTATAACTGCTAAACATATTCAGCATATGATGTCCTTAAAGAAGTTGTTAAGACATGGTTGCTTCATTTTGAGAGTATAGATGATGTGATGATCAATTGATGTTCTGGCCCCCTATCCAGCTACCACTTTCGATGCTGAAATTAGGAAAAAGAATTTCAAATTAAAGACCATTACGGAAATACTTCTTCATGGTGGGACCTGCTTCAATAGAGCAGGGTGAAATTCAGCTTTCTACTATTAAAACAAATAAATCGAGAGCAGTCACCATTTGCCGATAATTGATGGACGTTGTTAACGTGGAGTTTACATTTTAGTCGACAGCTCTCGAAGAGGTAGGAAAGTAATACTTCAACATAACTGCATCGTAAGAAAACGAACTGTAGACTGCTGCACACATCTAGTGCCTATCATATGGTACCTTAGTTGAGCTAGGTACCAAGATAATATAGTACCACCTGCACATCTTGGATGATATTCTAATTATAATTGAAGACGAATAAAAGATAATTTTAAATTACGTTTTTTATTTTTATTTTAAACATCGCCTCCTAACCTTTCCTGTCCTTCAATCTATTTGTGAGTTTCCTAGTATCCTCCCACTCAATACAATGTAATAAATATTACAATTATATATTTCCGTATACAAAAGTGATTCTATATATACATATAGTAAACAACTGTAGAATCACTTTTACTAATTTTCGAATCCACAAAGAGAGAGAAAACAAAATCCGCAGAATTTTCAGCGTTATTTTGATAATATACAAGCTATTAATTGACACTACTTCCATATTTTTACAATCAGGGCCCAAGAATGTACGAGAGCTCATCAGTCTCCTATGGGCGTATATTGCAAAATAACCCTCTATATTTATTTTTTATAGAAGAGGGGGCAAACGAGCATACGGTTCACCTGATGCTAAGTGACTAACGCCGCCCATGAACATCCGCAACACCAGAGGAATTGCAAAGGTCGTATCCGTCCGGAATATATATATATGTACATAAATTTAATGGTACATTTACCTTTACTTCCAAACAACATATTATATACTCAGTGTTTTAGTATAGGAGTCAGTCCTAGCTGCAATCGCCTTTAGGATGACATCGTCGCTGTCGTGCCCGCGAAAGGGAATGACCTCCTTGCGTATTATGAAAACATCTAATATTATAAGCTCATTCGTGTACCTTACTCACATACTACTTGAGTAAAAAAGATGTGTAGTATGTATTCCATAACATTAACTTTACTGAGTCTGAATACTGAGCAAATCTTATAGCTAGAACGATAATATTCACTTCCACTGCCCTGCACTCCTACTCTATATCGCGGCCATCCTCTAGATAGTTCATGGTAACGTGACTCAGATAGATGAAGCTGTCCACCTCCTTCAAAGTAGTACCAACGAGTATAACTGATGTCATATCTGAGATATCAATTTTGTTTTATAGCCATTTGGGGAAAACGAGCATGCGGCTCACGGAAAGTGTCGACCGCCGCCCACGAACAACACCACGGGAAATGCAAATGCGTTGCCGGCTCTTAAAATGTGGTAAACTCGTTTCTTGAAGGTCCATAAGAGGTACCGGCCTGGAAAATCGCCGATGGAAAATAATTCCATAAAGAAATCGTGCGAAGAAGAGAACTATATTTCCCTGCTGTAAACATGAGCACTTGACTTTGCTCACAAGTTGCAACGAGCTTGTATGTAGGCAGCATAAATATAATGTTGTCCAGGCCGTATTTCTGTCACGGTCACCGGTCACTCAACGTAGAATAGCTACAGTCCACCTGGTAAATGAACGTTGTGAAATCAATATCCATCCTTGATTTATGATCAAAGTGCAGAAGCCTTGTTATCAGTAAAAATTTGTTAAGAGCTGTAGATTTAGTTAGTGAAACACAAGTCAGATACGAAGCAAAACTTCAAGACGACTCTGATTCGAACACGAAGAGCAGCGTAGAATTCAGATTTTAACCACTTGACCACGAGTGTGTTTAATATAGAAATATAAAAAGTTTACAGGCAATTTCAATCTCAGACATATGGCAAATATCCTTCAATCATTCACATGACACATTACATTCATGTGTGAGTAAGTGAAATGACGCATTGGGCCGCTTTGCCTTTGTGCTCGTTGTTAGTTGTCCTTACAAAAGCTTTGTCGGGTGACAGCTCTATTAGCGTTGCTTTGATTGTAAGGTTGGGTTGATTGTAACAGTTCGCTGTCCCCGGAGAATAAAATGATAACTGCCATTATCTTAGTGTTAGTGTTATGTCATTTTGGGATCTGTGGGTAGAAACACATCTGCTCAATTTTTTCGTAATTTTTATACAGTTATTTAACGAAGTTACAAAATTTTACAATAGTATTCAAAGATTTAACACAGGCCTTAAAATACGAGAATAAAGTTTTAATATAATATTATCGGAATGCATTCCTACTTGATAGTATTACAAACAGCCATAGAATTATGTTCTCGTGAAAAATATTTGAGTCGATAATGATAAAAGCAGTTATCATTTTATTCTCGTTCAAAACCAATCACTCGCTTGGTATAAATATGTGTTAGTAAAACTACTTTTATGGTTTGAACAGTAAGACTTATTGCCATTCTCTTCACTCACTTAGATTATACGAAAACGCAATTGCCATGGTAGATACAAACTCGCCGATGATTCCAGCGTATTAGTAATGTTCACTTACATAGTGACAAATTAATCGAAAATAGAAAACGAAAATGAAAGAAATGAAGATTTCTCACCAGATGAATCTGAGTATTTGCCGAGCCCAGAAAGAATGCAAATATTATAACAATGCGAAAGTCCATCAAGCATTGGAGGAAACTTATATTACATAGACACAGCCAGTTAGAATATAATAAGAATACCATCAACTATTTCCAACATATCTTTAGTTTTGAACACAATTTATCTCGTACCACACCTTTTAGTCATATATGAAGCTAATAGGTTGCAAGACACTCCTAAAGCACACACAGAATGTATTTTTGATTTGATACAAACTTAACAACATGAAAGTTATGGACCGTAGAGGTACAAAACAAAACTGTCATCAAAAAGATGCCTAAATAAAATATTTTAAAATTAAACGTCAACCTCTTATACTCGTAATACTGTTGATAATCATGAAAATGAAAAAGAAGCAGAACCATCACCGTCTCTTTTTGATTTGGATGCAACATTATAACTTGAAAATGTTTTTGGTTTTATATTGTCGGACAAAACGATTATTACCAATAAAAAAATAATACTAGTCATCAAAATCTGACACAAACCCGAGAAAACAGGAACGTAGCCGACCATCAGAGCCCAGATTATATTGAAAACTATGATAGAGAAGATCAAATCAAAATGGATAGTTATCATTTAGTATAGTTCAAGAACCAACAAAGGGAAAAAATACAAGAAAACTTAAACAAAGTTTAAACGAAAAACAAGATGTTTAGAATAATAATTAGAACATTCAGGAGAAGCGTATAAAGGGTGTAGATCGAAGAAAATGTACGACAAAAAAGTTTTAAAAGTTAGTTATAAGTGCCCGAAGAAATATGGCGAAAAGATAACTTATGAGCAGAGAGAGAACATAATGCAGCAATATTATAAAATAAGAGATCAGAGAGACACTGACAACTATCGTAAATAGTACAATCGTCAAAGATGTTAAGTAAATCACCGTAGAGCAAAAACGCAACCAAACTCAATCGATCAATTACTTCTTTATAATAGACTCATAAAAAGAACAAGTGTGCAAAACATTCTTCATAAATACTTTAAGAATTTCACATCAAACTGTTTATACAGCACTAGAAAATTCTAAACCTGACGAAAATTTTATAGACAAACGAGGGCGACATGAAAATATTCCACGTAAAATGCACATTGCGACATAAGAGAGCATCATAAAGCACATTGAATTGTTCCCTACAGTTGAGTCCCGTTACGTAAGAAAAGATTCTACAAGGAAATACCTCTCAGAACTACTTAATATATCCAAAATGTACCGCCTCTACAGAGCCTGGTTTGGACAGCAAAGATCTGACTACCATTTAGCCGCTAAATGTCAATACGAGACAATATTCAACACCAAATTTTTTTAACGAAAAAAGACCGATAACGAGTGCTCTAAGTGTGCTCATTATTGATAGGCCGATTCAGAAACTCAAGAAATATTGCAGGAAAAATATGATGATCATCAAAAAAAAACAACGTACGGCAAATTATAAAAGAAGAAAAAGAATCTGTTGATCCCTCAAAAACAACTGTAGCAATCTTCGAATTGGGAAAAGGTTTTGAGCATCCCACAATCTGAGGTTCGATTTTTCCACTACAAAAGGAGGTATCACATTTATAACTTTAAGGTATATGATGCTACTCAAAGTAAAGTTGTTATGTTAGGCATGGTCAGATTGCTATAAGGGGGGCAAATGAAATTGGTAGTTGCTTACGACAATTTCTACTTAATGAGAAATCAAGAGGCATCCACAACATATGATTTTACTGCAACGGTTGTTGCGGACAAAACAAAAACAGATTTATATACGATTTATATCTTTATGCTGCACGGAAGCTTCAATTGAATATCACACATGGATTCTTTGAATCCGGCCACGACCAGAGTTTTCGATTCATCTCACCATTGAACGTGAATCAAAACACAGAGTTGTATACACGCCTGAACACAATCATTATGAACTCCAAAGTATAAAGGAGTTAGAAAATAATAAACTGGTTAGAAAATGAGGACAGCCAAAAAATATCATGGATTCAAATCATGGAAGTAAATGCCTCATATTCAAATCGCATTGGTAAGGCCAATTACCAAGCCTAAGTCCTGGCTATGAGCCTGAACTCCAAACGTTATACACTAAGCCTATTTCAATAAGCTATGCTTTATATGATGTTCTTATGAGCTCCCGTAAGACGGGATCTATCCCAAGTTACTATCGTGGTTTTTACGAGTTCTTTACTTATGACAGTAACTGTTCTGGTAGCAATAACGACAGTAAGGAAGATCGTTATGATTAATAATCATCATCATCGTCATTATCATCATTACAGCCCTTCACAAGTCCACTGCTGAATATAAGCCTCCCCCAAGTAATGCCACAAAGCACGGTCCTGAGCCGCCTGCATCCATCGACTTCCTGCATGTCTTACGAGGTCGTCACTCCATCTATTTTATTAATACAAATTATGTAATAGATAATATTAATAATTTCTTCCTCGTAATAATAATTTAGATATCAAGTGATCATAAAGCTGACTTTAACTAATATCAAATAGGTACAACGATTAAGAAAAATACTGTTTTTTTTTAATTTTGTTTTGATTTTTGAGGAGTGAGAACCTAGTTTTGTTTGCTATTCAACGATTTGGAAGACATTCGTTACAAAGCTAATTTTCGGAAACTATTATTGAATAAAACTAATGTTGAATACTATATCATAGTTTTACTGGGACACCAAACTAAAAGTCCTTATCAGAAAAAAAATTTACAATATTTCCTAGAATAAGACGATATTAAAGTATTATCATGATCACTTGCAGCTTAAAAACCTGTAGAATAAAATGATAAGTAAAGAGTGCAATATTTGACTATGATCAGGCTGTACGGAAAATAAAATGTAATTGACAATGTACAACTTACACGATGATTGATTTTGACTAACTTCTTATTTTTTAAATAATATCTCTATTTTACTAATTCTACTACTAAGGCGTGTTCCACTTAAATGTTTCGAACACAAAAAATAACTTTTTTTTCAAAGCTAACAATCATCAGTCTACGTTCAGTATTTAAAGAGTAAACAACGAAAACATGTTTTTTATTTTTTCTGAAAAGTTGCAATTTTGTGATTATCATTTTATTCTCCGGGGACGGCGAGTTGTGTACTTGTTATAATATTCTATGGGGTTGGGGCACCCGAGTATCATCTCCTTTCACTTGACGGTATTCAACGGAGAGCGGCCCGAATTGTTGACGACCAAGTTTCTTCTGATCAGCTTGACACACTGATAATGCGAAGAGACGTTGCATTTCTGTGCAATATCTACCACATATACCACGAGTAGATTGATTTCAGGAACCCTGTGTACAGTTGTGAGCTGCTAATTTACTTCTTTTATGAGACTCTATCTATTTTTATGAGGCTACAAAACGAATTGTCAATTAAGATAGCTTTAATATTTTCAGACTTATAATGATTTTTGTGACAAACCCGGTACCATAGTTCATATATTCAAATGAACAAGCACTTGAAAAAAAGTACGATAAATATTAATAAAGCAAAATTTTCTTAAGCACGGGCTTATTTTCATTTTAACTGTGAGTAATAGTAAAAATAATGTTCTCCAGGCCGAACTTCGGTTACGGAGACTAGTCTAGCTACGGAGACTAGACATCTGTGCTGGATATATTTATAGTGCCCAAGTGTATGCGGAAGCACAAGTCTCTATTCCCTCAGCCCCATATTCCATTGGAACGGTAACCTGATACGACCGGAGAGAGATCAAGCACAGAACCAGGTGCTTCGCGTGCTTTTAGTGGCAAGATGGCAACAGCACCAACTTCCTACAACAACTTCCAACTTTCGATATTTTACAATTTTTTTGTTTTGCCTTAACATATTATGAAATTGATCCATCAATAAATACTACTAATTTAAAATAAACTTTACGTATAAAAAAAATAAAAACAAAACTATTAAACTAAATAAATAAATCAATTAAAACTATCGAAGTTAAAATAATACGCATGCAATTAGTAGTATAATAGATCAATTTCATAATATGTAATGTAAAAGAAAAAAAATTGTAAAATGTCTGAGCCTATGGGCTTATTTTCCGTTCACCTGTTACACCCTATTTTTCCCAAATGGTAAAAAAGTTATCCAGTATAGGTGTATAGTAGTATATAGTTCATAAAAGATAGCTTGATCTCTGCGACAGCTGTCTGTAAAATCACGCCTATGAAGTCCTGAATTTCTTAGTAGTACAGACAGTACCTGTCAATGTCATACTTTATGGGCATGCCGACCTAATTAGTGCATGCCCATAAAGTATGACGTTGACAGGTACTGTCTGTACTACTAAGAAATTCAGGACTTCATAGGCGTGATTTTACTGACAGCTGTCGCAGAGATCAAGCTATCTTTTATGAACTATAGCTGTCTTAAGAAAATATTTAGATACTCTATGGAATTCCTGTGTTGAAAAATATCCCTACACGGTGTTGATGTGTGTTTAATGTTTGTAATTAATAAGTAGTACCTGGTTGACCGAGCTTTGCTCGGTATTTTTCGCTCGATTTTTTTTAATTTATGTGTTTTGGAAATTATATTTAGATACAAATTACATACTGATGAAATATAAATAATATTTTTTGATCTTAGCGACATAACAGAAAAAACGGAACTGGTTATTTGAATAAAAAATCATGAGTGCAATTATTTTAATTTAAATTTTCGTGTTTTTAAAAAATACTAAAAAAGGGCTCGAAAAAATAGATTTTCTCAAAAAAGAAAGGACTTGAAAAAAAATTAAAAAAAGTCAGTCGGTCGGTCTGAGCTCGAACCGGGTTTTACGATTCTGTGACCGCTCATTATACCAATTAGGCTATTTACATTCATTAAAAATCTGTCAAAATTTACCTTCTTATTCTAACGATATTGTAGCAGTTTTTCATTGCCTAAAAACAAGGACAAAAATACATTTTCTAAAAATAAATCCTAGCTAGATCGATTTATTATCCCCGAAACTCCCTGGACACTAAACTTTATGAAAATCGTTGGAGCCGTTTCAGAGGTCCCGATTATATATATATATATATATATATATATATATATATATATATATACAAGAATTTCTCGTTTAATAGTATAGGATTTGTTTAATAATACTACTCGCGATTTAAAGTATTAAGTTTAAGGTCGATTTTTCATTAAATTATGTGTATGTGAAGTTTGGAATATTAGAACTATATTTATGCAACTGAAATTTCGAATTCTCTTATGTTGTATTTTAACTAAAGCGTAACTTTTACATGACGAGGGAAAAATCTGATTTACATTCCTCAGATAAAAGTTATTCAAAGGATAAAATACAATATAAAATAAAACTACAATTGTACGTTAGACACGTACGTTTTAAAACGGAAGAGCTATGAGCTGCATTGTTGTACACAAAACAGTTCAGTTCTCACACTTTTATATTATTATTTAACGTTTCATGTTTAATACTGTTATGTATTACATTATCCTGAATAAAAATAATAAATAACTTTAATAAAAATATAACATATTCAAGATTGCATCTTCGACTTCGTTGTGCGTTGGATGTTAACAGTGCTTTTGTTAATGTATTGGCTAATTAAATTGTTTGCTATAACTATCTGTAAATTGCTTTAGTACCCCTAGATATCACACACGTAATTGAATATGTTGTCGTAGTCTTCAACCTGGAACACAATATGTACATCGCTGCTTGAAGGCGGCAATGGGTAAAGCGGGTACATACATATATACATCTTAATATATATAATTTACCTGTCACGTTGTTTGTCCGCGATGGACTCCTAAACTACTAAACCGATTTTAATCAGATTTGCACACCGTGTGCAGGTTTGCCCAACTTGAGATGGGATAGTGTTTTTGCCTATAAGTAAACCACTTTTTTTTGCGAATTTAAGGATTTTTAATAGGACATGACAAAGGGTCGTCGAAAAAGGTAGAACAACGTCTGCTGGCATGCTAGTATAATACATAATTATTGTACCATGTAAAGCCAGACGGACTTTTGTTGCCAAATAATTTCATGTTCATAAAATAGTTCCACCACCTAGATTTTTTTTATTTTGCTTAGTTTTAAGTAAATGCGTGGCGAACATAAATAATGCTATTTGCGTGGTTATATAGTGGTTATTTCTCGAGCGAAATAAGCTACCTAGTTTTTTTATAGAATTAGGGTGACAAACAAGCACACATTCCTCCTGAAAGGAAGTGGATGCTGTGACCCATACGGGTTTTCTAAATTAAATAGTTTTGAAATATACTATAATAATACTATAATAATAAATATTTACTTCATCATCTTCATCATTACAGTAGGTGTGGTAAGTATTAATTTTAACATTAAGTAGGGTGACAAACAAGCACACATTCCTCCTGAAAGGAAGTGGATGCTGTGACCCATACGGGTTTTCTAAATTAAATAGTTTTGAAATATACTATAATAATACTATAATAATAAATATTTACTTCATCATCTTCATCATTACAGTCTTTCACAATCCCACTGCTGAACATTGGCTTCCCCCAATGAGTGCGATAGAGCACGGATTACTAAGCTGAAGTGGCAATGGGCCGGGTCATATGGCTTGAAGAACCGACAACCGAAGTTGGAAGAAAGGTTCTCGAGTGGCAGCTTCACACCAGTAGGTGAAGTGTAGGGTGGCTTCTTACTAGATTTGGTGACGACCTGGTAAGATATGCAGAAATTCTATCATACATCATCAGATATGAAGACGTTGGTGTGAAATATATACAGATCCGAAGAGGAGACATACCAAAGAAGATAGAACTAGTGAAGAAATTTCATAAATTTTTGACTTATTCCATAAGAAAAGATGAAAGATAAATATAATCAATTTAAATAATATTGGTTTTTACAGATTTTATCGCGTATACTTAACTTTTTAAAAACTCGACGTTTCGAGCACTTTACAGCACCCATAGTCACGGGCGGCTGCTATATGGCTGGGTGCTATCATCTGCTTTTGATCCTATAATTAAAATAAAATTAAATACCAACCCAAGCATACAACTGCATGACTTCAAGGCACCATAAGTTCCTACTGCATAGATCGGAACAAACGTGAAAGTAATTTTAATCTATGGTAACCGCGGTTAACTATGAAATCTGGACGTTGAACATCTCAGTCCCCCCGTGACCATGGGTGCTGTAAAGTGCTCGAGACTTCGAGTATTTAAAAAGTATAATGTACGCGATAAAATTCGTAAAAACTAGTATTATTTAAATGTGTAGTGTATATAAATATAAGAAATCATATATATATATATATATATATATATATATATATATATATATATATATATATATATATATATATATACATATTATCAAGTTAATATTTAAAACAGAAAGCCCGACATTATTTGAAGGATTAACCGCCAAGTAACATTAACCAGATTAACACAGCTAGAGAGAAAATTCCAATGTGTTGACACAGTAAAGTGATTCAACTGTGGTGATACAGTTGAAAAAACAATATATCGAAGTAATGATTTCTTAAATTTACGCGAACACTACACATTGAATAAAACTATTATTTAGGGATTTTATCGCGTTTAATTACATTAATTTAATGTTATTATTATCCCGACGTTTCGGGTGCTTTACAGCGCCCATGGTCACGGGGGGGGGGGACTGAGATGTTTGACGTCCCAATGTCATAGTTAGTCCGGCTACCTTCAGTTTTTTAATATTAATTTTTGGTCCGATTTACGCAAAACGAGCTTATAGTATCATGAAGTCTTGCAGTGGTATGATTGGGTTTGGGTTTAATTTTGTTAATTATAGGATCCCAAGCAGATGGTAGCACCCAACCATCTTCTCTATTGAAATTTGGATGTTTTTTAATTTCAATAGCCTCGCGTATCATCCTTGGTCGGAATCGGTGTTCTCAGACGACGCTCCGGGAAGTCTGCAGTCTGCGAACATGTTCAAGATCGTCCCCACCATTACATTAGATTTGATAAACCACAAATTCTCGCAAAGGAACACCGATTCCTACCAAGGATGATACGCGAGGCTATTGAAATTAAAAAACATCCAAATTTCAATAGAGAAGATGGTTGGGTGCTACCATCTGCTTGGGATCCTATAATTAACGAAATTAAACCCAAACCCAAGCATACCACTGCAAGACTTCATGATACTATAAGCTCGTTTTGCGTAAATCGGACCAAAAATTAATATTAAAAAACTGAAGGTAGCCGGACTAACTATGACATTGGGACGTCAAACATCTCAGTCCCCCCCCCCCCCCCCCCGTGACCATGGGCGCTGTAAAGCACCCGAAACGTCGGGATAATAATAACAATAAATTAATGTAATTAAACGCGATAAAATCCGTAAATAATAGTTTTATTCAAAATATATCGAAGTTATTGAAGACTACAAAAGATTAGGTCACGTAAACAAACAGACCGACAGGCAGTTGTAAAAATGATAGAAATGTATTTATTGACTTATTTTTAATCACTATCAATCATGTTTGTTTGAAAACCTTTTTATACGTGGTAGAGCCATGCTGCAGCTATATTAGTAGTATAGTTGTAGCACGAATGGGTCGGCTCGACCGGGGAAGGACCACGCTCTCACAGAATACCAGCGTGAAATAGTAGCTTAATGCTGCTGTATTTCGTATGGTGAGTGTAGAGAACCGGAGACCCTTTTTACTAGAAACGAGGCATTCCATCTTAGTCCTCACGGGTGACAACACATCTGCATTTTGATTCGTAATCGAGGATAGATGTAGATGTCTATGGGCCACAGCAACCACTTACCATCAGGTGGACTGTGTGCTCGTTTGCCTCCCTATCCTATAAAAAAAAAACTGTGATTTACTTTTCTATTATAAGTATAGATTTTTAGTTTTTTTGAAATCAGTATTTACTTTTTTATTAAAAGTCTATGTTTTGACTATTTTGTGTGGACTGTGAGAAATTTAAAAATCTCGAATGTCGTGTACCCATAAAGTTACATTAAAAAAATTATCCCCTATTTTTTACCCTAGGGGTAAAGAATTTTGTGTTAAAATTTTCATGAAACCACTCCAGAAGTTATAATCAATGTAATGATTTCTTAAATTTACGCGAACACTACAACATTGAATAAAACTATATCTATGGATTTTATCGCGTTTAATTAACTATTTTAACTTATTTTCAATTCCCGACGTTTCGGATGCTTTACAGCAACCATGGTCACGGTGGGGGGGGGGGGGGGGCGAGATGTTTGACGTCCCAATGTCATAGTATTAGCCCAGCTACCTTCAGTTTTTGAATACAATTTTTTTTTCTGCGTAGATTGGACCAAAAATTAATACTCAAATACCGAAGATAGCCGGGCTAAATATGACATTGGAAGGTCAAACATCTCAGTCCCCCCGTGACCATGGGTGGAAATTTAAAAACAAGTTAAAATAGTTAATTAACCGCGATAATACTGTAAATATAGTTTTATTCAATATAACTTATGTATTAGAAAAGAATCATTAAATCAGTTCACAATTGATGAAGATATCAAGTGACATGCATGCAAAAAAGAATGTACACCCAAATTGAGGTTTTTCTACTTTTTTGATGTACCGGCTAGTAAAAAGAGTGCTAAAAGTTTTTTTACCCTCAAAAATAAACACGTAAAAATCAACAAAGCTGACATTCTCTCGCCTAAAGTCACTTTACCGTTACCGTCACAGAATATTAAAGTCCACTGCTGAACATAGACAGAGAATAGAGGTAATTTGGGGGATAATTGCTATAGTCGCCACGCTTGGCATGCGAGCGGGCAACCGTGGTTTTTTATTTTCAGTCGTTATTAGGAAGACGTTGCTGCCGATATCTTCATTTGTCTCCCACTGTCGCCTCTCACGACACCCACGATGATATGCGGTAGTGGGTATTCTTAGTTCACCACTACACAGTCACACATACAATGTGTGTAAATTTATTCCTAGTATCCTTCAAGAAAAAAAATTATTTTTAGTTTATTAAGCTAAAATGTAATGTCAAATAATACGCGATTACACCCGTAAAGTTACTTTTATTCAGTAAACGCTTGAAAATACGAAATTAATATATTAGTTATTTATTACATATGAGAACATAATTTTTATTAACAGAAGTCACTAACAGGTTTATTTAGATGAATAAATCACCGTACCGTTACGTCTTATAATATAATATTAGTAATTTATTTTAATTCTCCTCGGACTCGTCCCTATTCAATCTTTTTTTACTTAAGTTATAAAAAGATTTTGTCGCTATCTAAAAATTTCCTGTAACTTATAAATCTCCTAAATTTTCCTGTGAAACTTATTTTCGTATTTATACATACTATTGATAACGATCATGTACTTGTTAACACGGATATTCACTTACTTCATTCACATCAAATATAGATTTTCTGAGCAACTACGTATCACAAAACATACGGCGCAATGTATTTAAAATTGACTTTCATTTTGATATCAACAGTTAGGGAATAGAGCTGGTTAACGTTCCATAACGTTCCTTCATACAAATATACACAGTCGGGATTATTTAAAAAAAATGATGCATGAGCAGAACGTCTTTCAACAATTTTCAATACAATTGTCTAGAGGTGTCTTAACTAGAAATACCACTAATTATCCCTCAGATCCCTACAGAACCTGCTGCCTTCTAAAATCAATCAACCGACACAGTAAAAAATTACCTGTGGTTCCCAGTTTACATTCGACCAGACTAGCTTATCACTACCTACCACTATAATGAATTGCAGCGACGAGGGCCGCGAGTTCGAATCCCGAACGGAACATTATTGCCTCTTATTTTGTTTACTTTCTTGATACTGCATCGTGCTTTTAAAGTGTTTTAATTTACATTCAGTTATAAAGTCTTCATTGGAGCGAAGCTCCCATGGCGCAAGAAAACGATTCTTTGAAATCTATCTCCTTCATAACACTTAGGCCAATTTATATATTTTTTCAGCAATATTTGAAGCTCAACGCAAACAAGGTTTGTAAACAATAAAAATCTGAATTTGAATTTTTTTCTTTTATTATCTAATCAATTCGCTAATTCACATCTGCGCAATGTCACGTCATTTGATTGAATCTTTTGTTGAAATAAAGATGCCATCAAAAACATAACTTGTAAAGAAAACAAGTCTCGCAACTCAATTTTTCTACCGTAAAAAGTCGGATAATTTATTCAGTCCTTAGTTAAGGGTCCTTCTGTTTTAAGTTATTAGTTATTACGTAATTAGCTAACCTCACAACATCTTATTGTGACCACATCAATATTAAAAATCTCTTATGTTTTAAATAAATAGATTGGCTTGATCACGTAAAAACACAATGGATCTCACATGTAATATATATTATATTAAATAATATTATTTAGTGCAATTGCATGATATATAGTTCTTATGACTTTAGACTTTTACTCCACTGCGTTTATGATGCTTAAAAAGGTTTTACCTTTGCATCTGCCATGGTACTACTTCTACTGTTACCTTTTTCATTATGGGTCTCTTAAGTTTTCTTCTGCAGTTTTTTTATATTTTTTTTCAAAGAATATGGGTGACAAACGAGCACACAGTCCACCTGATTGTAGGTGGATGCTGTGGTCTTAACGATGTGTAAGGGCATCGTCTCAATTAAGATCATCATACGAAACACAGCAGCATTATCTTACATATATATAGTCTTAAATAAATTAATCCAATTGTAAGATATAAACGCTCAATTGGATTTCAATTTATAAGTAGTCATATTTTATTAATTGAATGCCTCCAAAATTTTAATTATACTATCTCTATACCATTTTAACTGAAACACAGTAATGCGAGCAATGTTATTTGGTCACAGAAATATAATACAAATAAAATAGAAAAATAAAAGGAAGTACAATTAAAAATCGAATCACATGTAAAAGAGAATACCGATTAAATCTAGCAGAGTACTGAAAGCGTTAGGGCGAGACGGTTTTTAATTTGAAGCTACTCATATCTGATGATACAAAGGTGACAATATTATTTGTCTTTTTGCTTTGTACTAGTCTTCAGAAGCCATCGAATAGATTGCATGAACATTTCTTCGAATAGAATATAAGTTTATAAAAGCATTGATCAAGTCTAAAACAAGTATGTTAAGATAATAATAATAATGTCCTTGAGACCAAATTTTGGTTACGGCGGTCAGCCTCAACGGTGACTAGTCATCGGTGCATTACAGGAGTACAGTGCCCAATTGTATACGCAAGCACAGATGCACTCTCTATTCCCTAACTCTCGTAGTCTGATTTGACGGTAAACGGAGGAACGGAGCGAGATCAGGTGCAGGACCAACGGATGTACGTGCTTTCCGAAGCATGGGGGTGAGACACCGTCAATTACCTGACTCCGGGCAGCTACTGAGAATTTCCTAACAGTAAAGCTCAATAACCGCTATTTCCTGGTGCGACCCGGAATTTGAACTCGGGACCTCATGATCAGCAGTTACACTACTGCAACCACTAGGCCAATGAGCCAGTCAGAGTAACAGCATAAATCACCCACTAGCTTATTAAAAAGTTGCTTGCCTCATTTGAAAATCTAACTGGCCATATTTTACAAAAAATATACTGCTTTCTTCTCAAGTAGCATGGTAATTTAAATGAACGTAATAGATTTTAAAACAAAATATAAACTAATACTAGCTTGCCAGGCAGACGTTGTTCTCCCCTTTTCGACGACCCTTTGTCATGTCCTATTAAAAATCCTTGAATTCGCAAAAACAAAGTTGTGGGTCACTCATGGGCAAAAAACAAACAACGTGACACGTAATTTATATATAATATTAAGATTTCAACAAAATATTAAAAACAAACATGAAACCGAGGAAAATTTATTGAAGATAAATTACTTTCCTCTCGTGTGACATGGCTGTGGGATGTAGCAGCTTATTTTATTATCTATATTATTTATTATTACTATATATTATTTATATTAGCTCAACATTTAACCCTTCCATTATCCATTACAGCCTATAAAATTCTCCTATAGAATGCCTCATAGGATTTGCCATAGTTGCCACTCTTTGCAGGCGGGTTGGCCACCGCAGTTTTTTATGATCTCTGCTTGTTACAAGATAGAAGCTACTACCTACTGTTACACTACACCCACTACACCCACGCGACGACCGATATTGGGTATTTGATATTCTTTCACCGCCACTACACTGTTCATTTAACCTTTGAGATATTTAGAGGTCATACCTAAAAATCGGTTGATAAAAGTTATCCATCAAAAATAATCTGTCTTAATATAACAATGCTGAACTAAATTACTTTATTCGAACAAATTTTCAATTTGTTTGGTCCTTATTCATATTTTATTCATTCGATTATTGTTTACTTTTCATTCACTTTGGCGCAACGTTATAACATGATTTTTTATGAAAATACTCGTGTTCCATTGCAGTGTTTTAATTAAAGTTAGTTTCGCTTAAAAATCTATACGTATAGCGAAATTATTAACAGATTCCTATGGTTGTCTGTGCGTATGTGCACGCTAATTTCCACAGTTAGTGAACTAATTTAGATGCGGCTTACAGTGTATTTTATTTAAAACTATTACAAAAAATACCTTAAAACGAAAATAAATATTTTATTATTTTTGTATGTTTTCTTTTTAAGTCAGTGTTAGTTTAATTTTTAACAGTTAGGTGTACTAAAGAAGATCACAAGTCAAATGTAACAACTAAAGAACATAACATAAACATTCATGAAGTTTTTGGCGAAAAAGCAAAAAGTTTTTTGTGCGTTCATGGACTTGGAAAAGGCTTATGACAGAGTGGACAGGGATGTGTTATGGCAAACGCTGAACGCATTTAGGTTGAGCGCTAAACTAGCATTAAAGTCTCTGAATAGGGACTCAAGTGCTTGTGTTAGAATCAACGGGGTCTACTCGGACTGGTTTGGCATCCATAAAGGTGTCAGACAGGGCTGTGTAGCTTCCCCGTGGTTGTTCAACCTGTTTATGGACAGCTGTTTGGAAAATTTGAAAGTTGAAGAATGCGGATTAAGAATGGGTGAGTTAACCATCAAATGCCTTTTGTACGCCGATGATCAAGTCAACTTGCGCCGTCGGCGGCCGAGTTGCAAATGATGGTTACATTAATGAACAGGTCATTAAAAGAAAGGGGAATGAAAGTGAACGCAAGTAAGACGAAAGTGATGGTTTTTGAAAGAGAAGAAAGCAAAACGGTATGTGAAATAAGAATAGAAGGAGAGTTAATTGAGAAAGTGGATGAGTTCTTATATTTGGGATGTGTATTCAGCAGGGATGGTAGATATGATAAGGATATTGAACGACGAGTGAATGCAGGAAATAAAGTAAATGGGGCTCTACACTCTATTGCGAAAAGTCAGAATGTGTCAAAAAAGGCACGTATGGAAATTCACAATGCTGTATTAGTCTCTACTTTAACATATGGTAGTGAAAGTTGAGTGTGGCAGAAGAAGCACGAGAGTAGAATAAATGCAGTAGAAATGCGGTCGCTAAGGAGTATGTTAGGGATGAATCTGAGTGACAGGGTGAGAAACTGTGTGATAAAAGAAGAGTGTGGTTTGCAAGATGATGCGGTGACCAGGATTAAGAAAGGAATGCTTCAGTGGTTTGGTCATGTAGAAAGAATGAATGCGGAAAGACTGACAAAGCAAATATATGTTGCAGAAGTGAATGGAAGAGTCGGAAAGGGACGTCCTAGGCGGAAGTTTGTCTACCAAATTGGCGATATAAACTAAAAATGGGCCAAATTAAGAGTACCCTTAACCGACGAGCATATATTCGTAGGTATATGGATGTGGAAGAGGCGAGAGAGGTATGTCAGGATCGCGCTAAATGGAAGTCTGTAGTCTCTGCCTACCCCTCTGGGTGACAGGCGTGAGTGTTTACGTATGTATGTATAAACATTCATAGTAGATTATGTGAGGACACAATTCACTTCAGCTTATGTGCACGCGAATCGTGCTTCAGTAAGCACGTATTGAAATCTCCCATCACGATCACGTGACTATATATAGGACGTAAGTCTGCAAGTAAATTTTCAAATACATCAAAATAATTAATTTGCATATTAGGCTTGTATATCACACCAAGAAGGATTTTTGTATGATGAAGTGTAACTTCAAGAAAAAAGTACTTAGCAGATTCAGAATAAGTTGACGGGGAAGCAGAGATATGTTTGTATGGGATTTCAGAACTCAAGTAAATAGCTACACCACCTCCTCCTAAAGGAGGAAGTGGTGTAGCTATTTACTTAATGGTAGGACTGGTAAACCAGTCCAGTCCTATCATTACGTATCAAAACGTAACCAGGAAGTGAAAACTGAAAATAAGGGAGAGACGCCTTGAAAAAAGTTTCAAATATAAGAAGTGCGTCGATTAGATTACTGCTAATGGATGCAAGAAGGTCAGGATAGTGGGCAGGAACACCTTGTGCGTTGATATGGGCAACGTTAAAATTTTTGGGATAGGGAGAAAAATAGCAGAAATATGATCATGAATTCCAAGATGTTCAGATGACTCGGCATCCACGCTTAAGAAACTGGTAGAAGATGAATTACAAAATCAAAATCAGATGGACTTTCCATAATTATGACAATAAAAATAAAAAGTAAAAACTATAAAATTACAATAAAAATAATTTAATAATATAATATATAAAGCTATATCCTGAAATGAAAATAAATAAATTTCAAAGAGAAAATAAAGCTAACTTATAATTAAAAAATAAAACGTAAATAAATAAAAATAAAAACAATTCAGCTCAACTCATTAGCATAATGGAATTATTTTTAACTAAGTCTATGTATACATATTATATTAAAACTAGAAAAAAAAACAAAAATACTAATTGCAATATAAAATTAAGAAAGTAAAAACGGAACATTATTTTAAACAGCGTATAAGTAAACATTACAAATAATCTTTAAAAAGGAGGTAAGTAGTAAAATCTTAATAATGTAACGAGCTTGAGGTTCGTGACAATAAAAATTGCCGATAGAATTACCTAAATTAACACTTTAATTTACTTTATACAAATTAAAGTTAAAAACACTAATAATTAAACACACTAATTCACTTAATTCCGCTCCGAAGCTTCGCTTGTGTCGCCGAGTTCAACTCTGCCTCGATCGCATCTTGCAGCGCCTATTTATTTAAATTAGCAAAGAAGCGTCCCGAATATTCAAGTAAATGCGCGCAAAGGGACGAGTGTGCGAGTACAGATTTTCTAGAAACTTAGTTCTTCGGATGGCGCTGTCGGTTGAGAGATTTGTGATGTCATTTTCTGCAACGCTCTACTCGCTCTCGTTCCTGACACTAGATGGCGCTAGTATATCGTCGACATGAGCGCGTAACACTGCCCCCTCCTAAGACATGCTCGTCCCGAGCATTATCGGCCCCATAATAACGCACCAAGCGATCCACATGGACGATCTTAGGAGTCCCTCTTGCGCCTTTCTGTATCCGGTAGGTCACATCGTTGATCCTGGTTACAATCCGGTACAGGCCGTCCCATTTAGCTTGAAGCTTAGGAGATTTCCCTTTGCTGTGGACTGGATTGTGCAACCACACTAATGAACCTTCGTTGAACCCTTTATTGTTCATTTTGCGGTCGTACCGGGTTTTCATTTTCTCAGACATTTGCTGGCCCGATTGTCTGACGTGCTCATAAATGTCATTCATTTTGTTCCGCAAGTCATTTGCATAATCGGTTATACTGCGTGGGGCATCAGGTGGTATCCCGGTGATCAGGTCTGCAGGCAGCCGTAATTCTCTTCCAAAGTTTGCGAAAGCTGGTGTCACTGCTGTACTTTCGTGAACAGAACTTCGATATGACAACAAAAACGGTTGTATGTGCTTGTCCCAATCTCGTTGCCGATTGTCTACAACTTTTGCTAGGTAAATCTCCAATGTCTGATTAAATCGTTCCACCATTCCATCAGATTGCGGGTGATAAGAAGTCGTTCTTGTTTTATGAGTACCCATAACTCGGCAAGTTTCCTGGAATATTTGAGACTCAAAATTCCTTCCTTGATCGCTGTGAATCTCTAAAGGTACTCCAAAACGACAGAAGACTTCATG
The DNA here is from genome assembly GCA_036936625.1 of Parnassius smintheus behrii. Lineage (NCBI taxonomy): Eukaryota > Metazoa > Arthropoda > Insecta > Lepidoptera > Papilionidae > Parnassius > Parnassius smintheus. The sequence goes on from JAUPFT010000009.1 coordinate 10,016,396, forward strand.
AACTAGTTTATCTGCAACTGTTGAAGCTTCTTGATTTGGAATGGCGAAGACTTCTGGCCACTTAGTGAAGTAATCCATCACAACCATGAAATACTTGTTACCGCTTTCACTCTCCGGAAACGGCCCCGCCACGTCAATGGCTATTCTCTCCCATGGCGCACCAACATTGTACAACTTCAATGCACCTCTACTACGAGTCGGAGGTCCCTTTACAGCCACACAACTTGTACATATGCGACACCAGTCCTCGACATCGTTTCGACAGTGGACCCAGTAAAACCGTTCTCGGATCTTCAGTAGAGTTCGTTTAACTCCCAGATGGCCTCCTGAATAATCATTATGGTACAGCTGTAACACATCCGGTACTTTAGCTTTAGAGACAACCATTTGCAAATGACAGCTGTCTCCCCTAACATTTTCCCATTTACGGCACAGAACTCCATCCTGAAGCAGCAAGCTGTTCCACTGGGCCCAATAGCTTTTAGTGGTCGAACTCATTGCTGAGACGTCGCTCCACTTAGGCTTGGGAGCACTGGCCTTTATCCATTCCAGAATCGGCTTGATGTCCGGATCTTCCTGCTGTGCATGTTGTAAGCTGTCCTTCCATTCGTTGCCGAGGTGGTCCGTCCTGAGCATCCTCACGGATACCTCTTCCTTACTCTCTTGCCGAGTACAATAGTTGCAATCTTCAGGACAAGGTCTTCTTGACAATGCATCTGCGTTGCCGTGAGATTTTCCGCTGCGATGTTCGATCTCAAAGTTGTATTCCTGCAGTAGTTCAATCCACCTCGCAACTTGTTCTTCTGGATTTTTAAACTGCAATAGCCATTTTAGTGCAGCATGGTCAAATCTTAAGTGAAATTTTCGTCCCAGAAGATATTTGCTGAAATGCTGCAACGACTTTACCACAGCGAGCAATTCGCGTCTTGTGACACAATAGTTCCTTTCCGGTTTTGACAACGACTTTCTGAAGTACGCTATCACGACCTCTTGGTCACCATTCCGTTGAGACAACACACCGCCAAGTCCTATATCACTTGCGTCTGTGTCAACTATAAATTCTTTGCTTGCATCAGGGTATCCCAAAATAGGTGTTTTGCACAGACGGTCCTTGAGCTCCTGGAATGCGATATTGCAACTTTCATCCCAGCAGAAATGTCGCTTCTCCTCGGTTAGCTTGTGCAGAGGTTTGGCTATATCTGCAAAGTTCCTCACAAATCGCCGGTAATAGGAGCACAAACCCAAAAATGCTCTAACCTGCGTCTTGCCTTTTGGAACCGGCCAATCCTTGACAGCGGCGATTTTCTCTGGATCTGTGCGGATGCCTTCTTCCGATACTACAAACCCCAAAAAGTTAACTTGCCGTTGGAATAGTGAACATTTCTTCGGGCTCAACTTAAGGTTGGCACTCTGAATCTTCATGAGCACGCGTTCCAGGTTTTGAAGGTGTTCCTCAAACGTACGGCCTACGATGATGATTTCATCCAAGTAGACCAGACAGGCATCGCCAATTAGCCCGGTAAGTACAAGTTCCATCAGCCTTTCAAACGTTGCTGGAGCATTGCACAACCCCAACGGCATTACTTTAAATTGCCACAGACCCTTTCCCGTCGAGAACGCAGTTTTCTTCTTGTCCTTAGGGTCAATTTCAACTTGCCAGTAGCCACTTTTTAGATCCAGCGTGCTAAACCACTTTACTCCTGTGAGCATGTCCAGCGTGTCATCAATTCTTGGCAAGGGATAGCTGTCCTTCTTCGTAACGTCGTTCAGACGGCGGTAGTCAACACAAAACCGCATGCTGCCATCCTTCTTCTTCACCAGCACCACTGGTGAACACTATGGACTAGAGGAAGGTTCAATAACACCATCCTTCACCATTGCTTCAATCATGGTTTCCACTTCCTTTTCACGTGCTACCGGCAATCTTCTTGGCCGCTGACGGATAGGCAATTCTTCTCCTGTGTTTATTTTGTGTTGAACTAAGCCAGTCTTTCCTATGTCAGCATCGTTTGATGAGAATACATCGGCGTACTTGAGTAACAACTTCTTCGCCTTGACCAATTCGTTCGGGGAGAGAACACTGCGACAGTCTTCCAAAAGTGTGGTCACTCTCGTTTCTGAATCCTTGCTGGGGATCCCACTTGATATATATTGGCACTGACGTAACCAATCCACTTCCTCACAAGTACCAACCAGTGTGCCTTTTTCTATAATCTGTTCCCGGTCGCCAAGGTTCAGCACACGTACTCCTGAGATGTCAGTGGTCCTGACCAAGGTTCGAGCTACTTTCCATGGAAGGTCATTGTTTACCCTTTCCACAAGTACACAACGGTGAGCTTGCCCAGCGTTTCGAGGAAGAATAACCGGAACAATCGTTTCCGATCTCGGCGGAAGAACAATCTTCTTGATGCTGTACACGTTCCCTGGTAACGCACCTTCCATAAAAAGTTCCTTCTGTCCACATTTCAAAACACCTTGCTTAACGTAGATCTCGCAACAATTATTCCTCATAAAGTCTAAGCCTAGGATGCAGTCGTCCATTATATCAGCCACGATGACATTATGCAGGTAGATCACGTTGCCTAGCTTCAACTCCATCTCCTTCTCTCCATGGACGGGTATACGCTGACCGGTGGCTGTTACCAAATTAAAGCGTTCTCGGTTGTATGCGGAGTCCCCAAGGAACTGACTTATAAGTTGGGAACTAACAACCGTACGAGAGGCTCCAGTGTCTATGGTCAGTTTACACGGCATTCCGTTGACCTCGCCCTTGATGATTAGACTGTTCCCATCATGGGTTTGGGAGATCGAGATCCTTGGGGCTCTTTTAACATCAGCCAGCACCCGCCCCGCAGTTCTGGCTTTTACTTGTTTCCCTGCTGCTGCTGGGCGGTGCTGTTGGCCGCACTACCCTCCTGAGATCGTTCACCTTCCCTTTCTAGGGTTCGCTTAGGGCAGCTGGATCGAAGGTGGCCCTTTTCCCCATAGCTATAGCACCTTGGGCTGTATCCTTTGTTGCGGTCGCGAACTGTAGCTGCTGCAACCTCCCTGACGCGATGGGAACGATGATCCTGCCGCACGGCTTCCACTTCCAGTGCATGGGCCAAGGCGTCCTTAAGCGTCTTGTGGTGCCCGAGCTTCACAGCAGCTCTGACTTCCAGGTCGCGGATGCCGTCGATGAATGTCTGCACCAGGTTCCCTTCAATGAGCGCAGGTACAGACCGGTATGCTTTTCGCACCAGCTTCTCCACTTCTAGAGCCCACTGCTGCAGGTTTTCGTTGATGCGCTGCACACGATCTTTAAGCTGCGCACGAAAGACGTGTCCCAGGTGAGGGTCGCCATATCTCGCCTCCAATGCCTCAAGGAGTTGCTCATAAGTCACTTCCTCACCGAGAGCTTCCAGAACTGTTAAGGCCTGGTCGCGCAGGCCTAGTGTGAGAGCAGTCATGGCCTGACTTTTATTCCAGCCGTTCGCCTTTATAACAGCCTCGAACTGGATCTTGTAGGCTGACCAGGAAGAGGTACCGTCAAACGGCGGCACTTTGAATCCACGTAGCGAAGGTGTTGTAGCTACTACGGGAGCTGTTGTTCCATCCCCAAGTTTGAGGTCGTCCAGCATTTTCTTCACGTCAGCTATTACGTTGTCAACCCGATTGTTTACTTGGTCGATTCGGGTTTCGGCCTCCGACAGGCGGTTGTCATGTTGAGCAACCTTATCCTTCACCTCCCGTATCTCTTTTCCAAAGATAGCGTGAAGGTCCTTCATGAGGAGCATCTGCTCTTCCTTATCGCGTTGGAGTTGCTCTTCTAAACGACGGGCCTGTTCCTCCTGCCGGCGGGCCTGTTCCTCCTGCCGGCGGGCCTGTTTCTCCTGCCGGCGGGCCTGTTCCTCCTGTCCGCCCCGCAGTTGCTGCAGCATCACCATCAGAGCACCTAAGTCAGGTGCCACAGACGTAGAAGCTGCTGACGGACCGGCTTCCGTGGCCGGCGGCTGGCCCTCAGACATCTGCGGCTTTGCACCACCAAATCTCCTCTGGTCCGTCTCCTGCTGGCGTTGACTTCGGGTACGGACACCCTCCGTTTCCTCCTTAGGTAAAATCGGCATTATTTTATCCCACTTCTGACACCAATTGTTACGAGCTTGAGGTTCGTGACAATAAAAATTGCCGATAGAATTACCTAAATTAACACTTTAATTTACTTTATACAAATTAAAGTTAAAAACACTAATAATTAAATACACTAATTCACTTAATTCCGCTCCGAAGCTTCGCTTGTGTCGCCGAGTTCAACTCTGCCTCGATCGCATCTTGCAGCGCCTATTTATTTAAATTAGCAAAGAAGCGTCCCGAATATTCAAGTAAATGCGCGCAAAGGGACGAGTGTGCGAGTATAGATTTTCTAGAAACTTAGTTCTTCGGATGGCGCTGTCGGTTGAGAGATTTGTGATGTCATTTTCTGCAACGCTCTACTCGCTCTCGTTCCTGACACTAGATGGCGCTAGTATATCGTCGACGCGAGCGCGTAACAATAAGTTAGTTTTGTTTGCGTTCATTGCAATAAAACAATCTCTCGCCAGGGAGTAGTATGTTCCTTGATAACATTGTTTGTGCATTGTTTGTGACGTATATGCGTTCCATCTAAGTTAATTCTCTCAATTTTTATGAAATAATAATTAGTTATAGAAAACAATACTACTATATTCAATTATTAATGCGTCGGCGTGATTTCTTCGGGGCGTTAACAGTTATTGATGTTCTGTTAGCGGACTGTGGTGCGTTATCGTCACTAAGTAGCTAGAAGGATATTTCACGATCAGTACTTTCAAGGCCGAGGCATAGTAAATTTATTTGTGTTTTAATTGTAGAAAGAGTTTGCCAAACAAATGATTTAAACTCAGAGAACTCACGAGACAATGAAGTTATGTCAGGATTCGAGGAACTGCTCTCGGTATTGACTTTTAGCAGCTTCTCTTCATATTCCCGCATTCGCGACCCGAACATCTTTTCGAGTTCGTTAAGATTATTAGCCAACTGGATATCCATACAGGTGGTATAAGAATATATGTACAAATATTGTAGGATAAGTTGTGATTAGTGAGCGTAGATGAGTTAGATAACCAATTAATTCATTCACTGTTAAATTTATAATAAATATAAATAGGCGCACACCAAAACACACGTGTTGACGATACGAATACCCACTACTATTTTCATATTTTTATATATATATTTTAGTGGTCTTCTTAAGAAAATGCTTAAATTAAGGAATGAAAGAAGTATTATTTTTTGGCAACAGTAGCTTTATGGTAGCCCAATGTAATCAGAATCAGTATTCAAACGTATAGTAATGACTTTTTCAGATCACTCGACTATTAAAAAAATTGCCAATTGTATGTGGTTTTATTACCTTTTCGTGGTCAAGGGAGTAAGAAGATTGTCAAATACTTTGCTTTACCGATACTCATGCCAGTTAAAGGTAATAAAATCACATACAATTTGCAATAAAAAATTATTTTAATTCAAGTAAACAATTTAATTGTTGAGTTAAAAAAAATATTTATACACGTTGGAATACTGATTCTGACAACGCACTTAAGGGGAACCACAGGTCTTTTGTTACGGTGGTGGCTCTACTCACTCGTCGAGACACCACGAGATAGACCGAGTACGAGTGTGAACACTGTACATGATGCTCTGGTCGCGTCACGGCGCGTCTCGTAGCCCTCGTTCGCTTTTGGAAGCCTATCAGTTTTTGCGCTGGAGTCAAAGGGTCTCGTGAGTCTCGCAACGAAAACGAGAGCGTACTCTATTCTATTCACCTCTTCTTCGTCATGGCTTATTAATTTTCTTTTTATGGTAAATGTGTAACAAATAATAATAAATAATAGCGCAAAGGCAAAATGCAGCAACAGTTTCATCTAGGTCTGTCTCAACGAAGTTTAAATGATACAACGAGTGTGTGCATGGTATTTTCTCGTGTCAAGCGTCACGCGTGGCAACGAGACGAGCGTGTACATTGCACTGTACAGCCGCTATTACATGTTGTATAATACCTATCGTTATCTAGTATGAGTCATATTACAAAAAGTGGAATATTGATAGTTGATGGTTTACTGAAGAGCGAAGAATCTTTGTCACGGATTAAAGTGACTCAGCTTTCGCGTAATTTGACATTTGCTATCAAATTCCATACTTTATATTTTAGTTCGCATATTTTCCACGAAGCTTTTTTATTGAAACATATTCTAGTTTAAATCGGAGACGAATTAAAAACTACTTTTTGTAATAAGGCAGATTATGCTCTTCCGTCATTATCATCATCATCATCAACATCATCATTACTGCCCTTCACGAGTCCCTTGCTAAACATACACCTTTCCCAAGGAAGGCCAAGTATCCTCGCAAACACAGATTCACTCTTTACCCACCTTTTTTGTAGTCGCTTTTTTATAAGTTATAAACTGATATTCTGTACACAAGCTGTTATAACAAACATTCCGTGTTCTTTCGTTATTGTCCCGGCATAGTGTTTATATTATTTCTAAATATTTTGTAAATGTTTATCCGTTTACATTATTACTTTTTATACCCTTTTACCAATTTTTATATTATACTACGTGTGTAGTATATTCTATCCCAGTAATCTATATACGAGTTTAAATATTTAACCAAACAAAAACTCTATAAGAAGTGTTATTATAATATAAATTAATACATGGTTGATAATAACCCCTGGGAATGGGGTGGTCGCTTTCAAGTTGTTTATAAAATAAGTTTTGTAAATATTTTGAGACCATTGTTGACCGTGCTTTGTGGCATTGCTTGGGAGGTGTTTGCTCCATTGGAAGCAGCAGCAGTGGAATTGTGAAGGGCTATAATAATGATGATGATGATAATCAACCATGTATTCAATTACATTTTAATAACCTTTTTATACATACGTAATGAAGCTTAAGATGGTATGTTACACATTAAATAATATAAAGTTCAGCAGCAATTAAGAAAACATATCTAAAAGAAAGAAAATCACGACCTGTCTTTTTGGATAACCGTACTCAGATAGAAATAAAGAATTATATCGACTAAACTTAACGGTGGTAGAGCTCCATGCAGCTTTGGCTGTTGCACGTATGAGCCGGCTCGAACCGGGGAAGTACCACGACCTCACAGGATACCAGCGTGAAATAGAAAGCTTTGTTTCTGCGTTTCGCTTGGTGGGTGTAGGAGGCTGGAGGCCCAACTCCCCCCTCCCCCACTAACAAACTTTTTAGAATACGAGTATGTGTTTTAATTAAATTAACATTCGCTTAAAAACCTGTACATTTAACGAAATTATTAACAGATTCTTATGTTTGTTTGTGCGTCAATACCCACAGTCATTGAACCAATTTAGTTGTGGTTTACAGTATTGTGTTGTGATAATATTTCAAACAATTAGTTTATTTTATTTAAAACTATTACCAAAAAATTTACTTTAAAATTAAAAGTAAATATTTTATTCCTCTTTGTTTTTTAATTAAGGTTAAGTTTAATTTTTAACCCTTTTAAGTGGATTGTAGAATATCACAACTACAAAGGTAACAACTAAACTTTGTCTAAATAGTCACATAAAAAATTACATCACCTATTTTTGCAATCCGGTTCAAATATAAACAGTATAACATCTATACTGTAATAAAACTCCAGAAGGTTCATAATTCCTTTACAAAAAAATTCATCTATTTCAAAATTCCATCCATCTATTTGAAAAATTTTAAATGTTAAATTTTGTGAGACTTATCGCAGTGTTAATGTAGAGTTTCAACCGTTAATATACTATGAGAGCTGGGCAGTAGACCTCATTGTTTGGATACATAAAAATTTGATAATAAGCTAACTTTTAGAGATGTCTAAGTGAACACAATGTTATTATGTCTTTAGTCAAACTTATATCTGACAACGGTTATCCAAAAAGACGGGTCGTGATTTTCTTTCCTTTAGATATGTGTTCTTGAATTGCTGATAATCTTTATAATATTTAATTATGTAATAACTCAAATACTAAGAAAGCTTTACCAGGTATGTATAAAAAGGTTATAAGGTAAAAAGTTTGAAGGCTTCCTCTCGTATCTGAGAGAGATTTAGGGCAAGGAAGTGTTCGCTGCGCTGCACGAATGTGAGTTGGCGAAGTTCACGTGTCTTTAAAACATTTTTTTCTTATTCTTAGGCATGTAGGTTTCCCCACAATGGTATCCTTCAGCGCCAAAAACGTGGTAAATCAGCACTTAAAATTGCAATTAACTATTTCATTAGTGCCGGCGGGGATCGAACCCAGTTAGCTCGCGTACTATGAAATTTACAGCAAGCGCTAACCATCTGAGCCATGGTAGCTGATGAGCAGATGGTTAGCGCATGCTGTAAATTTTACTCGCTCACTTAGTTCGGCTATAAAAAGGTTATTTTTATATAAATGAATACATGGTTGGTAATCATCATCATCATCATCATTACAACCTTTCACAAGTTCACTGTCGAACATAGACCTCCCCCAAGTAATGTCACTAAGCACGGTCCTTAGTCAGCTGTCAGCAAAGAAACACTATACCACACATTCATTTTACATCACACAATATCTGATGGGCGCACGTGATCGCCAAGTGATATTGTATTCAGGAATGGAGTTTAATTCAAGATAATGTAAATTTACATATCACACAGAGCAAGAAATCGCATATCCTTTTTTAATTGCATTTCCCCGTAGTGCCTAACCAATTACAAGCACCAACTTCTTCTGAGTAATATGTAAATGGACAATTACGAATAAAATGTTTGAAAATAATTTATAATTACAAATTTAGTAAAGAAACTTCACAAATATGAAACAAATGAAGAAAGGAAAAAGAAAGAAATGACCCATTGAAATGATTGAAAAATTTAACTTACACCGACATTGCATGTTGTACGCCAAGGCACTAGATATCATGCCATTGCACTATTTAATTCTGTGCCTACCTCATATAATAAAACAATTTATTGTCACTACTTTAAAATAAGCTTACATCATTATTAACTAAAAACACTACTACTCAGTTCACTATTACCTAAATGACAAAAATAAACATAACGAATGTTTATCTTTTTGTTTATGCACTGTATAATTTGTAATCTATAATGACATGAAAAGTATTTATTTCAGCCATAAAAAGGTTTTATACGTGGTAGAGTCACGTTGCAGCTACATTGTAGTTGTAGCACGAACCGGTCGGCTCGGCCAGGGACCACGCTCTCACAGAATACCGGCGTAACGCTGCAGCGTAATGCTGCTGTGTTTCGTATGATAAGTATGGCGAACCGAAGACCTTTTTTACTTACTCGGATTTAAGGCATTTCATTTTAGTCCTCAGAGGTGATAACGCATTTGCAATTTGATTCTTAATTGAGGATAAATGTGGATGTCTATGGGCTACAGCATCCACTTACCATCAAGTGGACTGTGTGCTCGTTTGTCACCCAATACTATAATTTTTTTTAAATGTAGAATGATTGTCAAGTGATATATAGAAATGTATTCCATTGTAATTTTGTTAATGTTATTTGCATGCAAACTTTGATCTTTGTTTCGTGTAATCAATTTCCAATACAATGTAATATTCTTCTATGGAATAAATGACAAATGACTAATTAAAATAACTAAGCCGGGTCAGTTACAAAGTAACACGGAACGTTTATTATAACACCTTGTATACATAATATCAGTTTAAACTTATAAAATAGGGTAGAGAGACATAAAAAAGACGGATAAAGTGTGAATCTGTGTTTGCAAGGGCACTTGTGCAATCGTTATGAACGTTTCGTTTCGAACGTTCAGTTTGATAGCTTCAGGCACGTTCTCACGTTCTAGGTATGTAGGTTGTAATCGCAACTGTTGGAGAATCAGACTGAAATCAAAAAAAGGTGATGTTTGATCACCGTACTCTAAATTCACGTGATTAGACGCGAAAGCATTGGTTAATGCTTTCGCGTCTAATCTCACCCCGGTCGTGTTGGAGTGCCGCCCATGACGGGTTACAATGAGAGTGAGAGAAAAGAGCGTACTTTTGCTTGCGTACATACTTATGCACTATAATCCTTTCTTTCAAAACTGATTGCCTTGATCACAAGGTTTATGTTTAGCAGTGGACGCGTGAAGGGCGGTAATGATGATGTCGATGATGATGATGATAACGACGAAAGAGTATAATCTGTCTTATCACAAAAATTAGTTTTTTAGTACGCTCCGTTTGAAACTAGAATCTGTTTCAATAAAGAAGCCTCGTGGAAATTATACGAACTACGATTTAAAATATGCAATTTGATAGCAAATGTCAAATTACGCGGAAGCTGAGGCACTTTCTTCCGTTACAAAGTCTCTTCCCTCTTCAGTAAGCCCTAAACAATCGATACGAGTATACCACTTTTTGTAATAAGACTGATATTAGGTAATGATAAGTAAGTAAAATATTGTATAAGTACTGTACAAACTCATTATATATTTTCATGGTCTGCTCAAGAAAATGCTTAAATTAAGGAAATAAATAAGTTCGGACTGCAGAATTTTTTACGTGGTAGAGTTATGTTGCGGCTTTATTATGGTTTGTAGGTCGGTTCGACCATGGTAGGACCACGCTCTCACAGAACACCAGCGTAAAATAGCAGCTTAATGCTGCTGCGATTCATATGGTGAGTGTAGAGAACTGGAGACCCTTTTTACTGGAAACGAGGCATTGCATCTCAGTCTTCAGGGCGGGCAACGCATCTGCATTTTAATTTTTAATTGAAGATAAATGTAGATGTCCATGAGCCACAGCATCCACTTACTAACAAGTGAACTGTGTACTCGTTCGTCACCCTTATTTTCTAAAAAATGACTCGGACAGTCGTGGGTTCGAATCCGCCAACCTATAACTGTGGTGAACCACTGATACACTGACAAGACATGCATTTTAGGCTTACTTATAGGATTCAGCGGGGGCATTAGTAATTTTAAACGACGTGGTCCTTCACTGCTGGCCGTATGAGGACGCTCAAGGTCGCTCAGCGAGCTATGGAAAGGGCTCGGAGTTTCTCTGCGTGATAGACTCAGAAATGAGGATATCCGCAGTAAAACCAGAGTGACCGACATAGCCCAACGGATTAGTAAGCTGAAGTGGCAATGGGCCGGCCATATAGCTCGAAGAACCGATAACCGACGGGGAAGAAAGGTTCTCGAGTGGCAGCCTCGTACCGGTAGGCGTAGTGTAGGGCGACCCCCCACTAGATGGAGTGACGACCTGGTAAGACATGCAGGAAGTCGATGGATGCAGGTGGCTCAGGACCGTGCTTTGTGGCATTACTTGGGGGAGACCTATGTTCAGCAGTGGACTTGTGAAGGGCTGTAATGATGATGATGATGATGATTAGTAATTTTAACAGCGTTACTAGAGTTATTTTTTTATTAAAATAAATTGTACAACATTATTTAAGACATCGGTAAGGCTTTCAGTTATATTATTCCGCAACATTAGGTCGCCTCAGTAAATCCACAGGGAAATTACAATATTGATCGTCCTTCAACATAAATACGCTTTGGAAGCCAATATAATTGCGACTGTGTTGCAGTTGCTAGGTCTCCGTAAAGGAAACCGGGTGTTAAATGTTCAAGACTTATGTTACTTGAATCTATTTCTCAACTTTGTTTACATAGGCATTAAAGTTACAGCCTATATACGTCCCACTGCAGGGTACATGTTCATTTCTGAAAGAGTTTTAGGACAAAGAACTGTCCGCCGCGCTGCCCGAGTGTGTATTGGTGTATTGGTACTTCACATGTCTTCGAAATATTTTTTTATATCTCTTTTTTTCTTACATCTCAGACAAGAGGTATGCCAAGATCGTGCTAAATAAAAGTGTAGTGTAGTCTTTGCCTACCCTTCTGGATGACAGGCGTGAATGTATGTATATCTCAGGCATGCATTTTTCATTCACCGCCGAGCACGTGGTAAATCAGCAATTTAAATTGCAATTAACAATTTCTTTGGTGCCCGCGGGGATCGAACCAGGTTTGCTCGCGTACTGTAAAATTTACAGCGAGCGCTATCCATCTGAGCTACCACGGCTCTTGAGCTGCCACGGCTCCACCACGCCTATGTATATTGCCTATGTAGTTATTTACCACCAGGAAATTATCATGAGAAAACTTGTATGCTAGGATTTCCGCTACTAGCTAGAATGCTGTAATTCTAGGTTCGTTACCGTCACAGTCTATCTAAATTCTATAGCTGAACATAGGCCTCCTTCTCAGCTTGCCACATATATTGATACCTGGTTGCCACGCTTGGCAAGCGGGTTGGTGACCGCAGTTTTTGAAGCGCAAACCTCTTTATTATCCTTAAAACTCGATAAAATGAAAAGCGACACTAAAAAGAGACAAACATATATACCTATAGGCTTTAGCATGCAAGAGAATAAGATAGAATACACTTTGTACACATTAAATTTAATTATATATTAGTTGTCATTAGGATGCAGCCCTCCCATTTTTTCCCATCCGTCGCCTCTTAAAACACCCATGGGGTGATATCTATCATATAAACTATTGCCTTTCCTTCTGTAAGGACTAACCTTGGACGCCATTCTCCTCTCGCCAGATATTGCGCACAACGAGATGAATATTAAAACATTATACATTTTCTACGACTCGTTGTTTAAATTTAAACGAAAACTGGCCGGCCTTTTGGGAGGATGCATTTGTTCTCATTTAAGTTTTTAGTTTTGCTTTAGTGAATTCTATTATTTTACTAGCTTGTCAGGCAGACGTTGTTCTGCCCTTTTCGACGACGCTTTGTCATGTCCTATTAAAAATCCTCAAATTCGCAAAAAAACACCCATGGGCAAAAACTATTCCATCTCTCAAGTTGGGCCAAACTACACACGGTGTGCAAATTTGATTAAAATCGGTTTAGTAGTTTAAAAAAAGAGAGTATTAACAATGCTATGACATATATATATAAGAACAGGTAAATGAAATTGTATACTTGGGGAGTGCTTTCAGCCGGGATGGAAGATGTGATTTAGATGTCGATAGGCGTGTTGCTGCCGGAAACAAAGTCAATGGTGCCCTGAATGCATTAGTAAAAAGGCAAGGCATGGTGAAGAGTGCACGCCTTGCAATACATAACGCAGTGTTGGTACCGACTTTGTTATATGGCAGCGAAACCTGGGTATGCCAGAAGAAGCATAAAAGCAAGTTGAATGCAGTGGAGATGCGATCTCTTCGTAAAATGTGTGGCGTTAGCATAGCCGACCGAAAACGAAACGAAGAGATTCGCAATATGGCAGGATTGAAAGATGACCTTATCACAAAAATTGATAGGGGCGTACTCCAATGGTTTGGGCACGTTGAACGAATGAGTGAAGACCGAATGGTGAAGAAAATATATAGAGCGAAAGTAAATATTAAAAGGTGTCGAGGTAGACCGAGACTAACTTTCGAAGACCATGTGAGCAAATTGCTCAAAGAGGGGAGGGTCAAGAGTACTCGGATACCTAGACGTGCATGTATGAAGAAGTTAATGAACCTGAAAGAAGCGAAAGAGGTATGTAAGGATCGTGACACTTGGCGATCTGTTCTCTCTGGCTACCCCGTTAGGGATTGTGCGTGAAGATAAGTAAGTAAGTAACAATGCTATAAACATTACTAATATTCCCCTTAACTACTCGTGGTAAGCTTAAATTGCGTATGTTACGAGAGGCTCATGCCAGTAGTCGAATGGTGGATTCGAACCCACGACCTTTTTGAGTTCGCGGTCCGCGCCCTGCCATTAGACTACTGTCGCTTCCATCCATTGTCCATCGCGGACAAACAACGTGACACGTAATTTATATATATTAAGATTGTTTTACAATTTTCAGATATATATTGTGTTGTTATTTAATATTTCATGTCAATGTTGTATAGGGCCATAATAGGTATGTATAAGGATTTGTGCTTTAAAAATGTTGGTGCACCTTTTAAAATAAATAGATAGATATGGTTAAGAATACTAAAATCATTTCATTTAAACATTATTTCCATTACTGTAAGAGTAATAACATTATAAAGGAGTAAACACGAATTAAACATTTACCTTACAATTTTTTAATTTAAATAACTTAATACAGCTCTTTTAACCTATACGCGTAAATACAGGGCAATATGGTGTAGTTATATTCTTAAATCACCACTACAAGGTGATACATAGGCGTTAGAATTTATGCAAATTAATGCTCATGCAAATCGAGATCAAACTAAACTCGGTTCTACCTGTTGATTGTGAAAACGTAATTTGTAAATAGGTAACTAGCCGCCATGCCATGGTAGCTCAGGGCCTTAGCGCTTGCTTTTATTTTCTTCCTTTTTTATATTATGGCTGTAGCACGGATGGTTCGACTCGACTGGTATGTTACTATACTCTTACAAAATACCAGCGTAAAATAACAGCTTAATGTAGCTGTGTTTCGCATGGTGAGTGTATGCAACTACAGACCCTTTTTACTGTAAACGAGGCATCCTCTGGAATAACAACAGATCTGCTATTTAATTCTTAATCGGAAATAGATGTAGATGTCTATGGACCACAATATCCACTTACCATGAAATGGACTGTGAGCTAGTTTGTCACACCTTCCTTATAAATCAACGCAGGGTCCTACCTTTTCGACTTGGGAAGAATTGCGATTTGGATAAATTCAAGTCATAATCCTGTGGCAACTGACAAATTACGATCACAGCGATGACTGCACATTTTTGTCTCTTGCTCTAGAGACTTCGGTCCGTGGAATCAACACGCAGTGAGGTTTCTTAAGGATCTACATTCGCGACTCTTCGTTGTCGCTAATGAAAGCGTGGCTGATTCTTATCTCGTACAAAGGGACTTTTTTTAAAACATGAATTTCCACCGTTCGATCACCTCATTCCCAGGGGTTATTTATGTCACGTAAATAAAAAAAAATGCCTTAATTTGCAAGAGTACTAAAGTTGCTGCTGAACCGTGCCAGATCATGGGCTAAGCCATTCCGTTACAATCTATAAAATTCCACTTCTTAACATTGGCCTCCTCCCACAGGTAGCCTGCGTAGGAAGGATTTTGCCATAGTTGCCACCCTTGGCAGGCGGGTTGGTTGCAGTTGCCAGTTTTTCATTATTTTGAGTTTTATGTTCGCAAGATGCTGCTGCCTGCTTCGTGTTTCAGTTTCACACCGATGGTACGACATGGGGTAGTGGTTATTCTTATACTGCCAGAATGGGAACAACCCCGGTACGATCCACGTGGGCACTAACGGATTTGTTAATTGTAATTTTGAGTGTTGATTTACCACGTGCTAGGCGAGGCAGGAAAATGTGAAGTCCGCCAACATGTATTGGAGCAGCGCGGCGGACACTTTCTTGTCCCAAAACCATTAAATAATTAAATAGAGACCCGTACCCGCGTCTGTGCAATGAGTTCAGAAAGTACTTGAACTCTTTTAATCATAACATAAAGAAATCAGAACAAAAACAAATTTAATAAATAAAATTTGTTAAATATATTTAAATATATTTAACAAATTTTAATAATATATTTAAATATATTTGTAAATTTTCAATTTGTAAAATTTCAAGAAACGCAAAGCTGCCGTGTCACCCGCCGAGCGTCGGCCGAGCTCGTCCGTTGAAATTTTCAACTTTACGCCCGGTAGTCCAACATTAAACGTCCTACAACTCAAAAGTGTAAACTAGAGAAAAAAATTGAAACAAAAGTTGTAGAGAATAAACTCATCTTTAAAAATGGATTCATGCATTTTATTTAAGAGATTTTGATTTGAGAGATTTTTTGAGATTTCAAGAGTTATTGGCCGCGATAGAATAACCGGTTCATTAAATGGGCCATAAATTGTAAACGGTAAGTTTTACAAAAAAGTGTGTTGAAAAAAAGATACGAAAATTTTATTTTCTACAATAATGGTTTCAATAACTTTTGCCTTAAAGTGTATAGTTTCCGAGATATCGGCTGAAAACGTTTTTTCAAGATGGCGCTTAAAACGCATGCTGGATCTGTCAGGATTTTGTAATTTTATCCTCATTAAGTGATCCTAAACCTTATAAAAAATAAAAATTGGATCGGAAATTTAGTGCAAAGTTGCCCAAAAAAAGTTTGTTTTTACTGGCAGGTGATCTGTGTACGTTTGTGACACTTATTCTATAGAAAAAAACATCACGACAATCAAACAAGAAATACATGTCTTACTGTAGGGCACGGACTTTTCATTTCAAGAGGATTACAATTCCATAAAGAGCCCGTCGAGCTGTCCATTGGAACATTCGCATTCGTAGTCGCATTGGCGTGATGGTAGAGTTTACACGATTTCGAAAAGCTTTTAATTAATTAGGAATAAAAGCTTTCTTACTAAGTTTTATTTCCCGCTAAATACATGATAAATAACCATTCAATTTGTTTAGCCCTTTTATATTAACAAAAATATAAAAGAAAATAAATCCATAATATGTTGATTCACTACCTTATAAAATAATCTTTAAACAACATATTTATTTATTTTGAATATACATATATTTTAACTTGAAAATTATACATTAATAATATCCAACTCAACTGATTTTGTATTAAACTCCATCACAATAACATTTTAATAAAAGATGTCATGATCTATCCGCACATAATAAGCCAGCCTTAACGAAGGCTAGCCATCGGCGCAGGACAGGATTATAGCGCCCAAGTGTATGCGCAAGCACAGGTGCACTCTCAATTCCCTCACTCTCGTAATCCGATGGGACGGTAAACCGACACGACCGGAGAGAGATCAGGCGCAGGACCAACGATGTTACATGCTTTCTTGACTTTGGGCAGCTACTGAGAATTTCTTGACAGTAAAACTCAATAATTGGATTTTCAGCCCGACCCGGGATTCGAACCCAGGACCTCATGATCAGCAGTCGCACTACTACAACCACTAGACCAACAAAGCAGTCTAATCCTATGTGTATTGATATTAAAACCAGCCAGATACAAACAGTACAACCAAAGAGATTTTTCTACAATTTTATACAAACGAAATACGAAGAAACTTTTTCCCCGACTTATTCGTGAAAAACATCACAAATTCAAGGATTTAAAACCCAATTAAAACAAACTATTATTCCATCAGTGGACTTAAAGCTTCCAAAACAAAAAAATGTCGTGACTGAGAATATCGATATAATTTTTATATATTATATATATATATATATATATATATATATATATATATATATATATATATATATATATATTCTTTATAAAATTCCAAATGTTTCTTTGTCCTTGTTTTTTCATTCGTAGTAGTTATTTTATTTTAACATATAGATATTGGATTTTAATATATGGGGTTCATTAGATTTGCCGTAAAGTGCCGCCGAGAAGTGACGTAAAATATATGAAATTTTACATTTTCAGTAAACTTGTTTGGTTTTGTTATTTAATATTGTTTAAACTATTGAACGTGTTTACCCAAATTTTATTTAATTAAATGTTTGATGTTGATCTTTGATGACTTTTTCTCCAGACAAAAATATATTTTCTAACTATAAAATTACTCCCTCTCTCTCTCTCTCTTGACAGTTTCCTTCCACTGCTGCTTACATGAAAATAAAGGGGAGCTCAAAATTCTACTATTATTAATTATGCTATTGAGCCGTGGTAGCTCAGATGATTAACGCTCGCTGTAAATATAACAGAACGCGAGTAACCCGGGTTCGATACCAGCCGGCACCAAAATTGTTAATTGCAATTTTAAGTGCTGATTTACCACGTGCTCGGCGGTGCAGGAAAACATCGTGAGGAAACCTGCATGTCTGAGAGAGACACTTCCCTGTCCTAAAACCCCCTCAGAAAAGACGGGAGGCCTGTGCCCAGTAGTGGGACGTATATAGGCTGTAACTTTATTTTACTTTACTTACTTTACTTTACTCTACTCAACTTTCAAAATTCTTACCACAAATATCGCCCACCTCAGCAATGCTACCCTAAACTTTGCACGCAGAATCCGCGGTCCGCCAAGATAAAACTAAAAAAATTGTCTTTTTTCCTTCCACATTTTTTTTCATATTACTATTACAACAAATATTTTACTGTTACAGCCTTATATATATATATATATATATATATATATATATATATATATATATATATATATATATATATATATATATATATATATATATATATATATATATATATATGATAGGAATCGATTCAGTAAACGATTCTGAACTACTTTCTTAAAGTGCATTAATTATGTTACGTGTTGCATATATACGCATGGCAAGTTAGTTTGCACCGCAGTTTTTTATTTTTAGTCGTTAGGAATATGCTACTACTCTATTCCTGATTTATTTCCCTCAGTCACCTCCTAAAGTCACGACGACTAACCACTTCCTAAATTAATAACGTTGTTCCTTCGTGCCGCCACCGTACTATTTTCTCCGTTACTCCTGTCACCGATTTAACCAAACAAAAGGAATTACGAGTACCTTGTGTATGTGTAGCAAGGTACGTGTACTGGCATGGTACACCGAATGATCGGCTAGGTTAGGTGAAATTAGTATATTTCAAAAATAATAATTAGAATGGTATTTATAACATAGCCACGTTTTTAGGTAAGGAAGGTAATAAAAAATCGACTACTGAAATAAAACCTAATTCCCAATCTAAAATGCTTATTTACAGTCACGTTATAAGTCGTTCCAATGTTTCAAGTGGTTATCAAAGGTTATTATCGTGACCATTAAACTCTTTCGCTTGACAATAGGTCTGACTAAGTTGGTCCGATAAAATGTCATCAAAAAATTAGAATCTTACTTACTAGTTAACACTGATCTTGACTCTTAGAAATGAACTTATCAACCATCTAGTTATTTAAAGGTAATAAAAAATCGACTACTGAAGTAAAACCTAATTCCCAATCTAAAATGCTTATTTACAGTCACGTTATAAGTCGTTCCAATGTTTCAAGTGGTTATCAAAGGTTATTATCGTGACCACTAAACTCTTTCGCTTGACAATAGGTCTGACTAAGTTGGTCCGATAAAATGTCATCAAAAAATTAGAATCTTACTTACTAACACTGATCTTGACTCTTAGAAATGAACTTATCAACCATCTAGTTATTTAATTACCAAGTTATCAAAATTCAAAATTTTGACCGATTTTAAACTATTTACAACACAATGCAACATAACGTATATTCTTTTTTTCTTTATCAAACCTTATGGAAATATCGTACTTGTATATATAGAGGTCAATGAGATGAAAGAATTATTTACAAACCTTTGTGATTTATAGATGTTATTTTACTTCTGCTTTCGTATTAAACTTTGAAATAATAAATAAATTTAAAAAAAACTACATTAGCACAATACTATCCATCGGTGACAGTGGGTAACTATTGTAATTTTTTAACCAACGTGTATTCTTCACTCGAGTATGCCTCGTGTAAAGGCGATACACGTGACGTATTATCGACGGTGCTGTGTTGTTCCTAGTGTGGTCACAGAATAAATAATGGTACTACGTACAGAAGTTACACTTTTTTGAAGTTGACTGCTTGCCGACTTGGCAGCCTACATAATTATTATTAGTTGGTTAAATCGCGCACGCAAGCTAAATAAAACTTTATCGCGGCGCGCGAGTGTCCATATTACTTTGCATCTTTTCCCCTTCCTAAGTCACGGCGGACTTTCCGTGATAACTAAGGGATGTCAATAAAAAGTAAAAAAATACATTGCGAGATGTTTATTAAGTTACTTAGGTGAGGTACCTATTCTAAATATGATCAACTGACCATATTTTCGCCCCTATGGGAATTCTATGATGCCTAAAGCCGGAAACAGATTATCAGACGCGGCTGACGGACGCGGCTGACAGCCGCGGCTTATACATATCTAGATAATGAATGTAAAATGAGCTGTAAAAACTATCGGAGGTAAGTCGTGGACGTAACCTTGGACTGACCTTGAGCGTTCGGAAGTCTGACAGAAATCTGAAAAATGTTTTTGTCAGCCGAAAAGTCCGTGGACGGTATGCACGGGGTGCGGGACACGTCCGTGCGCCAGAAGGACTACGGGAGAGCTTGCATGTACGCATCTACGTAAAAATGGATAAACGAATTATCGAGTGTGTTCGCATTCAATTATGTATATTAGTCTATGTTCGCAACAGCGAATAATTGAATAATCATAAATGTGGATACGAAGTGTGGAATTCAGCAGACTTTGTTCTTTCTTTATTTATATCTTGGACCCAAACGCTTCTTTTTGTTTTCTTTCTGGGTAGACAGCATAAAGTACCGCCGCTAATTCAAGAAAATCATCCTCACTTTAACTTTGGACTTTTGACTTTTGACGGCTCTGTGGCGCAGTGGCTTAGCAATGAGTTACAGCGCTAAGGGCCGCGGGTTCGAATCTCGCACGGAACAAGTATTTGTATGGCCTACAAGTAATTGTTCCGGGTCTGGATGTTTGTCTTTGTGAAATTTATGTTTGTAAACTGCCCCCATGATACAGGAGAAAATCCCAGTGTGGAGGTAACGTGTAAAAAAAACAAAAACAAAACAAAAAAAACTTCTCCACGTGTTTCTTTGTTTACAGTTCTTTGTGGAATAAACGTTGTAATGTGTTCGCAAGCAACGCTCCTCGAAGTCTGTGCACACTTATCAGTCGCGGCTGTCAGCCGCGTGCGATAATTTGTTTCCGGCTTAACGCATGCACATTGCAAGGTCATTCGTCAGGAATCGCGATGCTTGGTTCGGAAGAAATAGGTAGATAGTGTAAACAACAAATAAACCCAAAGTACGATTCCTAACAGAAATATGATCTATTCTACTTAGTTAAAAATCTTGTTAGTACAAAGCTTTAATTTCAGTATTTTGTGTAATTATAACTTAAAATATTTTAATTAAAATATTTTTGTTAAAAAATACAAGTATAGGTATTTAAGTAGATACTTGGATAGTAAAGTAAATTTTAACTAATTTTTGTAATAAAGTACTTAGGTATTTATTCTTAATATCAAATTATTACTTAATTATTTTTGCTGTAAGTACCTATCTAACAAAAAAAAGAAATAAATTCACCTTTCATAACTTCCTTCTAAGATCCTTGGGTAACTTACAGAATGATATGAAACCTTTTGTTGGTCATTTAGTATCCATCCACGCAACACTAATAGTAGGAACGACGCTTTGCCATTATAATTTATCCAGGTAATATACATAATATATAATTTTTAAATAGTTGTAAAAGTTTTAATGTATTAATGTATTTAAAGTATAGTTTTAATGTATTAAAACTTTTACAACTATTTTATCCTACAATTAAATATACTAAACACTAAACAAAAACTATTTCAACAAGTATTTACATAAAACTATTTACGTAAATAGCGTTAAAAAACTTTAACATTCAATCGCCTACAACGCGCTAGCCCCAACTGCGTATAACGCTCTGGGTGCCTATCGATTATAGGTAATTATTTCACGCAGGTAGCTTGAGTGACAGAGGCCTGGTATGGTGTAGTTGGGAGTGATGGGGCTGGGATTAGTGGTGACGAAGATAGTGCACGTAATTAAGGGAGGGCGGAAGGTACTCCTAAAACTATGTAAAACACATCATTTTATTTCATTACGTGATAATAAGACAAATAATTTTAAAAACTGCAACAATTGGTGTCAGAAGTGGGATAAAATCATGCCGATTTTACCTAAGGACGAAATGGAGGGTGTCCGTACCCGAAGTCAACGTCAGCAGGAGACGGACCAGAGACGATTTGGTGGTGTAACGCCGCAGATGTCTGAGGGCCAGCCGTTGGCCACGGAAGCCGGCTCGTCAGCAGCTCCTACGTCAGTGGCACCTGACTTAGGTGCTCTGATAGTGATGCTGCAGCAGCTGCGGCGCAGACAGGAGGAACAGGCCCGCCAATTGGAAGAGCAGCTGCGGGGTGGACAAGAGGAACAGGCCCGCCGGCAGGAGGAACAGGCCCGCCGGCAGGAGGAACAGACCCATCGTTTAGAAGAGCAACTCCAACGCGATAAGGAAGAGCAGATGCTCCTCATGAAAGACTTTCACGCTACCTTCGGAAAAGAGACAAGGGAGGTGAAAGATAAGGTTGCTCCACATGACAACCGCCTGTCGGAAGCTGAAACCCAAATCAACCAAGTGAAGAAAGCGCTGGGCGAACTCAAACTTGGGGATGGAAATACAGCTCCCGTAGTAGCTACTACACCTTCGCTACGTGGGTTCAAAGTGCCGCCGTTCGACGGGACTTCTTCCTGATCAGCCTACAAAATCCAGTTCGAGGCTGTTATGAAGGCGAACGGCTGGAATAAAAGTCAGTCCATGACTGCTCTGACACTAGGCCTGCGCGACCAGGTCTTAACAGTTCTGGAAGCTCTCGGTGAGGAAGTAACTCATGAGCAACTCCTTGAGGCATTGGAGGCGATATATGGGGAATCTCACCTGGAACACGTCTTACGTGTGCAGCTTAAAGATCGCGTGCAGCGCAACAACGAAAACCTGCAGCAGTGGGCTCTAGAGGTGGAGAAGCTGGTGCGAAAAGCATACCGGTCTGTACGTGCGCTCATTGAAGGGAACCTGGTGCAGACATTCATCGACGGCATCCGCGACCTGGAAGTCAGAGCTGCTGTGAGGTTCGGGCACCACGAAACGCTTAAGGACGGCTTGGCTCATGCACTGGAGGTGGAAGCCGTGCGGCAGGATCATCGTTCCTATCGCGTCAGGGAGGTTGCAGTAGCTACAGTTCGCGACCGCAACAAAGGATACAGCCCTAGGTGCTATGGCTGTGGGGAAAAGGGCCATCTTCGATGCAGCTGCCCTAAGCGAACCCTAGAAAGGGAAGGTGAACGATCTCAGGAGGGTAGTGCGGCCAACAGCACCACCCAGCAGCAGCAGGGAAACGAGTAAAAGCCAGAACTGCGGGACGGGTGCTGGCTGATGTTAAAAGAGCCCCAAGGATCTCGATCTCACAAACCCATGATGGGAACAGTCTAATCATCAAGGGCGAGGTCAACGGAATGACCATAGACACTGGAGCCTCTCGTACGGTTGTTAGTTCCCAACTTATAAGTCAGTTCCTTGGGGACTCCGCATACAACCTCAAGCTCGTAACAATTGGTTGAAAAGTATACTTACTTATTTTAGTCTCTAGTATCATGAGGATGATACTTAAAAACATTTTTAAGTATCATCCTCATGTCGGAAAACAGAGTTTAGGACGGCCCTTACTACATTCAGTGACGACTTAGTAGGACATGTTCATTAGTATTGTTACGAGCTTGAGATTCGTGACAATAAAAAATTGCCGATTAAATTACCTAAATTAACACTTTAATTTATTTTACACAAATTAAAGTTAAAACACTAATAATTAAACACACTAATTCACTTAATTCCGCTCCGAAGCTTCGCTTGTTTCGTCAAAACAACTCTGACTGCCTCGATCGCATCTTGCAGCGCCTTTTTATATAATTAGCAAAGAAGCGTCCCGAACATTCACGTAAATGCGCGCCAGGCAACGAGAATTCGAGTATAGATTTTCTAGAAACTTAGTTCTTCGGGTGGCACTGTCTGTCGAAAGATGTGTGATGTCATTTACTGCAAAACTCCCCTCGCTCTCGTTCCTGACACTAGATGGCGCTAGTGTATCGATTTTAGCGCGTAACACTACCCCCTCTTAAGACATGCTCGTCCCGAGCATTATCGGTCCCATAATAACGCGCTAGGCGATCCACATGGACGATCTTAGGAGTCCCTCTTGCGCCTTTCTGTATCCGGTAGGTTACATCGTTGATCCTGGTCCCGCGGTGCACCAACATTGTACAATTTCGGTGCTCCTCTACTACGTGTCTGACGTCCCCGCACGGCCGCACAACTTGTACATGTACGACACCAATCCTCGACATCGTCACGATAATGGACCCAGTAAAACTGTTCTCGGACCTTCAGTAGAGTTCGTTTAACTCCCAGATGGACTCTTGAACGACCAGTACGGCACAGCTGTAGAACATTCGGCACTTTAGCTTTAGGGACGACCATTTGCAAACGACAGCTGTCTCCTCGACCATTGTCCCATTTACGGCACAGGACTCCATCCTGAATCAGCAAGCTGTCCCATTGGGCCCAATAGCTTTTCGTGGTTGAACTCATCGCTGAGACGTCCCTCCACTTAGGCTTGGTAGCACGGGCCTTCATCCATCCCAGAATCGGCATGTCGTAGGCTGTCCTTCCACCCGTTGCTGAGGTGGTCTGTCCTGAGCATCCTCACGGATACCACTTCCTTACCTTGCCTACTACAATGGTTGCCATCTTCAGGACAAGGTCTTCTTGACAATGCATCTGCGTTGCCATGAGATTTCCCGCTGCGATGTTCGATCTCAAAGTCGTATTCCTGCTGCTGCTGGGCGGTGCTGTTAGCCGCACTTCCTTTCTGAGACCGTTCACCTTCCCTTCCTAGGGTGTGCTTAGGGCAGCTGGACCGAAGATGGCCCCTTTCCCCACAGCCATAGCACCTAGGGCTGTATCCTTTATTGTGGTCGCGAACCGTAACTGCTGCAACCTCCCTAGCGTGAGGTGAACGATGATCCTGTCGCCGCCAGGCAGTGCCGTTAGCTGCACTACCCTCCTGATATCGTTCACTTTCCCTTTCTGCGGCTCGCTTAGAGCAGCGGGATCGAAGGTGGCCCTTTTCCCCACAGCCATAGCACTTTGGGCTGTATCCTTTGTTGCGGTCGCGAACTGCAGCTGCTGCAACCTCCCTGACGCGATGGGAACGATGATCCTGCCGCACGGCTTCCACTTCCAGTGCATGGGCCAAGGCGTCCTTAAGCGTCTCGTGGTGCCCGAGCCTCACAGCAGCTCTGACTTCCAGGTCGCGGATGCCGTCGATGAATGTCTGCACCAGGTTCCCTTCAATGAGCGCAGGTACAGACCGGTATGCTTTTCGCACCAGCTTCTCCACTTCTAGAGCCCACTGCTGCAGGTTTTCGTTGATGCGCTGCACACGATCTTTAAGCTGCGCACGAAAGACGTGTTCCAGGTGAGCGTCGCCATATCTCGCCTCCAATGCCTCAAGGAGTTGCTCATAAGTCACTTCCTCACCGAGAGCTTCCAGAACTGTCAAGGCCTGGTCGCGCAGGCCTAGTGTGAGAGCAGTCATGGCCTAATTTTTATTCCAGCCGTTCGCCTTCATAACAGCTTCGAACTGAATTTTGTAGGCTGACCAGGAAGAGGTACCGTCGAACGGTGGCACCTTGAACCCACGTAGCGAAGGTGTTGTAGCTACTGCGGGAGCTGTAGCTCCATCTCCAAGTTTGAGTTCGTCCAGTGATTTCTTCATGTCGGCCATCACGTTGTCAACCCGATGGTTCACATGGTTGATTCGGGTTTCATGTTCTTCGATTCGGGTTTCAGCTTCCGACAGACGGTTGTCGTGTTGAGCAACCCTATCCTTCACCTGCCTTATCTCTTTCCCAAAGGTAGCGTGAAGGTCCTTCATGAGGAGCATCTGCTCTTCCGACCGACGAGCCTGTTCCGCCTGCTGATCTTCCAACCGACGGGCCTGTTCCTCCTGTCGGCGGGCCTGTTCCTCCTGTCGGCGGGCCTGTTCCTCCTGTCCGCCCCGCAGCTGTTGCAGCATCACCATCAGAGCACCTAAGTCAGGTGCCACAGACGTAGAAGCTGCTGACGGACCGGCTTCCGTGGCCGGCGGCTGGCCCTCAGACATCTGCGGCGTTGCACCACCAAATCTCCTCTGGTCCGTCTCCTGCTGGCGTTGACTTCGGGTACGGACACCCTCCGTTTACTCCTTAGGTAAAATCGGCATTATTTTATCCCACTTCTGACACCAATTGTTACGAGCTTGAGATTCGTGACAATAAAAAATTGCCGATAGAATTACCTAAATTAACACTTTAATTTATTTTACACAAATTAAAGTTAAAACACTAATAATTAAACACACTAATTCACTTAATTCCGCTCCGAAGCTTCGCTTGTTTCGTCAAAACAACTCTGACTGCCTCGATCGCATCTTGCAGCGCCTATTTATATAATTAGCAAAGAAGCGTCCCGAACATTCACGTAAATGCGCGCCAGGCAACGAGTATTCGAGTATAGATTTTCTAGAAACTTAGTTCTTCGGGTGGCGCTGTCAGTCGAAAGATGTGTGATGTCATTTACTGCAAAACTCCCCTCGCTCTCGTTCCTGACACTAGATGGCGCTAGTGTATCGATTTTAGCGCGTAACAGTATATATAGGCTCCCGTAGATTACCTGATGGAGAAATTATTGCCATAGTTACGACGCTTGGCGGGTGGATTATCAAACGCATGTTTTTTTCGTTTTGTTATAGGGAAGATGCTGCTGCCTATCTCCTGGTTTGATACTCTTGTTGCGTCTTACGACACCCACAGGAGGATTTGGGGCAGTGTATATTCTAACACCGCCACTACATGGTAAGGGACCTTTTTTGTAGGGAAAAAGGGGGGGGGGGTATTCAGTAGTGACCTTTAATGTGGCGAAAAAGTCATTTTAAACCATTGCCATTTTCATAAGCCAGTAAAATTACATACGTTGTGTAGTGGAGGCGTGTAAGGGAATCTAATGCCCAATGATATTATCTTGTGATTAAAAATATATCCGTATGTATACAAATTTAAAATAAATAAGTGATAATAAATTATCGTGCGTTATAAATATAGCTACAATGTATGTAAAAGACGCCGAAATTATAGCACAATCTGTGATTAATCATATCTTCAGAATACAATTGACACGTAGCAACAATGCGAAGTTATAATTTGTTTTCAAAATCTCTTGAGGGATAATAAAATATCTATTAGAGCATTTTGCCTAAAAATAATTGTCCTACATGGCAAGGATTTCCAAATCATTATATTTCTAATGATGGCTGTAGTGATTAGAGTTTATGAAATAAGAAAACTAAACCACCGTAGGTTAGAATATTAAGAGCTCCATGTCGAAGTGGTTTAGCATGGCCGCGCCTTCAAATCTGCACGGATCAATAATTAACCTTGTAAAATGTATATATGTAAACTGCATCCACGATACTAAATTTTCCATAATCGTCGCTAGCAACACCCAGGGGGGAATGTCATTTAAAGTTATTGAGAAGGAAGAACACATGTTATTGGATTAAAATAAACGAATTAAATAAGCGTTAGGCGTAGTACACAAGTGACGCGAACAGGGCGAAATGGGGTGATGGGTTAGTTTACGACACCACGACACGTTATAGAATTACTTATTCTTTAAGTACTTTTCGGTCCCAGTCCTATTTTTTGTTGGTTTAAAATTCTGTTTCAAATTGTCTTTATGTCTAAGTTAAATTGCATCTTAACTTTTTAATTTTTAATGATGGAGGCGAATTACAGCACCCATGGTCACTGAGGAGTTTGACGTAACATTTTCAAAAGCTTCCTTCACCTTTTATACAAAAAAAATACATCATTCAGAAGGCGGGCTACACTATGAATATTTATATACCATTATTAAAGTTGTTTAATCTTCCTTTATCGTTCTGTAGAGAACCTTCACCGCCACGCTTTGTAGATGGATTGAAGACCGATTCTCAAGACGCACGCCACGCGAAGGAATGGGAGTGACTCTAAAAAGACACCAACGCACCAGTCAAGTTGTTCATTTATATGCTAGCGAATGTATTTTTTCCATTATATTTACCAGTCGTATTGTATCCTAAAATAGCTTATGATTAAATTTTCTTTTTGTTTTATTAAGAAATGTTATTGAACCTTTTATAAATTTCACTCAACCCCTCATTAAGACTAGTTTTATTTATAGGTAAGCGAACCACGCCTTAGGGAAATACATAATTAATCCTTTTAATTAAGTACTGAATAAACATTGTTGAAATTTTCACGAAGAAGCACGTGTTTGATATTTTTATTCCAACAGAGATGTCCATCTCTTGAGTTTTATTTGGAACAATGTAACCATACTTGAGATATGAGCAAACTATTATTGGGAAAGATTTAAAGTAGTGGAGCTACGCTGCAGCTAAGTTGTGGTCAGGTGAACTGTGTGCTAGTTTTTTTATTTTATTTTTAAAAACGTTACATCCACATTAGGATCTTTTCCTGTATCGTGGGGGCAGTTTACAAATATAAATTTCACAAGGACAAACATCCAGACAGAACAACTAGTGTAGGCCATACAAATACTTGTTCCGTGCGGGATTCAAACCCGCGGCCCTTAGCGCTGTAACTCATTGCTAAGCCACTGCGCCACGGAGCCGTCACGTTTGTCACTCTTTTGTTTTAAACAAGAAAAACCCAACTGCAGTGATTTTATTAAGTAGCTTTTTCTCAACGCCTTGCCCGATTGAGCTTTAGCAACATTATATCCGAGCAGTTTTGGTGTAATCGACGGTATTGCCGGTGGTAAGCGATTCTTCAGAAGTCGTCAGAAGAAGCGACAGAGAGGGCATACCCGGGAGATAGGTGATAAATAAAGGATAAATAATAATAATGTCCTCCAGACTGAATTCAGTTGCGGCGGAGACTAGCCATCGGCGCAGTACAGGATATAGTGCACGCAAGCACAGGTGCACTCTCTATTCTAGATGAAACGCTAAATCGACACGATCGAAAAGACACCAGGCCCAGGACAAACGGTTTTACGTGCTTTCCGAGGCACGGGGTTGAAACTCCGGCAATTTCCTGACTCCGGGCAGCTAGATTTTAAGAATTTTTTGACGGAAAAACTCGGTAATTGATTTTTTGGCCCGACTGGGGATTCGAACACAGGACCTAATGATCAGCAGGCGCACTACTACGATCACTAGACCAACCGAGCAGTCGAAAAAGGAAAAGTATGTACCGTTATCAATTGACAGCGTATATTTAACTATTATAATAGTATAGCGGAGTAATTTGACAACTGGTATAATAATATTGTCGAGTCATTAGATGCTTCGTTTTAAACGTAAACCCTTATACTAAACAGTTATAAATGACACATAACAATTAGCAATAACGTCTTCCTAATAGCTATGAAAAAATAAAAATTTCAGTTGCTAACCCGCCCGCCAAGCGTGACAAATATGGCAAATGTCCGCCTAGTGAGGTGACCTCAAAGGAGGCTAATGTTCGGCGGTAGAATTTTGGGGCTGCTGATGATAATTTAGTGAGTAACAACGCATCTGCAGGCTATTTTACTTCAAGTTGGAAGTAAGTTTCCGTTACGGCGGCTCTACACGTTGGCCAACACAGTGGCGAATGTAGTGGCCAATAGCATTGGCTATCTGCATTGGTATGTATTGGAGTGATGACCCACAAGTTGACGCGAGATCCGTGTGGTGTCGGTTTTTTACAAAAGATCAAAGGATTGTTGGCAGAGTTTGGTCGCCGCGTCCACACGTTGGCCGCGCGTTTAGTTTGCTACAAGCTCCCAGAGTGATTACAAACACCTGATTTAAATTTCATATTCACGCTTTGTAGGGTGGATGCCCTTTATTTCCAACTTTTAGTGTCAATTTCAACTTTAAACATTCCTACTACTTTAATTAGCGCGATTTAATTTTTTTAAACATTTGTTTTAATGGATAAGCTATTTATCAAAAAAAAAGAACATTTATTTACAATTAGATTATTACGAGAACAATTCTGAAATGAAAAAAAACAACAAGCACGTCGTTTATACGCGGTGGAGCCATGCAGTTAAATTAGAAGTATAGTTGTAGCACGAATGGGTCGGTTCGACCGGGGAAGGACCACGCTCTCACAGAATACCAGCGTAAAATAGTAGCTTAATGCTGCTGTATTTCGAATAGTGAGTGTAGAGAACCGGAGACCCTTTTTACTGGAAACGAGGCATTCCACCTAAGTCCTCACGGATGACAACGCATCTGCATTTTGATTCGTAATCGAGGGCCACAGTAACTACTTACCATCAGGTGGACTGCGTGCTCGTTTCTCACCCTATCCTATAAAAAACGTCAATTTCTTATAATTTAATCGCGCATATTTCCGAATCATCATCATCATTACAGCCACTTAAGTCCACTACTGAACATCCTCCTCCACAGACTGCCGCAAAGCATGGTCCACGCCACGCCACTTTACTTGTCATGAGTTTTTCATTTATGTTATGTTTAAGTTATAATTAGTACCTATTATTAAGTTAGTGTTAATTGTATTTATTGCTTGTTTCAAAAAATAATTAAATTACCAAATAAATTATAAAGTGTTTTTTATATACACCGAATGTATTTATGATAGAAAAGCAGGTACATCTTTTGCTATACTTTAAAATCCAAACGCAATTTTAAAACATAGAAGAAACGATTATAACTCCTTTAACTTTAAAATGAATTAAGTTATAATTAAAGGTATTTATTCCAGTTTATGATGCATGTAAGGAATAAATAAAGCTAAATAAATAAATATATATAATTCCCGTTAATGACAGCCCTGATTTATATTACATGGCTGAAATAAAGTACTTCTTATTAGGTACGTAAAGCCAAATATCAGCCTGACGTCTGACAATATGCACTTCATACATTTTGTATATCTAATAAAAGCCCATTAATATTCACTATTCTTTTATAAAAATGTTACCCAACACTAGGATTTTCTCCTGTATCGCGTAGGCAGTTTACAGACATAAATTGCACAAGGACACACATCCAGACCCGGAACAATTATTTGTTGGACATACAAATACTTGTTCCGTGCGGGATTCAAACCCGCGGCCCTCGGCGCAGCCACTCGTTGCTAAGCCACTGCCCCACGCCTGCGCGTCTAAAATAAAATGATGGCGCACTGCTACTCATAATTGGTGTTTTCATAACTCACTTACGTAGTCTAGCAACGGAGAAGCTAAGCACTCTAAAGTTATAACTTTGTCATTTATCATTAATTTATTATAACTGTCGATAATCCTTCCCCATAGGTGGATGGATGGAAGGATCGTCCTTAAATAATATAATATGATTTCAAGCTGTTTTCAACCAACTTCTAAAAGAAGAGGAGGTTCTCAATTCGACTTTTTTTATTTGTGTTACCTTAGACCTTTTCTCTACGTGAAGCATTTTCGATGATTATTTTTTATTTGAAATCTGGTGCTTCTCTTGTTAGGGTTCCGTAGTCAACTAGGGACCCTTATAGTTTCGCCATGTCTGTCTGTCCGTCTGTCCGTCCTCGCTTAATCTCTGTGACCGTTAGCAATGGAAAGCTGAAATTTGGTACCAATATGTGTATCAATCACGCCAACAAAGTGGTAAAATAAAAATTGGAAAAAATGTTTTATTAGGGTAGCCCCCCTATATATAAAGCGGGAAGTGATTTTTTTTTTTATTTCAACCCTAACGTGTGATATATTGTTGGAAAGGTATTTAAAAATGAATAGGGTTTTACTAAAATCAATTTTTGATAATGTCAATAATTTCGGAAATAATCGCTTCAAAATTAAAAAAGAATGTGTCCCCCCCCTCTAACTTTTGAACCATAAGTTTAGAAAATATGAAAAAAATCTGAAAAGTAGAACTTTATAAGGACTTTCTAGGAAAATCATTTTGAACTTGGATGGAAACAACAGTACCCACTACCGGGAGCAGTTACAGGAGCGCGGAGCGCTGCTGGAGCGCGCACCTTTAAACTCATAAGTGGGAACACTTATTGTGACGGACGGGAAACTACAGAACCCTACACTGAGTGTGGCCCGACACGCTCTTGGCCGGTTTTATTTTTTCATATAAATTTGATCAAAATCTGACCGGTTGATGATAATCTTATTTAATTTATATTGAAGTTGTACTAAACGTTTAATTTTATCACATTTCATCATCATTACATTTAAAAGTTCGCTGCTGAATATTGGCTACCACAACATATTTCCTCGTAAGGGGAATATTTGCCATAATTGCCACGCTTGGCAGGCGGATTTATTAAGAGTACGTAATAGAGACATTTTAATTATATAATATTTTTTTGTTCCGTTTCAATCAATAAACAGTTAACTTCGGTATAGTGATGTTTATGTTAACTAAGTGTTAGTTTTTAAATTAGTCTCATTAGCTTACATAACCTTTTTCTCGTATATTTTTTGTATTGATTTAATTTATTTATTATTTTAATCTGTGAATTATGACTGAATATGAGTCGTTTAGCACTGAAAACGATTTTTTCATTTACACGAACAACTCAAAGGAGTTTTTAGGTCTTTTAAAAGCCCTCTGAACATAAATATGTCAGTACCCGGATGATCGATGATGATTTTTTGAAATTACATTTAGATACAAACTACTGATGAATAATATTTTTTGATCTTATTGACATAATAGAAAAAACTGAACAGTTTGAATAAAAAATCATGAGTGCAATTAGTTTAATTAAAATTTTCGTATTTTTAAAAAATACTAAAAAAAGTTCGAGCACTTTTTTTAATAATAGATTTTCTCACAAAAGAAGGGCTCTTGAAAAAAAAAGGAAAAAGTCGGACCGAATACAGGACGCGAACCAAGGCATTACGATTTCGATATCCATCTGAGCTATTACGAACATTAACATAGTGTCAAAATTTACCTTCTTATATTGTAGCAGTTTTTCATTGCCTGAAAACACGGACAAAAAGACATTTTCTAAAAATAAATCCTAGGTAGATCGATTTATTGCCCCCGAAACTCCCTGGACACTAAATTTTATGAAAATCGTTGGAGTCGTTTACGAGATTCCGATTATATATATATATATATATATATATATATATATATATATATATATATATATATATATATATATATAATTATAATTTTCGTTTTTTTTTCCTTTATTTTATATTTCTAAACCTACCAATAATTCCCACAACTCTATAGGGTGACTGCTAGAGTATGCCTCAATGCGTTAAGTCCTCCCTTTGTATTCGTTTATTTTAAGCAATGCAATAAAGAATAAACTAATAAATAAGGCTAAGATGGAATGCCTCACTGCCTGTTAATATACTAGTTCTTTAAACCCTTCAAACGAAAACACAAAAGTGCATTGTCATATGGCGGCAGAAATGAGTACGAGGTTGTTATCTACTTAGACTCTTAGGCAGAAGAGGCGTTCTTCTAGCTAGTAAAATATTCAAAGATATTATCTATGAATTAATTACGTATGCGAGCTTTGATGCCTCTATTTCAGCGTAAATTTTGATCCAGCGCAATATTTACGCTGAAATAGAGGCTGAATTTATACGTGGTAGAGCCATGCTACAGTTATATTAGTAGTATAGTTGTAGTACGAATGGGTCGGCTCGATCGGGGAAGGACCACGCTCTCACAGAATACCAGCGTGAAATAGTAGCTTAATGCTGCTGTATTTCGTATGGTGAGTGTAGAGAACCGGAGACCCTTTTTACTGGAAACGAGGCATTCCATCTTAGTCCTCACGGGTGACAACACATCTGCATTTTGATACGTAATCGAGGATAGATGTAGATGTCTATGGGCCACAGCAACCACTTACCATCAGGTGGACTGTGTGCTCGTTTGTCACCCTATCCTATAAAAAAAAGACATTTGATACTCTTACAAAGTTGTAACCTACTCGTAGGTTGAAAATAGCAACAGTTTATCTATACATATTATAGACAAGCAATCCACTCCAGCTTAAACTGGGTAGGATCTATTAGTGAGGGGTTATTTCGGTTTAATTTAATCATCGAATATATACGGCTACACAATGTGTAATAGCCGCAAAGTGAGCAAAAACGTTGGTAAGAATTTGAATGTAAGTAGCGCTGGAAAACTAGAGTTCTCTAGACTAGAGTCTAACGACTTTCATTCATTCATTCATTACAACCTATCATTAATCCACTGTTGTACAAAGCCCTTCTCACAGATTTGTCTTCAGTGGGGAATTTTGGAAATAGTTAACACGCTCGATAGACGGGTTCCCAACCGTAGTTTTTCTTCCGTGGCATCTTACGAGTACAACACCTACGGAATGACATGAAGTTGTTGATGTTTCTTTCTAAGTCGTATCGTTGTTACAATGGCCTATACGCTTTTTTGAGCGCCCAATGCCTTTGTGACCTATATGCATATAAACTAAATAAAATGAATCTGTTATGTCCTTGTGAACTTTATTATTACACAATAAGGGAAGACGTATGGATAAAATTGCATTCACATTACCAGATTTTTCAAGACTTACAGATTGGCTCAACATTTAGCGAAAATACTCTCACCGCTCACGGGACAAACAAGAGTGTGCTCTTGTACATAGGATTCCTACCATTCTGTCAACGAGATTAAAGACCTTTATCTGGAAAACAATGAAACTATGGTTAGTTTTGATGTGCAGTTACTGTTCATATGCTTACGTATTGAAGACTGCATCTCAGTTGTAACTAGAAGGCTGGAAGAAAACAAGCAGAATATACCACGTCACTAAAAAAAACTAGACGTAGTTTGTAAAATGTACAGTTTTTAAATTCCCCCCCCCCCCCCACTCATACCTTCAGATAGTGGGTAGAATCCTTAAATTTTGGTAGGACTCGGCAGATCCTCATTACTAGTGTCAAGATAAAGTTATAAACAAAGAATCATTGATGTACATATTTTGCATTCAAAATATGCTATTTTCCTGTAGTTATAGTAGTAGTAAGTGTGTTTAGAAATATAACGTACGAATACATAATATGTATGTATGAACATAAAATTGAGGTTAACGCATACTTATTCGCTTTTAGTGGGTTGCTCAAATAACAACTAATTCCTATTTTATGAACCGTTCCATTGCTGGGCACAAGCCTCCTTGTAATCCCAGTACTAAATTAATAGTCAACAAAGCTGACATCGCTTTAGTTCGAGAACACTCTGGCAAACAGAGTTTATTCTCACAAATAATAAAGTAATCGAATCCGACTGACTGAATCCTGACTTTGATACGAGTAAGTGCTTTTTTCTGTACGCAATAATATGTCAAATACCAGGATCTACCTAATTTAGCTTGATAGGAATATATAGTTGGTAATTTCATAGAAAAACACGTTTTTGGATATTTAAACTATCTTAAATTATTATCAAAATACCGTCAAGATAGGTGGTAATAAATTTATGCTACCGTGCCTACAAGAGGTGCCACCTCATAGATATAATATGTTTGGGTCTTTATGATTGATGCCTGTCGCTAAGCTACAACAACATCGAACCAAGAACTCAACCAATTAGATCGATTCACATAGAAGCCACTTTAACTTTTTTATAGAATAGGGCCTAACGAGCTTTCGGTTTATCTGATTTTAAGTGACTACCGCCGTCCATTAACAACTGCACCACCAAGGGAATTGCAGGTGCGTTGCTTGCCTCTTAATAATCTAATTACAGATTATTTTGCGCTCGTTTCAAATCACAAATCGAAACAAAAATTGATGTTTTATAGAAGGAATTGACGTGCCGAATAAATAGTTTTAAAGTTTCAACTTTCAAGCCGTCGAGTTTCAAAAAGACAAGAGTCCTAAAAGAAGACTTTTAGTATAGATAGCGTTCAGAAATGAGAATTGCATTTGTCGATTCTTTACGTTAATTGACATATAGTGTAGTCCCCACGACGACATGTATTAGAGTTAACTGTAGAATAAGTGCAGTATATAATTAAAGTCAAAGCAAGATTAACACGTTTGTTTTTCATTTAACATCTTTCAACATTACAGACATAAAAATATTTATTTCTTTTTTCTTCAAGTAAACAATATATTTCGATTTCAAATGGATTCATATACCATTTGGGGTAACTAATATAAATAAAATCAAACTTTGAAGCTTTTTTATTTCATTTTTTTGACCCAAATAAATAATTCGATCCGAAATAAAGTTAATGATATAATCGACTTCGTAAGTTATTTCTTATTTTAGAGTTTTTCCTAATCTAGATTGAAAATGAGCATTTTCGGGAACTTTTTTGTATGTTACATGAGTAAAATAAAGCAAATTTTCAAAGTTTATATCAACCTGTTAACTTCAGGACGACTACGTAGGTAGTCTGACTAGGTAAGTACGACTTCGACCAAGAGGTCAATTGGCGGATTCAACACGGCTGGGGATATTACGACACATCTTCCCCTCAAGCATACCTCAAAACTAGATTGTACAACCAGTGCGTGTTGACAGTGATGACCTATGGATCTGAGAAATAGTCCTTCGCTGCTGGCCGTGTAAGGAAGCTCAAAGTCGCTCAGCGAGCAAGGGAGAGGACTATGCTCGGAATTTCTCAGCGTGATAAACTTAGGAATGAGGATATCCACAGTAAAACCAGAATGACAGACATAGCTCAACGGATTAGTAATATGAAATGGGGATTGGCCGGCCATATAGCTCGAAGAACCGATAACAGATTAGAAAAAAAGGTTCTCGAATGGCAGCCTCTTATCGGTAGGCGAAGCTAAGGACAACCCACTAGATGGAGTGACGACCTGGTAAGACATGCAGGAAGTCGGTGGATACAGGTGGCTCGGGACCGTGCTTTGTGGCATCCTTGGGGGAGGCCTATGTTCAGCGTTGGACTTGTGAGGGACTGTAATGATCATCATGAACTTCAGGCTCAAAAGTCTCATTCTCTTTTGCAGGAAATGTGCAAAATAAGTAACATAGGTGAATGGAAAAGAAAAAAATAATTTAAATAATCTCAAAATTCTGTTCTTTTATCTTTTGTAATTCAGAATGCGTGGAAATGCATTATTTTAACTGATTTTCATTTTTAAATATATAACGTCTACTATTTTTCAACGCACGCACACATTCGTAAGGGTCACTTGGTTGGCAAAAAAGTGAATTTAATTGCACACAATTGCACAGCCAAACATGCGTACGTGTAGATGTTGCCCATAAATTACATTCAAGTTGGGATAATATCAAATAAATTTCCAGTAAGAAGCCCTATTTACTCGTAAATACGAGTAAATAGGGCTTCTTCAAAAACTGCAATAAGTGTATAATCCTTATTTAAATATTTGAACTAAAAAACGAAAAATAACCCAGTATAAAACTCACTGTAAGCACTCACTGCCTCGTCAACGCCCAGCCCAAGTCCTTGGTCCTAAAGAGCTGAAATTTTGCACATAATTCGCTTGAAAACGTAGACAAAAAATAAGAAAGGATTTTTCAAAATTGCCATTTTTGCTTTAAAGTTTCCATATTTGCTTAACTATAATAATTTGATACTTAAAATTTGACATGTAATTAGGTAATTATAATCAGTAACAACTGTTTTCAGGATTGTTTGAAATTCCTACGGGAGAAAGAAGAAAGATGATTTATCTGAATTGCCGTAGTTTCCGACAACACACGAGCAAAACCGTGGGCGGCATTAAATAAAAACTTTCACGTTTGTATATATTGTATATACATATTTAGATGAAATTTGGATGAAAAAGTAGGATCATGCTTTTCACATGCAAAATAAAGGCGAGAAATGTACATAATTACAGAAGTAACAATAACGAGCACATAACATATATGACAGTAAATAGATGCAGTAGCGCAAAGACATCATCGATTAAGGATCAAAAAACAGAAGCGTTATCACCACTTAAAAATAAAATAAAATTCCTCATTACTAGTTCGAGTGAAATTCTCTCCGGATCTTTACACTCACAGTACGAAACACAGCATCGTTATGCTGCTGGCATTCTGTGACAGCGTGACCCTACTCAGGTCGATCTGGAGTATTTTTAATGTAATCATAGTACACTGAATAAAACACGACATTGATGCACACAATGTAGAAGCGACAGTAGCCTAATGCGGATCGCGAACTCAAAAGGTCATGGGTTCGAATCCGCCATTTGACTACTGTAGTGAGCCCCTCCTAACACAAGCATTTTAAACTTAACAGAGTTAGTTAAAAAGGGAATATTATTAATGTTAATAGCCTTGTTGATATTTTTTTAAGTAATGAGGAAATTTTAACGCTTCGTATTCTTTAATATGAATTTGCAAGGTATTTTCAAATACTTCGATGTTAAATTTGTTGGTGGAAAGTCAAGGTCGGCCAGTAAACTGTTGAGAAGCCTTTGTTCAAAGTTGGAGGAAACAAAAGTAAAAGCCTATTTAAGTTGATTTAGAATTTTGAAGGTATGTGAAAAATCATTGAGTGAAAGGGATCGTGTGAACAGAGTTAGATATGTAATGGAAGATGAATATCTATAGAAATGTAATAAGTATAACACACACATTAGTGTATAAATAACGTGGTACAGGCAAGCTGCAGCTCTACTATGGTTATAGCATGAATGGCTTAGCTAGACCGGGGAAGGACCACGCTCTCACGGAATACCACAGTAAAAAAGCAGCTTATCAGATCCCCGGTCCGAGAAACAAACACAATTGTTAAACAATTGAAATGTTCTATAATTAATGGGACATGGATAGGGTTAATGCTGCTGTGTTTTGTATGGTGATTGTAAAGAAAGAGACCCTTTTTATTGAAAACGTTGCATTCCATCTTAGTCCTCAGGGGTGATAAGGAGATAAATTTAGATTTCTATGGACCACAGCAACCACTTAACATCAAGTGGATTGTATGCTCGTTTGTTGTTCCTTCGTTCTACAAAAATTGTATTTTAATTGTATAGTCTTCTTTTGCTCCCATAAAAAAACCAGTTAGGAAACATGAACATATTTTATTACATATCTCTAAAAAATAGCGTACAACTGTTATGGGCACTTTTGTTAACTATAATAAATACACCAACATCTTCATAAAAGTACACTACTGGATATAAGCCCTTACCGTTTTGGGGAAGATTTACTAACGATGGAGCATAGCTTCCTGGCCGGTGCTTTGGCCCTAGGTTCAATCAACCTTTCACAGTTGAGATTCTCAATCTTCATAAATTAAAAGGATTCAGTGTACTTCAGAGATATATGAGACACTTCATTATTCATTAAATTACATTACATTACATAATGCTTATTGAAAGTCATTTTTTTATTTACCTCGGAAAATACCTCGGATATTTTCATGGGAAGAACCAGAAAACTTAACAATATTTTTTTACAATTTCTTATGCGAATTTTAATAGAACCAATATGGTTTACCTCATAACAGGGGACCTTTTCATTCATGTATTCCTTAATATTATAATAACCCTTTTTGTAGCATTTTTCTTTAAAACTAAAACTTGTTGATTTACGAACTTAACTATCTTCATACTCTGTCTTGAAGTTGAATGGTAAGATTGATGAATATCGCATTATTAATGAACTGTAACTACTGCATTTATTTCACAATTGATCTGCAAATCATCGTGGCCGCGACGTGGCAATGAGGTCTATTAATCTTACGCTCACGAGATGTAGCTAATTGTGACTAAAGTGAATTTATTTGTTACGCAGTTGATCATACAATGTTATCATTATTGACAAATTGCGATTTCATTATAATTTTCGGATTCTAATGATGTGAGATATGTGTAAAAAGCAATGCCTCAGTGTCGCAGTCTTAAATTTTTTACACATTTTAACATTTTAATGATATCTTATATTTACGCGAACACTACACATTTATTTAAACTACTTTTACGGATTTTATAGCGTTTAATTTATTTGGTTTTTAATTCCTTATTAGTAGAAAAAATAATTATATTTGATCTCTTATACATATAAACATATCCATAGTTCGGTTTATCCATTTCTAATCTCATAAAAATATATCCAATATTTCAGAAAGAAACAACTTACCCCTATAATATTATTTTAACCTTATTACTAAGTGGCGCTGCCGTCGTGGAAAAAATAGTCGTAGTTGCCCTCATTGTTACGACTTATTCTTTGAACTAATATATAAGCCTAAATATAATAATTATTAGGAAATTTCAGGATAATTCTAACAGAAACAGAAACAGAAACTTTTTTATTCGTTATAGATTGTCAACAATACTTATTAAAAATCACTTTTTTTAATTTACCACTGTTTCGCAAAAACACCACCAGCAAGAAACTCAGCGGGGCTATTTTTTTTTTTCAAATAATAGCTTACAATCATGTAGGTTACAAATCATAATACAAAACAAATTAGATATAGCTTGGTAATAAACAAATTAAATATAGTTCCCAGGAGTTATTATCATCCATAAATTCCTTAATATTAAAATAAACCTTTCTAAACAGGCTTAGTTTGATAAAGTTTTTGAACTTTGTGTATGTCAAATTTTGTATATTTTCTGGGATATACGTATTTACAACAAATTCCCGGAAATACACAAAATTTGAAATCCCCAAGATTGAATTACTGACTCGGTGGAGTCGAGTAAATGGTACTACTAGCTTGTGTCTGTTCGTAATATTTACAGAATGAATATCACTTATTTTGGCAAAACTGCTTTTATTTTTGCGTACGTACATCACATTTTCATAAATGCATTGAAAGGCCAGACTTAATATATTTATTTTCTTAAATTTTTGTCTGGGCGACTCTTTTGGTTTTAAACAAAGACGTTTTAAATCACATATTGCTGTAATGGCCCTCTTCTGTAAAGATTAAAACATCACATAAAAATAAGCCCAATATTTAGGGGGACGTGTAAAAGAACTGAAGTGTCCTTAAAATATTGCGAGCAAATAATAAAAACACAATTTGAAGTGATAGAAACGTGCTGCAGCTTAATTATTGTAGTAGCATCAGGTTTGGCTCAGTCGGGGAAGACCGACAATCAAGGACACGGAAGAAATCTAATGGTGTTTTTTCGTATGGTGAGTGCAGAGGCCCGGAGACCCTTCAACAGGAAACCAGGTGTTCCATCTAAGGCCTCAGGTATAACAACGCATCTGCATTTTGATTCTCAATCGAGGATATATGTAGGTGTCTATGGGTAGTATCCACTTTCCGTCAGGTTTGTCACCCTCATTCTTAGGACTTCCTATGTGACCGTAAACAACAGGTTAAAGTGGGTGAATATGTCAGCCCCGAGGAACCGATTGTACGTGGCGTTCCACAGGGTAGCATTCTAGGACCTAGTCTCTTCCTTATCTACATAAATGATTGATGTCAGCAACCTCTATTAAACAGCAAAATATTTAACTATGCTGATGATACAGCTTTAGTCTTCCATGGTAAGACTTGGGATGAGGTTCGACAAAACGCTCAGCTGGGACTTCACAGAGTTGGTGATTGGCTCGGCGCTAATCTCCTAACCTTAAATATTTCGAAAACTACATACATGCAGTTTTCCTTGGGAAACACTGGATCCGTAAACCTTGATCTTAAGGTCCACTCGTGTACTAACCCTTTCAATAATACCCCTCCATGTTCATGTCTAGCAATTACTAAATCATATAGTGTCAAATATCTTGGTGTAATACTGGACGACAAACTTAACTGGCGCTCACACATAGAGCTTACTACTTAACGTACTAGAAAACTTATTTGGGTGTTTAAAAAGTTAAGATACACTGCTGATTTACCTCTCTTGCGTTCTATTTACTATGCTTTACTTCAGTCCGTAACAGGGTACTGTTTAAACGTCTGGGGAGGAGCCTGTAAGACCTTTCTAATCCGCCTGGAAAGGGCACAAAGATCCCTCTTAAAAGTCATGACCTTTAGGCCATACAGATTTCCCACTAAAGAATTGTATGAAATATGTCGAGTATTAACTGTAAGGCAACTGTACATTTTCAAATTAATTACTAAACAGCATATGGTTACCATTTATAGTGCCACTGATTATAACAAAAACCGAGTTATAAAAAATGTTTGTTTACCAATAACATATCGAACAGCCTCTGCTAGACGGCAACAAGCATATAAAGCTATATATTTATACATCAATATTAATAAGTTAACAAATAAATATCCCTTACCTAGAAAAGTGAAAATTAAATTTAAGAATTGGCTATTAAGATTAAATTATGAACAAACTGAATCGATATTAGTATAAAAAAATTACAAACATGCAAAAAATTGTTTAAATCTTAAATTTCAACCACACACACGGACCCACACACACGCACGCACGCACGCACACATGCACACACCTACACACACGCACACACAGGTTTTAATATGCTTTATTTGCATAAAGTAAGTAGCCGTCATTATATTAGGAGGATCGCTGACTCTCGTAAGACAGGTTTTCTAACCTAGCTCTGGAGTCAGAGGCTTAAATAATATTGTAACAAATTTTATGCCAATAAAGATTATTATTATTATTATTCTATAAAATCTCTATTGATAACCTAACATTTGAAGAAAATACAACGTCAATAATATGATAAAAAATAACTTCGTAATCCGTTTGCAACTTCGAGTATATAATATTTCTTTACCAATATTAGTTTTTTAATAAACATATTTTAAGTGTTTAAAGATTTTTGAGACAACACTGTATTTCATATGTTTTGAGCTCAATTAAGCTATGATACATTCAATTAACGCTAACTTTACTTCAGGTAGTGAAGAGTAATGAGAGTTGAAGTCAAATGTTACGTCTAATTATTACGTATTTTAGGCAATTATTCGACAACATGATATTATATTAGTTAATTATAATTATATAAATATGCTAGCGGCCTGACTTCGCCTGGGTATGATTTAAGGTCAGCAAAGACAATTTATTTTATAAATTTTTCGATTTCTAAAAAATATTCTCCAAGTTTTTTGAATAAAATGCAGCCTGAAACTTGACGCACACGTAGAAAGCACTCACATTGCTTTCTATGCATGCGTCAAGTTTCATTATAGTCGACTCAGCCATTTTTATAATTAGCCCGGGCAGACATACAGTTGTTTTTTCATGTCTACCGTTATCGTTACGGTCTGTTAAATCTACTGCTGAACAAAGAAGAAGCTCGTCCTCCATAGATTGCTTATGGAGGGGGATATTTGCCATAGTTGCCACGCTAATCAAGCGAGCTGGCAACTGCAGTGTTTTATTTTATGTCGTTATTAGTAGGACGCTGCTGGCCATCTTTAACTTGGTTTCTCTCTGTCCCCTCTCTTACGACACCCACGGAATGATATGGGATAGCGGATATTCTTAAACATAAATAGGTATTCATGTCTACAAAAACAAATTTTTAATGTTGTCATAATTAAATGAAATAAGTAAAAGTAAATAAGTAAGGTATAAGTAGAGTGAATAAACTTTTGTTAAGTCAGTGGGCTTCACCATCTTCGACTGCATCACTACTTAGCATCAGGTGAAAATTGAAACACTGATAAGTTTATGTTTTCTTAAAAATGTTGAAAAAATAAATTAAGAGTTTAATTTAATGTTTTATCTCTCACTTTGATCAACTAAAGATGCATCACATGTGGCGTTTTAATCAAATATAGTTATTGCTCTAGGCTAAATTATTTTAAGCGTTTAAAACATTTGTCGGTATTTATTTTTAAAAGAATAAACCGCAATATTTGTTTTAAATTCAATGAAGAGTTTAGGTAACTACCAAAAAGCCTATTTCAGTATTGTGGCAAACAAATTTAATTAGTGGCTATTAAATAATTGTAATTTATTAAGTTAGTAAATAATATACAAGCAGTAGAAGCTCAGCGGCCAAGCCTTTACCGTAAAATTTACAATACACGAAATACCCGAGTTCAATCTCCGTCATAGCCAATACAATTTTATATTGTAATTTTAGGGCCAATTTAACTTTGCCTTTAAACTTTTTTATAAACAATTTAAACATCTAAGCATAAAATATTACTTTGTAGGCATTGGTGTGAGTTACACGTTAGGTACTCCTTATATAAACTAATTGCCTTGCATTCCATTAACGTGCCATTGTTTTCTTCCAATAAAATAATATAACACTAAAATGACAGGTTTACAAGCTTACTCTTTTTTCCTGAGTGTCCGTCTCGGAAGTGACTGCGCTGCTATAATATAGACTTTTGCTAAGTACAGTAGCGTAGCATAGGTATCTGCCTTCTGAGGCCGCTAGAACCAAAAATGCCGCCTCATAAACTCTCTGATTTTCGAAATATCGTAAAAGATATGAAAATATAAAATAAAAATGACAATAGTCATATATAGTCTGCGTATATTATTTAAAAATAAATTAAACTTTATAATGTGTTTGTCGCCGTATCGTAGCTGCGTAACAATAACCACTAGCCCGTATCATTTCGCGGGTGTCGTAAGAGGCGCCCAAGAGAAGCCGAAACGGAATTAGGCAGCAGCGTCTTGCTGATAACAACGGAAAATAATTAAAATACTAATAAATTACCAAACTGTGGCATAATACCCTCTATGTGGCATTCTATTGGGGAGGCTAATGTACAACAGTGGATTTTTGATAGACTTTACGAACGAAGGAAGGAATGGACGACTGTATTTATTATACTTATCCTTAGACTTGGCAAGTTTGTGCGTGTGTGCAATTTTTTTTTACAACCATCACACAACGCCATCTAGTCCCAAGCTAAG
Source organism: Parnassius smintheus behrii (assembly GCA_036936625.1). NCBI lineage: Eukaryota > Metazoa > Arthropoda > Insecta > Lepidoptera > Papilionidae > Parnassius > Parnassius smintheus. The sequence continues at coordinate 10,060,875 of JAUPFT010000009.1, forward strand.
CAGAGCTTGTGTTATGGGTACTAGACAACTGATAAACATACTTATATATTTCTAAACACATAAATATTATAGATAAATTACACCCAGACACAGAAGAACTGATTGTGCTCATCACTCAAACATTTGTCCTGGGTGGGAATCGAACCCACGACCTCCGGCATAGCAGTCAGGGTCACTTACCACTAGACCAACAGGCCTGTGAAAATTTACTTTATTTCTAGATTAAACTTCGCTTTCGTACAACATTTAATGCTACAGCAAATTTCTCTGTAAATTTACCGCTCAGAGCAATAACCCCAGGCGCTTAATTTATTAAGATCCGATTTCCCAAAGTCCCAAGTCTGTTATTTTCTCTCTTTTAATATTATATGTTGTATTTATTCATCCTTTGAAACTTTAATAGCTATTTATCAATCATTAGTCGTGTATAAACCAAACTTAATAAATTCTTGGTAACCTGAGGTTGAAAAACTGGCCATCTTGCCTGCCTAGCGTAACAGCTGTGACAAAATTCGTATGCAATTTGCTACGCTGAAAACAAAATAAAGGGAGATTGGCTTCAAAGGAAAGTGTGTCAAAATGTCTTAAGTAACCAAATATAAATGTTTGAAATCCGTTTACATAAAACTAATTTTTATGGATGTTATCGTGTATATTTACCTATTTTATATTCTGTTCAAACGTCGGGAATATAAAGTAAGTTAATGTACGAAATAAAATCCGTAAAAACTAGTTTTATTTATATGTGTGTTCGCGTAAATATAAGAAATCATTACGTTTGAAATCCATTCACTAGATCACTATAAGGAGTATCCGAATCGTAGCTTTCAGTTTCTGTGTGACACTCATGCCCGACGGCTTCTTTCATCGAAGACTACGAATTTGTCAACTCCACTTCATCATTCTGGTTTACTTTACCTTCTTTCACTGTCCAAGCCATGTGCTTCTGGAATGGAATGGGATGCTTGTAAATTTGCAATACCTCACAAGCAAATCTTTATATGAGCAGAAAATTGGGGCTAATTTCTTAGATATAGCCTAAAACTGCTGATTTGTTGCAGAAGTGAACGGCAGCGTCGGAAACGGCCGCCTTAGACGAAAGTTTATCGAACAAGTTAGCGATATATTGAAAATGTGCCAAATTAAGAGTACTTATAACCGACGAGACTGTATGCGTAATATATGAATGTAAAGGATGCGAAAGGGACATATCAGGTTCGTGCCAAATCGAAGTCCGTAGTCTCTGCCTACTTCTCTGGGTAACAGCCGTGATTACGTGGCTTACGTGAAGCCGTGGTACTTTTTATATACATTATATATTCATTTAATCTATTTACATATGTCTGTATTCAAATGTATGTGTAGATCAATATAAACATAGTACGTAGGTTTAATCTCAGTAATGTGTTGTAATTTTTATATTTCTACCATGCTTTTATTCTCTAACCGCCTCCGACATTATATCACTAACCAAAGGTTGATTGGCAGATAATACTTATAGCACTAAGTCCACCTTTTGTTCCTATACATTGTGTAAGGTTGACATGAGCTATAGACACCTACACCTATCCTCGATTAAGAAACAAAATGCTGATGTGTTTGCACCTCTAAAATCTTCGTTGTTACTAAAACTGTTACGGGTTCTAGTCAACGAGTTTACGTATGAACGAAAAAACATTATTTTGATGATATTTGGAGTTTTTTTCCCTGTCAATTGCTTTTGGTGTTATATGGCGATAGTTTTTCCAAAGAGTTATGCTTGTATTAATCTACTGATTTCTGGTCTTTCATTTTACAGTCTGTCAAAGTTCACAGCTGAATATAGCCCCCCCCCCCTTAAATCACAACATTAAGGGGGACATTTACCACAGTTGCCCAAGCGTGGCATCTGTAGGCAGGTTGACAACCTCAGCCATGGTTTGGTCGCTCCTGTAAAATAGCATCATGCTATAAGCAGGAGTGCTACCAAGCCCGGGTTGATGCATCAGCGTCCCGGGATGTAAACACCAGCGCTCTAAAAAAGAAGTGTAATTCCGCCTCTAGGTCCTTCAAAAGAGTCATTGCCAAGGCAAAGTCAGAGCACATAGGCAGAATTGGCGAGAAACTAGTTCGCCTTCCTTCTGGAACCCGTACATTCTGGTCTCTCGCCAAGGCTGTCCAGGGGAATTTCTGTCAGCCATCACTTCCATCTCTGCACAGGGAGGACGACTCACTGGCCCATACTGCAAAGGAGAAAGCCGATCTTTTAGGCTCTTTCTTTGCGTCTAACTCGACTCTCGATGACGGGGGGAGTACGCCGCCGACCATCCCGCCGTGTGAGTGCTCCATGCCGGAAGTGCAGTTCACACAGCGCTCGGTTCGCAAAGCACTCCTCTCCCTGGACATCCACAAGTCGAGTGGGCCTGACGGAATCCCCCCAATTGTGCTGAGGACGTGTGCTCCAGAGTTGGCACCGGTTTTAACGCGTCTTTTCCGGTACTCCTACTCCCTAGGCGTAGTCCCAAAATCATGGAAGACGGCTTTCGTCCCGATCCCTAAAAAAGGCGACCGCTCAGACCCGTCCAACTACCGGCCAATCGCCATCACCTCCTTGTTCTCCAAAACAATGGAGTCCATTGTAAACTGCCAGCTCATGAGGTACCTTGAGCATCACCAGCTGATTAGTGACCGCCAATACAGTTTTCGCCGTGGTCGGTCAGCTGGTAATCTTCTGGTCTACCTCACTCACAGATGGGCGGAGGCAGAAATGGGCATGGGCTTCCCGAGAAATTGTGCGATTGGATCACCAGCTTTCTTGCAGATCGGAGCATCAAGGTCGTTGTAGACGGTGCAAGCTCCGATTGCAAGCCTGTTAATGCTGGTGTTCCACAGGGCTGCGTGCTATCGCCAACGCTGTTTCTTCTGCATATCAATGATATGTTGCACACCCGTAACATTCATTGCTATGCAGATGACAGCACTGGTGATGCTCTTTACACCGGCCGAGCCAATATTTCTCGGGAAAACGTCTCCGAGTGCCGGGACAAACTTGTGTCTGAAGTCGAGTCTTTGCTGAACAGAGTCTCGGATTGGGGACGACTAAATCTAGTCCAGTTTAACCCCCAGAAGACACAAGTTTGCGCGTTAACCGCTAAAACGAACCCCTTTGTCGTATCCCCTCAGTTTCAAGGCACTCCCCTTGTTGCCTCAGCCAGTATCGAAATCCTCGGCGTCGACATATCGAGTGACGTGCACTTTCGTGGTCACTTGGAAGGGAAGGCCAAATTGGCCTCTAAAAAGCTTGGCGTGCTCAGCAGAGCGGGACAGTATTTCATGCCGGCACACCGCCTGCAACTTTACAAGGCGCAGGTTCGGCCGCACATGGAATACTGTTCCCATCTCTGGGCTGGGGCTCCCCAGTACCAGCTCCTTCCACTTGACCGCATCCAGCGCAGAGCGGCTCGAATCGTCGACGACCGAGTGCTTTCCGATCGGCTCGATTCACTGGCGCTGCGAAGAGATGTTGCATCTCTTTGCGTATTTTATCGCATCTATCACGGGGAGTGCTCTGAGGAATTGTTCGGATTAATCCCAGCCGCCAAATTTCGTGAACGCACTACACGGCAAACGTCCCGATACCATCCACACCATCTGGATACTTGGCGGTCCACCACTGTACGTTTCACAAGGAGTTTTCTTCCACGTACAACCTCTCTGTGGAATAGTTTACCACCGGCGATTTTTCCGGACCGATACGACCTGGGGACCTTCAAGAAAAGAGCTTACTCCTTTCTAAAGGGACGGCAACGCACCCGCAATTCTCCTGGTGTTGCGGTTGATCATGGGCGGTGGTAGTCACTTAACATCAGGTGAGCCGCATGCTCGTTTGCCCCCTCTTCTATAAAAAAAAACCACAGTTTTTTCTGGTTATATTACAAAGACGCTGCTGCCCAACTCCTGGTTTGTTTTGATTTGTCACACCCACGAGAAGATATTCTCACACTACCACAACACAGCTATAAATATTTTTCTTCGGTTTAAAAATAAATACAGCATAAAACGGCTTTAAGTTCGCTTGCATTGTTTTTATAGATAACTAAACTATGCTCTTAAGCGGAATGTTAAAAAATTATGAGTGCCTTTGAGAAATAAAATTTGTTCCGACTTATTCCGTTATTCTGTGTCCGAGCGCACGAAGTGAAATTCTTTAACTACAGTAGAAATTCAAGAAAATATTATTTACTTTAAAAACCTTTTAACAATGTTAATTTGATACTTTAACGACAGCCAGTTGCATATTGCGTATTGCACGTTGCAGGAAAATGTTTCCGACGATAAGGGTCAATGGCCTCTGACAAGTAATAAAAACACCATGCCCATATTAGTACGGAGCTGAAAGTCAGCAATGCCATGCAATGCCCAAATTGCAGCTCTATGTCATATAATAACGTTTTAACAGTATTTATATGATATATATGATTTAATGTCATATAAAGCACCGGTTCAAAAGATATTGGACATTAAACATGATAACTTCCTACTGCTTTTTTATACATTTTATCGTTTACAGACAGCAAATAGACAAGATTATTAGCAACTCTTGAGGCAGAGTTGTAACCACATGCCTCTGTATTCCTTGAACGCGTAACCCGCAGTTCAGACAACGCAACATTTTGTATCACGAATGAAAAGTCCAAATCACAAAACACAGTCAAGTCCTTATTAGAAAAAAGCCGGAGTGACCGAATAAAACGACACTATCAGTATCCATAAAACGAAACCAAAGTAGATTTTTTATCAAGCAGCAGAGTATTTTCAGATTTTATCAGGTATAGCGAGACGACCCGCTCATTTAAGAGACGTCATTCCATCTATGTTTCACCTCCCTGCGCAGGCAGAGTGAAAGAATGAGTGACAGTCATTTTAGTTTTTTGGAATGCTTTTGACTTGGAGCGAAGTCTTTTGAGCCATTGCTTCATGAGGTTTTTGCTTGAATTATATTATATGTTTATTTGAAGCTTAGATATACTTATACACTACCTTAAAGTACTTTTTTACTTTTGAGTGTCTGGACATATCATTTAGATCTTTATTCAACTCGTTGTTGATACAAATATAAAATAATAGTCGATATTGGAATCGATTCCTTTTTTACCCATATACATGGGCCAAAGGACGTGATTCCAGACCGTAATAAGTAAAGCATACATTAATGAATTGAGGCGATGATACGTACCGCAATGTCAATTGAACGTCTTATTTTTTTTGTATTTTATCCAGTGCTTCATATGATTTAAAATTAACAACATAATTCTAGTTTTTATTTATTAGAGCAATCTTGTAATATAATTTATCTGGGCATTTCTGGGGCACAGATGGGCATTGTCATTTGTAGGTGTAATAAATTAGACGACGGTCATACTAATTGATGCAACAAAAGCAACCTTATCTTTACACATCGTTACCTACCTTCAGATTGAGAGAATAAAATAACCTGGATTGACCTAGAATCCTAGAATGTTTTACAATCCTCTTATTGGTTGGCGTGTGCCGGTGATTGAAGAACAATTATAATTAGTTTTTTAAATTTCTGGGCTGTTATCAGGAATATGCTGGTGTTTCATTTTTATTTGTTACTTCTTAAGACACCCATGAGATGATATCGGGGAAAAGACGCCTTAGCTGGAAAATGATCAAACTCATTTTATTTTTAAAGACTAAAATATATATTTACGTGGTCGAGCCATGCTGCAGCTATATTATGGTTGTAGTACAAATGCATCGGCTCGACCGTGGAAGGGCCACGCTCTCGTGGAATACCAGCGTAAAATAGAAGCTAAATGCTGCTGTGTTTCGAATGGAGAGTGTAGAGATCCGGATACCCTTTTTACTGGAAACGATGCATTCCATCTTAGTCCTCAAGGCTAGCACCATATCTGCATTTTAATTCCTAATCGAAGATTCATGTAGATATCTATGGGCTACAGCATCCACCTATCATCAGGAAGACTGTGTGCTCGTTTTTTTACCGTTAATCTATAAAAAATATCTACAAGCAACTGCTGACATTGACATACGGATTCGCTATTGACATACGGATTATTTATTGACTTTAAGATATTCTCAAATCAAATAGTTTATATGTGATTCACAGATGAAAAGGTCCTTATTAAATACAAATAAAGTTAAGTCTGTGATCAGCCTCATGGGCACAAATGTCAAATATCGTTCATTTATTTTTATTTTATTTTATTTTTTATTTACTTGGAAAACGTACAGCTAATTTACAAAAATAATATAATTATGACAAAAATGAAGGCCATTTACAAGTTTTCACTTATATAATACTTTATAATAACAAGATTGTGTCAAAAGAGATATGTACAAGTATATGGCAAGTAACAGTACACTATCGAAAAGAAAAGAAATTGTTAGAAAGTGAACGCCTAAGTTGTAGAACGCTGGAATGAAATAAGTCAATATCCACGTTGTGAATATGTGCTGTAGCATTAAAAGATTTGCATGATCAATAATAAAAGAGTTTTGTCAATAATTACTTTTTACGTATGGTACCGATAAAAGTGTAGGTTTCCGCAAGTTAGATGATGAGGTACGTAAACATCATTGATTACATATTCATAGTAATAAATCAAATTATTCATCTTAAATATTATTATTATTAACATTGGATTAATATATTCATATTATATAAGATTATTCATTCATTTTGTAATATGTCATGTAAAAGAGTCAACCGAACTTTAGTTCCGAAAACTCGACAAAAATTCATCAGTAGACTAAAATGAATGTTCAATTAGAAAGTGGAAGAATTTATTTTTGAAAATCTGTATATCTTTAAACCCTTTGATTTTATTTGGGATCTTCTTTTGTTTATATTTAGAGCCCTAGCTAACACACTTTCCCATAAAGGGTAGTTTTATATTTTCTAGCAAAATTATTATATAATCTGCTTCTATTGTGAAATCTCTATTTTATATCTCTATATCTATAATCTATATTTTATTTAGTGATGGATATTGCATGATAAATAAAGCTGTTTCAAATACGTATTGTGATGGTGCGGTAAGTAATTTTAAGTTCATGAAATAATTCTCATAGCTATCAGTTCTTTTAAAACAATACACATTGCGGATACACGTTTTTTTTACATTTAAACACTTTATCCCAGTTAGTGGCGTTTCCCCAAAAGATTATTGCATAATCTAAGCCGTAACGAAACGTTGAAACACATATTAAATGCTGTCGCTACACCTCGAGCAAACGGTCAGGTTGAACGATATAATAAAACTCTCGTAGAATCACTCGCTTCTGCTAATCGTGGACATCCTGAAAATGAATGGGATACCATATTATTTAAAGTGCAATGGTCGTTGAACAAAACAATTACAAAGGCACTGGGAAAACTCCTGCTGAGACTTTATTTGGGGTGGTTTCTAAGGGAAGTTGAGGTAGCGTTATGAACAATGTAGTGGCTGAATCTCGGCAACTTCAAAACCAAGATAAAATTCGCAATGACGTTGAACAACAAATTTCTTCTGAACAACTGAAGTAAAAGACCAGGTTTGATAAAACGAGAAAAGAAGCTAAGCAATATAAAATAGATCTTGTTCGTATAGAGGAAGAAGTATATACGGCGTCGGGAGATACCAGAAAGTTGGTTCCGAAATGGTACGGGCCGTACAGAATAACAAAAATTCTGAGTCATGATCGATATGAGGTTCAAGACACACCAATTACTAAAAAGGAAGGCAAATCGGGCATACATCGGAGTTTACCCGGTAGATAAAATACACCCATGGTTAGTATTCCAAAATGATCCAATCTCCAGTGACTAGAGTAGAATTCCGATTAATGCATCCATGTTCTAAATCATTGTCCCTTTAAGATATGTAGTTGTAGTTGCATCATAATTGTTCTATAATAATGATATATTATAAAGGAAGAGATATATTAAAATAGTACCAATACAAATATACGAGTGAAAAATACAATAGTAATTTATATTATTATTATATGATAACTCCCTTGTGTTGTATATAATCTTTATGAATAAAACATAATAGATAATGCAAGAAGATGTGAATCTAGACACGCGGTAGCGTGTAAAGCCAAGTTCAAGCAGAACGGCGAGCCGCACTGTGTGCAATATTACACGAACCATTTGGAGCCACTTTTGACCCCCTCATAACTCAAAAACTATTTCACATAAACTTTTCAAATTTGGTACATATATTGAGACTAAATAGATAGAAGAGATAAATATGTACTTCAAATTTCGCAGACACATCTCAAACGGTTATTTAGATATTAACGTCTAAAAATCGTAATTTTTATCACTGACTGACCTATAGATCAAAACTCTAACCCAATTCACCCAGGTAATTAAGTGAATACAAAGGAATAAATCCGAAACTTGTAAATTTTTATCTTTTTCTTATTATTTTTGACTTAATTGATGCTATTAGGAATACTAACTTTATTAATTATACTTATACCTGTACTAATGTATGTATGTAAAAATCTGCAATCAAAACTTAGACAGCCGGTCTTAAATATATAAAGAGTTGAATACCACCCTTATTTTTTATCCAAATATTTCCGTTTTAGTACTTATAACTAAACTAAGAGTATAGTCGACTTTCGTATTTATTACGTTATTAACTGAGATTTATTATATTAGCGCGCTGTGCCGACTATGACTCATAGTCATAGTCGGCACAGCGCGCTGTAGCTCATAAGCGCGTGTGCCGTCTTGCTGTCAGATTGTCTCTCGATATTTGACCTATAAGTTTGCAATTTATGCTACGAAATTCATAAGTTTTCTTAAAAAATACTAATACTTATACATTTGTGGTTATATTATTATTACAATTCTTTTAGTAAGTACGTGCCACGTGTCTAGATGGTATAGGCAATAGTTTAAATCAAAAATTAATAATTTTAGTATAGTTATACGTAGGTATGAATACTTAACTCTGAATGAGAACTTAACGGTATGGTTGCAAATTGTTTTTCTTGAGAATTCTTATCTTTTTATTACATATATTGTACAATAGAATAACGGGTGGGTGACACTTACCTTTCACCGAATTGTTCCAATTCCTCCCGATGGAAGCTGCCTATTTCATTCGATTGCATATTCTTTGTTTGGGTGTAGTAATATACAACAAACAAATAGTTTGCGTGGCACTATAGTAGAGTATGGGGGATCGGGGATCGTTACTGCTCTGAAGAAGAGTATAAGCATGCTTTCTTCGACAACTTATGGTACTACTTCTGAATTAAAGACTGCAGTAAATTTGCATAATATTAAGATCGAAGTGTATCATCAGGATGGGGTTCTGCTAGGTTTGTTCAGCGAAAACGGATATTTGTATTCTGTTATGAGGAATTAACTGTAAATATGAGGCGAAAAAAAAACGACTAACTTTTCGGCGAAATGTTGAATCGTTTAAGAATCGGTATAGTAACAAGTCAAGACAGTTGCACTTTATCTAATCGACTCCTCAAATTAACCGCTATAAATCAAAAAAACCTGTTTAGAGAAATCATATATTTTAGGCTGCTAATGATACGGTATGTTTATTTCCCATTAAAAATGTGTGTAACCAGTTTAATACTGCAAATACTCTAGATAGACGAAATGACTGTCCACGGTATTTATAAAACGAGCAAATTGTAGTGTAGTATCTACCTAGTACCTATACGTATGTTTGGGTATACTCTAATATATAAACTCATTAATAACGTAATTACAGACGGTCTTATGTCAACACTCAAGCGTTTAACATGGCGACCCTGCCAGGCGGTGCGCGGCGACAATGCACGCGCACCGCCGCGGCCGACATAAGTAGTTAAAGAAAAATGGAAAAAATAATATAAAACTAAAGGGACAATTTTCAACTATTGAATTGACACTACCGGATGTGACAAGTAAGCCGAAACGGAGACATAAGAAGAGGCGACAAGGTTATTATTTCTTTAAGGAGATATGCTAATAAAATCTATTAGAAAAAGAAGAAAAATGTTACGGAAAAAACGGGAAAGATCAACTTCAGAAACAAATATTATGAGAGCTTCAAATATTACATGAAGATTAAACGAATTAGATGGTGAGACCACAAATTTAAGAAAAATAGGAGAAACTTTAGTCCTGCAAGCCTTAGCCGATAAGAAGATAGAAAAATTGAGCCGAAAAGAACAAATTATGAGGTAACTTCGCACCTATGTGATTTTAATTCTATTTCAAACTTTATTTAACAATTTGAGATTGGTGTTTTTGCTATTATGTTTTTAAAGTTAAATATTAAATATTCTGTATTTTACATATATAATTTAGTTGAAATTATTTACCAGATTACTCACAATATACTTCATTATCAAATATTTTATTATCTACAATAAAAAAACAATTATAATACAATATTAAAAATTAAGTTGAATTTTAAGCACTTATGTTTTATTTTTTCTATTGCGCCTTGCAAGACCACGTTATATTCCCCTTTATGCAGTTAGAGTTTTGTATTATTTCTTTACTGTGTCCTGCCAAACAATTAATGAAATAATAAAACAATAGATTCCAATTTTACGCACTTGATTTAAAATAACACTGTGATACATTTCGTTGATTTTTTTCTCGAATCCAAATTTTAAAGGGTGAGAAACATTTCACTATCATTATAAGTTTTAATTTTTTTAAGGCATTAAATCTTAAATTTATTTAATAACTTATGTAAAATATAAAAAACTTTCTTTTAAATGTTTTTTAAAAGTACTCAAAAAGAACGAGGATGATTCGTCGCTAACTGCTGGTTTAGGAAATGTCATCACGATAAAAATAGGTGCACGTGTTATGTTGCGAAGAAACGTAGATGTCAGTAAAGGACCGGTAAACGGATCCATTGGAAAAATAGAGAAGGTACATTGGGACGTCGAAAACAGCAATAGCGCACGTAAAATTACAATAGACAAAACCAAGTTTCAGATATTAAGTAATGTACCTACATGTTCACAGGGAACAATTACCTATTTGCTTAGCATGTGCTATTACTATCCACAAATCACAAGGCCTTAGCCTTGACAGTGTTCTTCTCCACATAGGCTCCTCTATATTTAGTAGAGGGCAGGCTTACGTTGGACTCTCCAGAATTGAAACCTTAGATGAAGTACATCTTATCAATTTAGATCCAAGTCAAACTTATCAAATTAGTCACAAGAGAGCTCTATTGTAGACATAGATAAGTGGTTATATAGGTCTTTATTTGTAGAGTACAACCGTCTGAGCATATTATACCGTCCCGACTTTTTATTAAGGGCCCGGCCAAATTAAGTATAAACAGAAAAGTCTTAAAAAATTCCGGATACTTGAATGGGCAATTCACTCAAACATTTCAAAAGTTCAAGAAAATATAGAAAATAACACAAAAAAGACAAGTAAACGTAAGAAAATAAAGTAGTTTACCAAAACCATTTGGTATTAATGTTATTATGAATAAGTACCTACTAATAATTTATGAACAAAAAGTAATGATATCCCATCAAAAACATAAATGTGAAATGAGAGCCAAGTTCAATATTATGATATATGCCTTGGTATATGGTATATGCACTTCAACGACAAAAGAAGTGAGATCTAAATGGGTGACAAATTCAATGGTCAGTCCTGAAATTTATTTATAACAACATAAAATATCATTTCTTCTTATAAACTTAGGATAATAACATATAAGGTCTGACTTGGCTAGTTTTCATATACGGATTATATGATAGCCATCGCAAGTTCTAAACATGTTACTTATCGGTTCTTATTTAATTATTCAGAAAATTTGGCTTGCTGGTAGAAACTAGCCATCAAACATAATAATTCATATGTAAGAACTAGCCAAGTCCGACCTTGCCTATGTACTGGAGGCATATCCTGTATTATCCAGTGGGAATCGTAAGCAATAATAGAGACTAATAAAATGATCAAAATGTGCGCGTTTCAACTATGGCAAAAACCATGTACGAGGCAATTAATGGTAGAGGTCTATGATCAGCTGTAGGGTTTTGATACGCTGTAACTTTTTTTCATTGATAATATATATAATTCCACCTAAGTCCTCATGGGTGACAACGCATCTACATTTTGATTCGTAATCGAGGATAGATTTAGATGTTTATGGGCCACAGCAACCACTTACCATCAGGTGGACTATGTGCTCGTTTGTCACCCTATCATATAAAAAATGTACAATATACCGTAAAAAGCGAAAAATTCAAATTCATTTATTAAAATAAAATACGATAATAATTGGAACTAAATAACTTTCTAAAATTAAAAATACAATCCCCATTTTTGATGATTTCACAAGATGGCGCCCTTCTAGTCTTAAAATTATGTGTCAAATGTCATGTCTGACAAGAGACTTGAGTCATGAAATTATGTAGGTACTGTGATATTTTTTGTTTATTCCGTGCTCCTGAATTGCATTGATATTGATATGTAAATATCAACAAGAATGTTACTTATTCCAAGACCAAAATAGCATTATCCCCAAGTTTCGAGATATTTTTGCCATTGTACATAATAAATCTACCTAATAGGCTATCAGTGATAAGAATAACACAGCATTTCGGACTTCAAATATCTGTCAATAAATTGATCAATAACTTCATGACGGTCGACAGCTAACTTCAATCAATGCACCATTAGTGTTGCAGTTTTTGGTATAAATAAAATATTAATACTACTGAAATAAAGACAAATTCGTGGATTTGAATGACCAAAACTGGTATAATATATTATTTTAATTTATTTCCCTACTTGCATAAAACCAGGCCTACGTTTCATACAATTTCGGATCGTCTCGTTTAATATTTTTTTCAAAAATTGTTAAAAAACACATTTCCATTTTGTATTTGAAAAGAATTATTTCTATGAATTTCATTTGAAATTAAATTATTACTTCGGTTATATTAATATATATAGATTCGGGAAAAGACTACTTGGAAATTTGTGAAAAATAGCAAATATTTCGAGAAAAAACTTACGTCAACCGCACTGGGGCACCGGGGACTTATTTGTTCCATAAGCCCTCTTTGAAATTAGATGTAGCCTGTGTTTAGTTGTGAGACATGAGGCAATAAATTTATACTTTGAAATTTGCTTTGAATTATTATTATAATTATTTAATAATAACTTTTTATTCACTTATTTATAACATTAGAACTTAACGTATACAAATGTCGTAAAACCAATTATGTACCTTAACCGAGAGGTTAACGACGGCAGCTATAACTATGTCATAACTGCCTGCGTCTTCCATCCTGAGAACTAAACATTCACAGCCAATTAAGGTACGATGAAAAAACTATTCTTTTTATTATTAAATTTGGCGATGTATTGAAGATGGGCAGAATTATTCTTAACCGTCAAGAATATTTGCGTAGTGTAAAAAGTGAGAGGGGTGTGTCAGCAATGTGCAGTTGTTCCATACGTGGAAGTCCGTAGTTCCTCCTTTCGGGGTCTATCTCTGGGTGAGAAAAAATATTTTATGTATGCATTTTATGTATGTATTGATTTCAAATTCAATGTTAATATTATGATGATTCCCTTTATAAAAATTATATAAATAAGTAAATATATGTGTAACTGTTTTTATTTAAAAAGCTTACATGTAACACTTCAAAGCTAAAGGTACATAGGAAGGACTTAATGCATTTGCATTCTCTGCCAGTTAACCATGGGTGCCAAAGATATACATATATTAAATTTAGTCGTAGTACGAGTACGTACATATACAACATATATTCAAATATACTTGAAAAAGAATTCGGCTCGCAAGGACCAATTGAAAAAGAACCAGACGGGCGGGAACGTTCGATAAAGAAACAGAAGGGAGGAATCGAGGCTTCTCTCGATCCGGCCTCCTATAACGCCTACGTTGGGTTCGGGAACAACGTATGTGATCTCCGCAACGGAGTAACACACTAGGGCGATAACCTCTTTCTTTTTCAGCAAGTAGGTTCAGACGGGGATTACGGGTCTTCCGAAGTCGTCCCGGTCCCGACGCCTTAATTCTTCGATGTGGACTGTATAACTTTAGGGATGAATTACTTGGGAATAAAACAGCAATTATCTTCAAACCGTTCCGTGAGAGAGTAATCACTTTTCCCTATCACTTCCCTACACTTTTTCTTCTTATTGACTGCTGGTTCTTCACTTTTCCCGAAGGATTTTCTTATTTTTCCGAACTAATTCCCCGAACTATTTCCCCGAACCATTTCCCCGAACTATTTCCCCGAACGAACTGCAATCGTCGTTGTTGTCCTCTGCAGGGCATAATGCCGTGCAGGTCTCGGGCCTCGGGGTGTACCCCTTTACCCGGATGTTCCTCACGGCACACTACAGTGTGCCGGTCCTGGGCGCCTTGATGTTAAAGGCGTTGTTATAACGACTATTGTCGCAGTCGGTTAATTTATAAGGAAAGGATGGTTATCTAATAATTGTGTTTAAATAACACAATTATTTGTCAGAGTTGGCCTTTCTGCGGTATTGAGGGGTTTACTCAGACTCCCTAATCTATATAGGGAGGAGTTCTCTTGGATAAGGTCGCCCGTCCGGCGGCCTTGCATGCAACGGCGCGAAGCCGTTGAGGTGTTCGTGTGGCCCGTTGTCGGCACGGTCAAACATAACGCGCGCCAGCCGGACCACGAATTCATGAAGGCTCTCTATCTTGAGGTTGGCCGCTATGACGTCATTACGGACGTAGCGACCCGCACCGACTATAGTTCTTAATGACAAATTCTGCTGGGCCTGAAGTCGCCGCTTCTGACGATCGCTCAGGAGTGCATACCAGGCCGGAGCAGCGTATGTTAGCAAGGGTCTTATGTAGGTTTTATAAATGGTTATCTTCGACTTTGTCGGTAACTTGGATGTCAGGACAGGACGGAGCATTGCCCGCGCACATCGAGCTTTGCGTATAGCAGAGTCAACGTGCGCAGTCATACGCAGCATCCTGTCAATCCGACATCCAAGGTAGGTCACGGCCTTCTCATATGCGATCTCCTGGCCTCTGAGGGTTAGTGGTGGTGGTAGGTTTCTATAGCGGCGAGTGAGTAGAGCGGTCGTCTTGCTAACATTGACGGCCATCCTCCACTCATCCAACCATGGTGGCAGCAGGTCCAGCAGACGTTGCATCCTGGCAGCTGCTATGTGGGCTCTTCTGGACGACGTGAAGTATGCACTGTCATCCGCAAATAGCGCTAGTTCGACGTCGTCCTCCCATTCTTGCAAGTGTCCTGCCAGGGTGGGTATGTCATTAGTGTACGCCGCGTACAGGGCTGGAGATAGACAGCTGCCCTGTGGCACACCAGCTGTTATGGTCTTAATTGCGGACTCGGCGTCCTCTACGCAGACGTAGATCTTCCTGCCTTCCAGGAAAGACGCCACTAGCCGCATTATAGCAGGAGGGATACTTGTTTGAACATCTAACTTGTAGAGTAATCCTGTGTGCCACACCCGGTCGAACGCCTTCTCGATATCGAGAAAGACGCCCAACGATATGCGGCCACGGTTGTGTTCGGCCGCAAGCAGGTGCAGCACTCTGGTCAGCTGTGTTGCTGTTGAGTGACCCCTCCTGAATCCATGTTGCTCCGCCCGAAGTTGGATGCACGGGCGGAGACGTCTTAACAATAATCTTTCGCACAGTTTAGCTATATGCGGTAGCAGCGTGATCGGCCTGTAGTTGGCAGCTCTACGCCTGTCCTTCCCGGGTTTCGGCAAGACGATGACTTTGCCTTTCTTCCAGTCCTCCGGGAAGTGGGATGTCCGCAATATTCCGTTGTAGAGCCGACCTATCTCTACAAGGACTCTATTGGGCAGCTGTCGTAGTGCAACGTTAGTAATCCCGTCGTGTCCCGGCGCTATCCTCGGTTGCAGGCGGGTTACTGTCCTCCACAGTTCAGCGGGGGAGATAAACCACTCTCCTGCAAGCGGTGGCGCGGGCGACGACAGGAGCTCCTGCACGCGGCTCTCTTTCCTTGTATGGGATTCCAGGAACTCCGCACTTGCTGGATTCGGCATAAACTGCTCCTCGAAGTGCTCAGCTAGGATATCCGCTCTGCCCTTAGCATCGTAACATTGAATGCCCGCGTTGTTGGTCAGCGGGCAAACAGGTGGTCGTGTTATCGTTAACTGTCGGTTCAATGTATAGAGCGACGCATGCTGTTCGTCCGCCTTCCATATGCGCCGCTCCCAGGCCTCTCCTCTGTGGGCCTGTATTGCAACCGACAGTTCGTCTGACAGGGTCTTGAGTCTCCTTTTTACTATAGGGCAGCGAGTACGCGCCCAGAGCTTTCTCAGCGCTCTTTTGTGGTTGAGCTGCACGCGTAGTCTTAGCGGCAGCTCTTCTTTTCTCCCCGTGAGAGGGACGATCGTAGAGGCCGCGTTGAGGGCCTCCTGGATACACGTGGTTAGTCTGGTTGCAGCGGCCTCTACGTCGTCCGCTGAGTTAATCGGTGTATGAACTGGAGGTCTCTCCTGTAGGTGTTGGTGGTAGAGCCTCCAGTCAATCTTAGTCTTGACGGCTCTGGGCGGTGAAGTCACTGCCTTAGTGCCAAGGGTTATCAGAATCGGGAGGTGCTGCGTATTCAGGTCATACAGCACTTCTACCACTACTGGGTAGTTGACGTTCCTAGTGAGCACGATGTCTAATACATCCGGACGCCTCCTAGGGTCGCTAGGGATGTGCGTCGGTTCCTCGGGACCTAGAACGTCGTAATCATGGTGTTCTGCGTCTTCGTAAAGTTCACGACCCGGCGGGGTGATCACTCTGGACCCCCACGCCGGGTGTTTGGCGTTCAGGTCCCCGGCGATGATGGTGGGTGTTGTACCTTCCATTACCGTCCGGATGTCTGAGGAGTGAAATGGAGTCCCTGGCAGGCGGTATGCTGCAAAGATCTTAAGTTCCTCGCCCGCCGCCTCCATTTTTATGCCGATTGAACGCATCGTCTGGAAGTCTGGCAGCTCCAGCTCCTGGTGGACGATGTCTCTCCTCACCACGATCGCTGTCCCTCTGTAAGCGACCCCCTGAGGATCGACCTCGTCCCTCCTGTATATGTGATAATTGGGCAGCTTAAGATGCGTTGTAGGTCTTAATTTAGTTTCACCCAGCAAGATCACCTGGATGTCTTGTTGCTGGGTGAGAGTGCGGAGTTCATGGATCCTTTGACGAATCCCGTCCGGGTTCCAGTATAGCAGGCGCAGGTTACTATCCTCCATAGTGCCTTGCCAGTAGTGATGCCAGCGCCTTCATGACGGCGGTAACGGGATCAGTCCCGGCCCTAATGTCGGCCAGGACTTGTGTTCCGACTTCGATGGCTATGCCTACCAATCTGTGGATAGCATCAGCCGTCTCGAAGTCGGAAGTTGGTAGTCTGCGTTCTGCACTACGCTTTTGTGAAGGCACTGGTCTCGGGGCATTAGTTTGGGTCTTCCTTTGTACAGAGCGCGCTCTATGTGAGGAGCGGGCTCTGCTTTCCGGTAGGGCCCTTTCTGGCGCTCTACTTGTCGTAGCTGGTGCTGATGTTTTTGCAGCAACCTGCGCCTGCGAGGCTATCGGTCCTGTGGTTGTAGGGGTAGAGGTCACAGCCTGAGGAGGAGGCTGCTCTATTCTCCTACTCCTATTCCTCCGCCTCTTCCTCCTGGAGGGTTGCCTCTCAGTGGCGTCGTTGGCAGGAGGTCGGAGAGTCACCCCGGTGGTTGCCCTTTGGTCTGTGGGACCAACCGTTTCTGATGGTACTACAGGAGGGGGTTGGGGGAGGAGCTGATTGCCTACCCTTCCCTCTGGTGATGGTAGCCCACCCGTCCTCCTGAATGGTGACGGCCTTTGGGCGACTTTGGGGGATCCTCTTTGGGTTCTCTGGCAGTAGCCCAGGTAAGACGATCCCCTGCTTCCTGGCTATCCTCCTCAGGACCGGGCAGCGGCGATCGTTGGCCGTATGGTTCTTGGCGCAATTTGCGCACTTTGGCTCCTCCTCTCTACCCCTTGGGCAAAGGCTGGCAATATGTTCACCGGCACAGCGAACGCATTTCACTGGCCTGAAACAATTGGCGGAAGCATGTCCGAAAGCCTGGCAACGGTGGCATTGTGCCGGTCCGGTCTTCCTCTGCCAGGCTTCGATGACGACTCCTCTCATATAGAGGAGCTCGTCGAGTTGGTATAGTTGTTGCAGCCGTTCCAGGCTCAGATGCTCCAGCTGTGCATAGTAGAGGCAGCCCGGTCTGCCCCTACGTGGTGGTATAGCCTTCACATAATTGATGGGGAAGCCTTTTGCCCGAATAGCCTCCTCGATCATTTTTGGGTCGGTGCCCACAGGCAGGCCACGGATGCCCACTTTAGTGGGCTTCTCCTCTGCCGGGGTGTAGCAATACCACGACATGGTTTTGTCCTTTTCGGAGAGCTCGACCATATATCTTTGTACGGTACGGAACTCATCCGGGCTCTGCGGTGTGAACCTAACTCCCTTCCCGAACGGACGGGCGTTAGGTGGGTGGCCCAACTTCTCATTCAGGACCTTAAAATGTTTGGTCCACTCTGGGAGGCTTTCTGCGACAATCGGCGGATATCTCTTCTCTTTCTCTTTCTCAGTTTTCTGAGGCTGTTCCGCCGATTGCGGTCGTGGTACTGCTGGGGCCGCAGCCATGTGGGCATAGCTCGTTGACGGCCGCTGTCCATCGTCCTGAGCTAACCCGGACGGGTTGGTGGTTTGAACCGGGGATGATCTACCGGCCGATGCAGCTAGGGTTGCATATGTTGTCGAGCCCCAGCTGTAGGATTCCTCACCTCCTTGCTCGAATTGGATCGAGTCGTGACTATGTCGGTCCGGTGAGATAGGTGGCGGTGATGGCGACTTAGGAGGTGAGGTGTGGACCTTCTTCCTAGTCGTTGCTTGGGGCTCTTCATCTTCTGATGATGTAGGTGAATCCGATGAGTTACCGATGCACTGCCTCTTTTCGTGGAGGGAGGCTTCGGTCTCCGGTGGTGTGTGCCTTCGTGGCGTCTTCTTAGGCCGCTGCTGTTGTGAGGGCAGCGGTTCACGCCCAGTCGTACACTCAGGTACGATGGGGGAGAGTGCAACCCTAGGTGCGGCCTCCTTACCCGGCGACGAAGGTTTTGCGGGTCGGTATTTGGGAGTAAGACGAGACTACTCTCGTCCTCTCCGGGTTGAATATGTCACGATAGGCGATGGGTCTGTCCAATACGCCTGGTCGATCCGGTGGTTTCCTTGCTCTCGGAGGAGGTTCCCCCTTATCGTTCCCTGACATCCTAACCTACCAGTCAGTGTCAGCGGTAATCTAGTTAAGGCCCTATCTATCTTCCAAACGGTCTGTAGCAGATGTTGATGCGCGACGCGGATGGTGGTAATACTGTTATAGAGACTTTCCACACTATGGGCACTGCCTACCCCTTTTATAATAAAAGGGTTGGGGGAAGTGCAAAGGTGGCACTTTAATGCGCGACTAGGCACAGAATGCACGAAACGCATAAAGTGCCAAGAATCACCTAGGGGCCGGTGACCTCGACGCCTCACGGAATCACGGGACTCAACGATCGGCGGAGTTTGTCGTACCGGCGGTTATTTGCAGCCACTGTATACTGCAAGTAACGCACACCTAGGAGATCCTTTTTGCTTCTGGATAGATATGTGCGTTGTCCTGCGCATTCCTATTCTTTACATATATAGCGATGCATGGTGATGATGACGCTCCAAATATGAGTGACGTCATTCTATACTCTTCCGGTGGCGCGTCACGATTGTGCTGCCATAAGAATCGAAGGCTATCCCTGTCTTCATCCCGGATTTTCACTTGCAGGAACATTTCTTTAATGTCTGCCATTACTGCCACGCTTTCTTCTCTGAATCGTAGCAGAACTCCGAACAACGACTTCAATAAGTCTGGTCCGGTTAACAATGCATCATTGAGACAACGTCCGCCCGTCTTTGCGGCGGCGTCGAAAACTATCCTTATTTTCCTTTTTTGTGGGTGAGTCACTGCGAAGTGAGGAAGGTACCACGTACGTGGGGAAATGGGAATATGGTTCGCTTTCTCTGCGTAACCATTAACGATGAGATTTTCAATTTGCTTCTCATATTCCTTTTTCAACTCGCTATTTTTGTCGAGCTTTTTTTCAATATTCAACAGGCGACTTTCAACCTGCGCTCTATTCGACGGCATGCACTCATTGTCTGTGCGCCATAACAAAGCAGTCTCGTACCTATTATTAGGTATACGACGTACCGTTTTGTTCAAAATACTTAAAGCTCGTTCTTCTGGGTCGTTCGCGGGCTTTCTAGCCGACACTCCCAGAGATTCCAAACTAAAATAATCCTTGATCAATTTATCCATATCTTCCTCCTTCTTGGTGGAAATGTGGTTAACGATCTTGATCGGTTTAATACCACCCGATATGTGACCATGTAAAACCCATCCAAGTTTGGTGAGCGATGCTACAGGTAGGTTCTTACCTCCTGAAATTAATTCACGAGTAACTATGAGATGCCAATTGTCCTGACCAATTAATATGGTAGGTTTGGACCTCTCATATATCAACTCATCCTTAATCGGTGTCAAATGAGAACACCGTTGCAATAATTCTCGGCTTACCGACTGAGGAGAAAGGTTAAGTGACTTAATTGTTTGTACACTTATCTCTTCTAAGTCGCTCGAGTAAATGCCTTTTATCTTAACGTTTAAGCGATACGAACTGTCGTCGTTAATTCGCTTACCTCCCACGGCTTCGATACGTAATCCCTCTTTACGTCCGCGAGGCGCTAATTTCTGAGCCATACACTCCTCTATGAGTGTCATGGTCGATCCCTCATCCAGAAGAGCTGTTGTCTTGACCTTTCCTCTAGGTCCATACAACTCGACCGGTATAATCTTTAAGTATGCACATGCCAGTGCATTCACTGTACTAACAGTTGTGATCTGAGCATCTTTACCCCCCTCGTCCCCTTGTGGCGAGGTTTTTTCATTGGGGTATCGGTGTAGCATTCGATGATGTGACATTCTACATCCCTCTACACCACATTTTTTCGCTTTGCACTCTAACCTCCTATGGTTAGGTGACAAACATTGGAAACATACTCTCGCTTTTTTGACCGCTTCCCATTTCTCGCGAATATTCATGTCCTTAAACTTGTAACAACTCACTATAGAGTGCTCCTTGTTGCATATAACACACTTATGTGTTACCCGACTTACAGGCTTGTCCTGGGTTGTCATAACCACTTGTCGGTTGTGCCCTTTATTATTTCGGCGTTCTAGACGCTCGCTCGAATTACTTCGGCGCATATAGCGCTCGTTCACGGCACAGCTGCGTACACCTCCCTTTGCAGTGTGTACAGTTTGCTTCCTGAATTCAGGACGCTTCCTTTTTTCAGGCGCATTTTCATTGTTTAAGGACGCTCCAAATTGTTCACTCAATAAATTTAAAAACTTGGCCATCTTTTGTAACTCTGGCTCCAAAGGATACTGAGCTCGATATTCAAACCATTTAAATTTAATCATAGTTCCGAGTTTCTCCACTATGCGGGTCACTAACTCCGGTGAGTACAAATACTGTGGTTGATTCAACGCTTGTATCGTGGCAACCACGTTCGTAATATGACTTGCAAAAGATCCTATATTCCGGCAATCTTCTGCCAATCTTGGCATACGCTTTACATTCTCGATTTCGGCTAGAACGAGCATCTCAACCCTACCGAATCTTCTTTCGAGAGCGTTCATTATTTCTTCCGGTTCACACAAAGTAAATAACAGCGACTTTACCGCCTCTTTAGCGGTGCCCTTTAATGCCCTCCTAAGGCGTGCAACATTTTGCACCCCTGAAAATTGGCTTCTCGTGTCTTCAAACACCGTTTTGAAAATTATCCATTCACCCGGGTCTCCATCGAACACCGGTAATTCCTGGAGGAAATGAAGCTGGGAAGACTTATCTTTACCCGCTATTTTTATTGCACTCACAATCGCTTCGGTCAATTCTGACACCTCACTCGCGTGTGTTTTCTGTGCATTTCTTATCAGTAATATCGGGTTGTGTTACACTAACCGGCGCGCTCATTATGGTCTGCTGAACCCAACTCCTTACGAAAGGTTCCACCTGAGTATTCCGCTCTTCATCATCCTCACTCGAGTCGATCTCCTCTTCTCGGTTGAGTCGTGCCAACTCCAATTGAGACTTGGCCAAGGCAGCAGCTGCCTGTGCTCGTTCGAGCTCTGAGCGTTCGAATTTAATCCGTGCCTCTAATTCGGCTTTCAGCCTCGCCGATCGCGATGACCTACTACCTCTCTGTGACCCTTTATCACTAGTGTGCCCGATTACTGTCCTTGACGACGCCGCTTCTTCGGTCCTTTGACCTACTTTTTCGACCACCGTTTCACTCCTGGAAATAACGGATTGTTGTGCGGTGCTGGCCTGCGTACCACTGGTGTCCGTCCTGTTGCTTGTCGTTGCCATGGACGTCACTGAGTTCCACGTGCATGTGGACGTGTCGGTGGTGGCTCCATTTGAAGGAGTTGCTCCATTTGACGCAGTAGCTGTGGTCGCTCCAGATGGTTCCGCTTCTTTAGATTTTCTTGAGAGCCCTGTCCTTGTCCTGCTCCCTTCGCTTCTCCCTGTCTGGTCTTGTGCCTTTTTCATCTTGCAGGAAGGTGATTGTTGGCCTACGGTCCCTAACTGTCCCTACGGTCCCTACAACCCCTTACCTACAACCCTTCTACACCCCAATCTAACACCACTACCCCTCCCCCCCTTATCTCCCAACCCTACAACCCTACTACCACCCTAACAGCCCTATCAGCCCTATCAATCCTGAACGGGGCCTACCGAGGTGAGCCGTCCAGGGATGGAGTCGTGCAGGAATGGAATGGAGGAAAGGTTTAGGAACTGTCCCGCCAAGGAATATGACGAAACAGTCGAGCGGTAGTGCAAGCGCAGTCTCGCTCGAGAGAACTGCTCCACCCGAAGGTGTTGTGCCAGAGCCCAACCGTTTGGCACCGTTAGGTGGTCGGGATGTATGCTGTGCTCGCCGCCCAGTTGCCGGTGACGCCTCGTCCGAGCGCCCTCCTCCAGCCGCGATGCAGTCAGGTGCCCACGCGCACCCTCGCCTGGCAGCAGCAGCGGTGGATGCTTCTTCTTGCACCCTGATGACCCGACAGGAAAATGCCGGACACGGTCGTCCGACAGGAAATGCCGAGCACGCTTGCCCGACAGGAAAAATGCCAAGCCCTG
Source organism: Parnassius smintheus behrii (assembly GCA_036936625.1). Lineage (NCBI taxonomy): Eukaryota > Metazoa > Arthropoda > Insecta > Lepidoptera > Papilionidae > Parnassius > Parnassius smintheus. The sequence continues at coordinate 10,084,154 of JAUPFT010000009.1, forward strand.
CTTGGCCACGATGAGTGCCTTCACAAGACACCTGCGCCCGGCTGCGATACGTGCCCCATGCGAGCACACGCCCCAGGCCGCAATCCCGGTTTTCTTTCTTCCGGTAGTTCCAGGTCCAGTCCTTCAGCGCTGACGTCCTGGTCATCTGGCCTTTGGTCCTATTGCTTCAGCTCAAACCTCCGGCTTCCTTCGGTTGCTGATCTTCACTCGGCTCCGAAGGTCTTCTTTTTCCACAACCAGCAGTCCACAGCTGGTTCCTTGATCCAGCTGGCGGGGTTCGGGTGGTCCTTTTAATCCGGCTCCGAAGGTCCAATTGAAAAAGAATTCGGCTCGCAAGGACCAATTGAAAAAGAATCAGACGGGCGGGAACGTTCGATAAAGAAACAGAAGGGAGGAATCGAGGCTTCTCTCGATCCGGCCTCCTATAACGCCTTTGCTGAACAGAGTCTCGGATTGGGGACGACTAAATCTAGTCCAGTTTAACCCCCAGAAGACACAAGTTTGCGCGTTAACCGCTAAAAAGAACCCCTTTGTCGTATCCCCTCAGTTTCAAGGCACTCCCCTTGTTGCCTCAGCCAGTATCGGAATCCTCGGCGTCGACATATCGAGTGACGTGCAGTTTCGTGGTCACTTGGAAGGGAAGGCCAAATTGGCCTCTAAAAAGCTTGGCGTGCTCAGCAGAGCGGGACAGTATTTCATGCCGGCACACCGCCTGCAACTTTACAAGGCGCAGGTTCGGCCGCACATGGAATACTGTTCCCATCTCTGGGCTGGGGCTCCCCAGTACCAGCTCCTTCCACTTGACCGCATCCAGCGCAGAGCGGCTCGAATCGTCGACGACCGAGTGCTTTCCGATCGGCTCGACTCACTGGCGCTGCGAAGAGATGTTGCATCTCTTTGCGTATTTTATCGCATCTATCACGGGGAGTGCTCTGAGGAATTGTTCGGATTAATCCCAGCCGCCAAATTTCGTGAACGCACTACACGGCAAACGTCCCGATACCATCCACACCATCTGGATACTTGGCGGTCCACCACTGTACGTTTCACAAGGAGTTTTCTTCCACGTACAACCTCTCTGTGGAATAGTTTACCACCGGCGATTTTTCCGGACCGATACGACCTGGGGACCTTCAAGAAAAGAGCTTACTCCTTTCTAAAGGGCCGGCAACGCACCCGCAATTCTCCTGGTGTTGCGGTTGATCATGGGCGGCGGCAGTCACTTAACATCAGGTGAGCCGCATGCTCGTTTGCCCCCTCTTCTATAAAAAAAAAAAAAAAAAAACGCCTACGTTGGGTTCGGGAACAACGTATGTGATCTCCGCAACGGAGTAACACACTAGGGCGATAACCTCTTTCTTTTTCAGCAAGTAGGTTCAGACGAGGATTACGGGTCTTCCGAAGTCGTCCCGGTCCCGACGCCTTAATTCTTCGATGTGGACTGTATAACTTTAGGGATGAATTACTTGGGAATAAAACAGCAATTATCTTCAAACCGTTCTGTGAGAGAGTAATCACTTTTCCCTATCACTTCCCTACACTTTTTCTTCTTATTGACTGCTGGTTCTTCACTTTTCCCGAAGGATTTTCTTATTTTTCCGAACTAATTCCCCAAACTATTTCCCCGAACCATTTCCCCGAACTATTTCCCCGAACGAACTGCAATCGTCGTTGTTGTCCTGGGAGATGAACCAATCTCCTGCAAGAGGTGGCGCGGGCGACGACAGGAACTCCTGTACGCGACTTTCCTTCCGGGCATGAAGCTCCATGAACTCCGCACTTGCTATGTTCGGCATAAATTGCTCCTCGAAGTGCTCGACTAGGATATCCGCTCTGCCCTTGGCATCGTAGCATCGTTTGCCCGTATTATCAGTCAGCGGGCAAACGGGAGGTTTAGATTTGGTCAGCTGTCGGTTTAGTCTATAAAGCGACGCATCTTGCTCTTCCGCCTTCTGGATGCGCCGATCCCAGGCTTCGCCTCTGAAGGCCTGGAATGAAACCGACAGTTCCTCCGTTAGGGTGTTTAGCTGCGTTTTGATCCTGGGACAGCGAGTACGCGCCCAGAGCTTTCTCAGCGCTCTTTTGCGCTTGATCTGCACGCATATCTCACGCGGCAGATCGTCTCGCCTTGTTGTAATCGGGACGACCGTAGAAGCCGCGTGGAGGGCTTCCTTGATGTTGTTAGTGATTCTAGTCGCAGCGGCCTCTACGTCGTCCGCTGTGCATATAGGTTGATGTGCTGGAGGTCTCTGCTGAAGGTGTTGACAGTAGAGCCTCCAGTCGACACGGGTTTTGAAAGCTCTAGGTGGCGTAGTCACTGCCTTTAGGCCAAGGGTTATCAGTAACGGGAGGTGCTGTGAAGGGAGGTCGTACAGCACTTCTACCACTATCGGATAGTTGACGTTCCTAGTGAGCACGATGTCTAATACATCCGGGTGCCTCCTTGGGTCGGTAGGAACGTGAGTTGGTTCCTCAGGACCTAGAACGTCGTACTGGTTCTTTTCAGCATCTTCATAAAGCTCACGACCCGGTGGGGTGATCACTCTGGACCCCCACGCCGGGTGTTTGGCGTTCAGGTCCCCGGTGATGATTACTGGTACATCGCCTTCCATTACCGTCCGGATGTCTGAGGAACAGAATGGAGTCCCTGGCGGGCGGTATGCTGCATAAATCCTTAGTTCCTCGCCCGCCGCCTCCATTCTTATGCCGATTGAGCGCATTGTCTGGAAGGATGGTAGGTCCAGCTCTTGGTGGACGATGTCCCTCCTCACTAGAACCGCCGTGCCTCTATAGGCGGCCCCTCGAGAAGTGACCTCGTCTCTTCTATAGATGTGGAAATTTTGCAGCTTTATGCGCGTTTTGGGGTTCAATATTGTTTCGCCCAGCAGTATAATATGTATGTCCTGTTGCTGGGCGACAGTGCGGAGTTCCTGCAGCTTCTGCTGTATTCCGTCCGGGTTCCAGTACATTAGGCGCAGGTTATTATCCTCCACAGTGTCTGGCCAGGAGGCTTGCCAGCGCCTTCATGATCGCTGTTATTGGGTCGGTCCCGGCTCTGATGTCGGCCAGGACTTGTGTGCCGACCTCGATGGCAATTCCAACTAGGCGCTGGATTGCATCAGCTGTTTCGAGGCCGGCCGACGGTATTCTCCTATCTGAAGGCGTTGGTGCTGGTCTCGGGCGTTGGATTTCTTGTTTTTGGGTAGAGCGCGCTCTGTGTGCAGTTCGGGCTCTCTCTTCTGGTGGAGCCCTCTCCTGCACTCTACCCACGCCCTTTTTGGTGGTCTCCTTAATAGCCTGCGCCTGAGGGGCTATTGGTCCTGGTGTCGGGGTAGGGGTAACAGCCCGAGGAGGCTGCGACTTCTTCCTGCTTCTCTCCCGCCTCCTCTTCTTTGAGGGCTGCCGTTCTGTGGCAGGGTTGGCGGGAGGTTGCAGAGTCGCCCCGGTGGTTGCCCTTTCCTGTTCGGGTTCCACCGTTTCCTTGTGTGGTACGGATGGGGGGCGGGCTGGTTGTCTGCCCTTCCCCGTGACAGTAGTCCACCCGTCTTTCTGGATGGTAATGGCTTTGGGGCGACTCTGGGGGTCCTTTTCGGGTCCTCCGGGAGTAGCCCCGGTAAGGTTATCCCCTGCCTCCTTGCAGTCCTCCTCAGGACTGGGCAGCGGCGGTCATTGGCTGTATGATTCTTGCCACAGTTGGCACATGTGGGTTCCTCCTCTCTACCCTGAGGGCAAAGGCTCGCTATATGCTCCTCGGCGCAGCGTACGCACTTCACCGGCCTGAAGCAATTAGCTGAGGCGTGTCCAAAGGCCTGGCAGCGGTGGCATTGGGCCGGTCCTGCTTTCCTTTGCCAGGCCTCAATAACTACTCCCCTCATATAGAGTAGTTCGTCTACTTCATACAATCTCTTGAGTTGCTCCAGGCTCAGGTGGTCGAACTGGGCAAAGTAGACGCATCCTGGTCTGCCCCTTCGTGGTGGTATCGCTTTAACGTATTTCACCGGGAAGCCCTTTGCCTTTATAGCCTCCTCTATGGTACTGGTATCGGTTCCCATTGGTAGGCCCCGGATGCCCACTTTAGTGGGCTTGTCTTCATCCGGGGTATAGCAGTACCACGACATGTTGGGTGTTGCCTTGGAAAGTTCAACCATATAGCGTTGAACAGTCCTAAATTCAGTGGCGCTTTGTGGTGTAAATCGAACCCCCTTCCCGAACGGACGGGCATTCAACGGGTGGCCCAACATTCTGTTGAGCTCCTTGAAATGCCTCGTCCAATCCGGGAGGCATTCAGCCACTATGGGCGGATATCTTGCTTTCTCTTCCTGGTCGGCAGGCTTATCAGAAGTCGCTGCCGCCGGTTGGGGTCGTGGTACTGCTGGCGCAGCTACCATATGGGCGTAGCTAGTAGATGGTCGTTGGCCATCATCCAGCGGACGCCCGGACGGGTTTTCGGTTGTCTTCCTCGGAGACGTGGACGGCGAGTGTCCACCCGATGTGTTGGGGGCTAAGGTCGCGTAGGTTGTAGCACTCCACCCGTACGACCCTTCTCCTCTGGTGGTGGAGATCTCCTAATAGGTCTATGGTCTTGCTCCTCCTCGGAACTCGAGTAATCCGAGGAGTTCGAGGATCCAAGGCATTGCCTCTTCTCCTGAAGCGATGCTGCAGTCTCGGGTGGAGTATGCCTTCTCCACGACTTCTTAGCCCGCTGTTGTAGGGGTACCGGTTCTAGCCCAGTCGTACCTTCAGGTACGATGGGTGAGAGCGCGGTCCTCGGTGCGGGTCCTTTCCCTGGAGATAGGGGTTTCCTGGTCGGGATCTGCGAGTAGGAAGACACTACTCGAGTCCTTTCCGGATGAAAGATGTCCCGGTATGCTATCGGTCGATCTAGTATAGATGTACGGTCCGGTGGTTTTCTAGTCCTAGGCGGCGGCTCCCCCTTGTCGTTATCCTTGTCGGACATGGTGAAACCCTACCTATGAGTCAGTAATCTAATTGGCCCTGTCTAAGTTCCAGCCGTTCGGCTTAATGCGCGGCGCGTATGGATGGGTATGAGATACTTTGGTGTAATCACATGGGGCACTGCCTACCCCTTTTACAACGAAAAGGGTTGAGGTAAGTGCTTAGGTGGCACTTTATGACGCGACTAGGCACAAGATGCACGGAACGCATAAAGTGCCAAGAATCAACTAGGGGCCGGCGACCTCGACGCCTCACGGAATCACGGGACTCAACGTGGGCGGAGTTTGTCGTACCGGCGGTTATTTGCAGCCACTGCAAAAACTGCAAGTAACGCACACCTAGGAGATCCTTGATGAACTGCAATAAAACCCGTTCACTAAGCTACCCCCAGAGCTATACGCGAAAATGAGCCGCGCCATTCGCGTGCCTGCGCAACGTAATAACATGAATTTGTACTATTACTCTCTCACGTTTCACTTAATTTCTTTATTCACATAAGTCATACACAAATACAAGTTATCTATTTAGATAGCACAAAACAATATCTACACCATGATATACATTATATTTTCGTATCACAAAAATCCTTTAATTTATAAAACAAAATATGCCTATTTTAATCACAAATTCAAAGTCCAAACTTCTTAAATATTTAACACAGAAAGTTAAAACAATGTTTCCCACTTGAATTTATACATATGTCAACTAATACAAGAGTTTAATTTACATTTTCTCTATTTATTTCACTATTTAAAACACTTTTAAATTTCTTATACAAAACTATCATTATTTCACTTATACACAGGAATTTTCACATAAAAATAACACAGAATTCACCTTTTTAGCACGTACAATCAACCTGAAATGTTTTACAAGTCATTTTTACATAAATTGCTGAAATTACAAACATTTTAAATTTTTACATATTTGGCCTCCTAGGGGCGTGGTCAGCGTGCTTCCGTGAACTCACACTATTTGAACAACTAACTTTGCACGGCTCTCGGCTATCAGAAAAAAATGAAAGTCTGAAATACACTTAATTTTAACAATATTAGATAAATAAGTGCTTCTACATAATTTTCGAACTGTAGGAAACATGATAACTGATAAGATTCTTATCAGTTATCATGTTTCTTATCAGATAACAATACAAGTGAATGTTTTCATTAATCAATCATAACAAATAGGCATTTGTTTTCGTACAAACATATCATACTTATACAAGACAATACTTATGCAATTAATTTCCGTTAATTCTGTTTATGCACAGAGTGATCATCTCGACCGGGGAACAAATCCGATCTCTAACTTCACTTTAATATTCCTTTGAATTTACATCGTTGGAAAGACGATTTCAACCGGGGAACAAATCCGGTAACATAATTTATATCATAAAATTCCCTATATGAATTTATTGAAAGATATTACTTAGAAAACAGTAAACTAGTCCGGCCTGGGAGTCGAACCCAAGACCTTCATATCATAAATTCGACATTTCTTTAAGATTTAACTAAGCATTTTCTTATCAGAACATTTCTATTGGACAATGAGTCTTTGAAAAGTTATTCGTCATCGGTTGACTTAATAAACTGAAATATTCTTATAGGCGCGTCGCCAACAATACTATACATATATTTTGACACCTTTTAATGAAATTTTTGTTTAATTTATTTAATTTTTTTTTAGTCAGTATTTAATTTGTACCTTGTGTGTAAATGTAATTTCAAAAAGTGAGATCGCAAATCGTGCAGGTTTGTTATCTCTGAATGATCGCTTCGTTCACCCTACCACGTCCTGGGATGAACCAGCAAAAAAACCCAGCGGGATTTAAAAAAATATACAATATAATATTTATACACAATTAGTATGAAAACAATTAGAAACAGCATGGCAGTGATCACCCTCACAGGTTCCCAGGCGTTATTATCAATCATGTACATTTTAGTAATATAATAACCCGTACTAAACATTTTTTGCTTCATAAAATTTTAAACTTTTTGATAGATAGGCTTGCATATTTTCTAGGACTTTGTTATAAAAGCGTATACATTGACCCGTGAAGGAATTACTGAATCTATGGAGTCGAGTTACTGGTATAACTAACTTGTGCTAGTTCCTAGTGTTTATGGAATGTACATCATTATATTTACTACTATTAACTATTTTTGTTTTTCATACATTAAATTTTCGTAAATATTGTTGCGAGGTGAATAAAAATGCCGATTAGGATGAAAAATTATGTATTTATCCATACAAACAGCAAGTATATAATTATGACGTCTAAAATCACTAAGCTTCTTCGGTGACTTCCTTAATAATCGCGTAGGTCTAGTGGTGCGTTTACACGCTACTGTTGATTATGAGGTCCTGGGTTCGAATCCCGGGCCGGGCCAAATAAACAATTATTGTGTTTTTCTGTCAAGAAATTCTCAGTAGCTGTCCAGTATCAGGAAATTGGCGGTGTCTTAACCCCGTACCTCCGAAGCACATAAAGCCGTTGGTCCTGCGCCTGATATCTCTCCGGCCATGTGGTTTACCGTCCCATCGGACTATGAGAGTGAGAGTGAGAGAATAGAGAGTGCACCTGTGCTTGTGCATACACTTGGGCATTATAATCCTGTCCTGCGCGATTGGCTACATGATGACATTATAGACGCAGTAAATTTAACGGAAATCCCCCATAGATCGGCTGTTTCATTAATATTAATAGTTTTGAGTTATTTTACACTATCTCGATGAAATGCAAGTTATTTTTTCAGACATTTACATTTTGTTTGAGTAATGACTCGGCCACAGAAGGCTAGAAATTCATTTACTTTGCAGTCAAGATTGGAATTTCGGTAAAATATATGTCTGCGGATCATTCACAATTTGTACTATTGCGTTCACCACCAATACCAACACCCATACTTCTAACACGACTACACTAGGAAAAGTCTGATATATATGTATATATATGTTATATATATATATATATATATATATATATAAACATATATATATACATATACATATATATATATATCATATATATATATAGATATATATATATATATATATATATATATATATATATATATATATATATATATATATATAATCGGGATCTCGGAAACGGCTCCAACGATTTTCTTAAAATTTAGTGTCCAGGGAGTTTCGGGGATAATAAATCAATCTAGCTAGGATTTATTTTTAGAAAATGTTTTTTGTCCGTGTTTTTAGGCAATGAAAAACTGCTACAATATTGTTAGAATGAGAAGGTAAATTTTGACAAATTGTTAATGATTATAAGTAGCTTAATAGGTATAATGGGCAGTCACAGAATCGTAAAACCCCGGTTCGAGCCCAGACCGACCGACCGACTTTTTTTATTTTAGTTCCTTTCTTTTTTGAGAAAATCTATTTTTTCGAGCCCTTTTTTAGTATTTTTTTTAAAACACGAAAATTTAAATTAAAATAATTGCACTCATGATTTTTTATTCAAATAACCAGTTCCGTTTTTTCTGTTATGTCGCTAAGATAATAAAATATTATTTATATTTCATCAGTACGTAATTTGTATCTAAATATAATTTCCAAAACACACGAATTAAAAAAAAATCGAGCGAAAAATACCGAGCAAAGCTCGGTCAACCAGGTACTATATGTTTATGTATGTATGAGTTTATATATAAGTGAATATTGTTTTCTTACTTTACATAACACCTACTTCTTTCATCTCTGCACTACTCCAAGGAAGGCTGGTAGATAAATTCCAAAGAGTAATGTATATAGAATGTGTTCCTTATAATCCTTTCATTTACTAAATAATCAATGCATGTTGTGATTACCTATAAAAAGAAATACAATTATAATGTGCTTAATATTTTATGAAAATAACCTTTGTATTACTGTTGTAATTTCTGTTGGTAATCCTAATAAATAAATAAATAAATAAAACAAAACTAGAACCATTGTTAACTGAAGCGTATTTTGTTATGTATTCAAAAAAAGGACGTACGAAATATGGAGCTTATCAGTGCATAGAGGTTAAAGTAATCCTCTTTATGTAGGGAGAGGTAGGTATAAGTCTCAAGTTTTTTAGAAGCTGATGAAGAAAAAGAAGACAAAGTGGAAGCAATAAATAAATCTTTATTTTCCTATAGATCGGGTGGAAGTAAAGAAACGAGTGGCTGGCGGGCGACGCGCTCTGCAAGGTGCTGCTCGTCGTGAGAGCTTTCGGACTATATCTTCTAACGTTCTAGTCTACATATCCCTTGACAGGTAAATCACCTTTTTTATAAAAATACAAGTAATTCTATTTACGTTACTAATATTTTCCTATAAGCACTCCCAAAGTAGGTAAGTTTAAAATGCCTGTTAGGAGTGGTTCACGAGTAGTCAAGTGTGGGATAAGAACCCATGAACTTTTGAGTCCTCGGTCCGCGCCCTGCCATTAGGCTACTATTACTTAGTGCTGATTATCTAAAATATAGTACTAACTTCATTGTTTCGTATTAATTTTCATAAAAAGTGCAGCATTTTTATGAATAAAAACGCTCTGTGCTTTATAGCTCCAATGTACTAAAATTGGTTTTCAATTAAGTTTAATTTAGAGGAGTTGTGACGATTCGTCTTGAAATTAGAATGCACACAACGTGAGATTAATCACCGATACGGGCCATCTTTGTCAAAATTACGATTTTACAAGATAATTTGTAAAAAAAAGAATGGAAACATGCTTCTACATTCAGAGTCAAATATTTCTAAGGTAGTTAAAATCATCGGATGGGCAAAAATTCATTTAGCTTATTATCATATACACTCAGTCATTCGTTTATATCCATTAATTCATTATAAAGGGGTTATTTTGCAATGTGGCACACATTGCAAAATAACCCCTTTATAATGCAATTTTGCTAAGAATACAATTTTGATAAGAAGGTTCAAATTAAGCAATATAAGCGAATGGTGAAAAAAATAAAAAATAAAAAAATCTTTAACAATTTATCCTTTTTATTTTTTATATTCAGAATGCGTGCTAATGCATTATTTATACTGATTGTCATTCATAAATATCTAGAGCCTACTATTTTGCTACGCATGTACACATGACAGATTAAATACATAAAACAGTTCAATGTGGAAGAAAGACAGAAACCTGGTCTAAATACGACATTTATAGAAAAAATCGAAAAAATAAATAAAATATGCAGTAAATATTAAGTAAATAAATAATCATTCTATTTATTCTTTAAACATTACAAACTTGTACAAAAGTTGTAATAGGATAAACATTTATTTCACTGATTGGACGACAATCTTATTAACTATGTTAAGTTGTCTGTGTCTTCCATCCAGGGAATTAATTAATGTCTCATGAAAAATAAGATGTCTTCCCATCAAAGGCTTCCTTTTCAACGTTAAAACTAAGTTATAATAATAAACAAATAAATGGTAAAACAAACTTGACTTTAAAAAAACTTTTTGAAAGTCAAGTTTATATTGCTACTCGTTCGAAAAATACCTCTACTCTGAGAAGATCAAGCAAGAAACCCAGCGCGGGTTTTGTTTTTTGAAAAATTAACAGCTTAATATCATTACAGTTCCACAAAATAACACAAATTGAATTAGAAATATCATGGTGGTGATCACCTAATTCCCAGTGGCTGCGGTCACCCATAAATTTCTTAACATTATTCAAACAATTTTTATAGAATCTTTGCTTTGCAATGTAATGCTTACTTCTAAGCATACTATTCAACCAGACTTATTTTTATATTATTTTGTTTAAAAAGTTACTTCACACACCAGGCGGTTCTCCTGTATCGTAGAGTTAAGCATATAAATTGCACAAGAACAAACATCAAGACACACATAATTATTTCTAAGTTTTTTCATAAAATACTTATCCGTGTGCGATTCAAATCCGCAACCCCCAATGCCGCAATCTAATGCCAAGTTACGAAGTCATCAAGATACTAAATAAAACTTTTGTTGCAGGTTTCTCGCAGTTTTATATCCATTTAAACTGCGAGTGGCGCGCAAAAGAAGTAAGCATATGGTATACGGTGCGTGGACGATGGCAGTTGCGTGTTGCTTACCTCAGGTAAGCATCTTGTTGAATTGGTATACTAGGTGTTATTTATCGTTATCATTAAACCCTATCAAAAGTCTACTGCTGGACGTAGGTCTCCCCCATAGATTGACTGATGATTGAAAATGGCTTTATTAGTTCAAAAATAGTGGATTGTATTTGCGTAATTCGTTTGGATTTAAATGGATTAAAAAATTAAATTTAGAGTTGGCAACCGGCATATAACGGCGGTAGAGACGCAGCAGCTTTTACTGACTCCTTATTAACAACTCTAACCAGGGTGATAACTCGATCTCACAGAAGACCAGCGTGAAGTAGAAGCACTGCTTCAGAATTTTGTCCGGTGAGAGGTGGCCGGTGGTCCAATTCTCCCTCCCCCCTTAACACGATAGCGGAGTTAATAATAACACAACCCCAGGAGGGTACCATCCCTCCCTCGCTGAGCATCCATGCCTAAGCTGCCCTACTCTTCCTGAGGGTGGGTGTTTACGCTGCTCCTCATATTCTGGGAGGGGAGGGGGGTGGGGATTCCGCTCGAGACAAAACCTACTTGGAGCAAACGAAGCAATAAGACAAAGACGCCCCCTGCCACGCTATCCGTGAGTTTCTGCACCATCAGCGTACTTCATTCAAACCTTAACGCCATCCACTAACATCTGAAAACGGCGAAGCCGGCCTTGCTCTTTCCGACTGATACTTCATAACTCTCCTACCCGGGGTACAAATTAAAACACTCATTTATGCCCCGGGCTAGAGTTTGCGTGTACGTCAGAGAGGACAACGTTTTCGATGCCTCTACAGTCTTCAAGGTACGGACTTGTTCATCCTATGGTTGCGCGTAGACAGCGACGACCATCCCCGCGTCTGCTGCTTCGGTGCGGTGCTTTTATAAGTCCCGTAGAGGTAATGTCGACACATCACAAAGCAAAACAATTGATATCTGAAAGCCCCTAATTTTGGCTTTTTCTAAATGCATATTACTGAGTCTGCGTTGCTAGCGAGACAAAACTTGAGAAGTTAAATAGAGATATTACATGACCGTGAAGTGGTCATGTAACAATATCTGGTACCTTATGTCTTGTCGTACCATGGCTCTCGCAGGAGGCGACGGAGGGAAACAAACTAGAAGTATGACAGCAGCGTCTTCCCAATGAAAAAAAAAAACTTCGGCTTCTAACCTCCCTGCCAAGTTTGGAACTCCTCCTTATACGGCAATCTGTGAGTATCTATCTAGAGTACATATAGACTAAAAGCAGAACAAATGTTTTTATCTCAGGTTTTTAATTTAAAGTTTACTCTTTAACATTTCTATCAACTTTTATAATTACAAATATTACTGAAATCTTTCTTGTTTTGTGTGACTTCCGTTTTATAATACTTTACTGCTATTAAATCATTGGCAAATATTCAGGTATGAATTGAAAAGAATATTAAGTGCTTAGTTAGTTATACAATGCTCAAAATCAATACATGTTTTAAAAACTGTTGTTTTCAACAAAATAGTAAATTAAATTTTAATTACCTTTTAGACATTCGTTTTAAATCACAAAGTTTCTAAACACCTGTGATAGAAATCAACTTAATGAAAACTCTATATTTTTAAATAACTTCAAAAGTTAGCTTTATAATCGACGTGTATGTTTTTATATGTTTGACCCATATATAAGAAAAATATCTACCTAGATAAAAAGTTCTTTTGGTGGTCATTGTTTTTTTCAATTTTACATGTATTGTTAAATTATTTGTACTGTTAACTCGTTACTGACCCAACATCTTTAATCATGTCGTATACATATATTTTAGAATACCAGTCGGATTGCAATTTTGACCTTATTGTATACACGTAGTTAATGTTTTGATGTTATTCTGTTTTAAATATTTAAATAGATAAATAAATAAAAAAGAACTCCATGATACTCCTTGGTAATATAACGTTTAAACGTGTTTTGTAATTGTGGTTTATATAATAATAATTTTACAGGTCTTATGGGGATATTTTACAATATTTTTCAACAATATAATAAATTTGGAATTTACATTTATAAAAAAACACATTTTCTACTAAAAATATAACATACTCGTAATATCACATCTCTACTAAAAAAGGGGAAACATGACACCAAAGATAATTTGCAGTTAATTCTGAAACGGTGTATTTCGATACTTTATCTAATATTAATTCACAAATAAAGATTGATTGCCAAGAACGATGACTGCTTTTTCTTGCTGAATGACTAGTAAACAGTGAGCGTAAAATTCTATATTGGGAATCTTAAAGATACTACCAGTATATTTGAATCGGGAATAACATTAGTGCTCTTCATTTTGTTCATCAGCTCGTGTCATAAGCATTTCCTGTTCAATCACAGATCTCGTAGCATTGTATAATTAGATTTGAGTTAATCGCCCCGCTACGCAGGCGGATAGACGTCGCAGTTGTTTGTCGGATCTTAGACGTTGTTGCCTCTTTACAATTTTGGGTATCCTGAAATCATTGCTTCAGAATATGAAATTATTTTTTATTTTTAGTTATTTGAAGTCAATTTTACTTTTTATTAAAAGTTTTATTACTTCATGTATGTGCCTCCACCCTACTAGCATATATGTACTTACTCTTAAGTTTAAAGACGGTCTAATTAAAGATTTGGTACCAACCACACGTCTCCTTCATTGACATCCCTTCCTACATTACATGGCGACCCTGCCAGGCGGTGCGCGTGCATTGTCGCAGCGCACCGCCGCGTCCTGCATAAATAGTTAAAGAAAAATGGAAAAATTACTAAAGGAACAATTTTCAACTATTGAATTGACACTACCGGATGTGACAAGTAAGCCGAAACGGAGACATAAGAAGAGGCGACAAAGTTATTATTTCTTTAAGGAGATATGCTAATAAAATCTATTAGAAATAGAAGAAAAATGTTACGGAAAAAACGGGAAAGATCAATTTCAGAAACAAAAATTACGGGAGCTTCAAATATTACATGAAAATTAAACGAATTAGATGGTGAGACCACAAATCTAAGAAAAATAGAAGAAACTTAAGTCCTGCAAGCCTTAGTCGATAAGAAGATAGAAAAATTGAGCCGAAAAGAACAAATTTTGAGGTAACTTCGCACCTATGTGATTTTAATTCTATTTCAAACTTTATTTAACAATTTGAGATTGTTTTTTTTTTTTGCTATTATGTTTTTAAAGTTAAATATCAAATATTCTGTATTTTACATATAATTAATTTGAAATTATTTATCAGATTATTCACAATATACTTCATTATCAAATATTTTATTACCCGCAAAAAAAAAACAATTATGATACAATATTAAAAATTAAGTTGAGTTTTAAGCACTTATGTGGCACTTCTATTGCGCCTTGCAAGACTACTTTATATTCCCTTTTATGTAGTGATAGTTTTGTATTATTTTTTTACTGTGTCCTGCCAAACAATTAATGAAATTTTACGCACTTGATTTAAAATAACACTGTGATACATTTCGTTGATATTTTTTTTTCGAATCCAAATTTTAAAGTGTTAGAAACATTTCACTATCATTATAAGTTTTAATTTTGTTAAAGGCATTAAATCTTAAATTTATATAATAACTTATGTAAAATATAAAAAAACTTTCTATTAAATGTTTGAATAAATTATTGTATCGTTGTGTAAAGTTGATATTTTGTAATGTGATTTTCAATTATTCTGTATACATGACATAATAAATAACATACTTTCAGTAATATTTTTTGATCTATATAAAAGCGATATAGCTTTTAACGATGTAACCATGTGGACTTCTGAATAAATAAGAAATTAAAAATATTAGTTTAAGGTACATTTTTTTTACGCGCACTCATTTATATGAGTAATACTACTTATGTAGTAACAAATTGTACACGTTATGTTGACATTAGGCACGATCATACGATGCGATTATTTTTAACGTATATTATCAATTACATTTTTCATATTTCTGGCTAAAATAACACTTTTATTTCTTTTGAAAGACAAGAAACTAGTTAAGTGGGTAAATATAACAAGAGTCAATCTTTAATTTACATAGTGAATGTAAAAGTATATACTTACGAATGATACTGATGTTTCAAAAAATATGATATTATAAAATGTTATGCAATGAGCGTATCTTATAAAAAACATAGTAACATAGATGATAAATTTAAAATGAACACAGCAACATGCAACACATTAACAGGTGTAGGATAAATCATAACAAGATCGTAACAGCGATAAAGATAATAAGTATAGGAAAATAAATGAGTAAATGATAATAGTATTGTTACATAGATGAAAATAATAAATAAATAACAATGTAAAGTAGTTAAGAGAGGTTTTAATAATAATGGTTCAAAAAAAGTTAAACACCGACATAGAAAATTTATTGATAAGAATGTTATCTCATTTGTACAAAAATTAGAAAGCATGTAATTGGTATGAGGATTGGAAGAAAGGAATGTTCGAACGTGTAAATACGAATGATTTACTAAGTTTTGTCAATATTGGAGTGATCACCCAAATATTGATGATGCTTAAACTGTGCGATTTGAAATGAATGAGAATGGTGCAGGTTAGTTAGTAATTGGAAGTGGAGCATGAAAGTATATAAATAAAGAACAAGGTAATGAAGAAATAAGGAAGGAATAAATATTTATGGCAATAATAAAAATGAAAGAAAATATGACCAATAAGTAATGGAGAGATATGGGAACGTCCATCACTGGTAAAGCATATAGTCCTCGAGCAGGGTATGCTTCCGTGATGTACATGAGTTTACTCATATTAGTACTGTTAGGGACCAGAGAAGTCTTAAATTTGTTACCCTTAATAATGGTACATTGAGGTCACATCCTTCGTTGGATCATGGTGCGAACATAGTTTTCCTCTGTGACAATTGTTGGAGTCCTTTAAAAGTGACTTAAAAACGTAGACCTCAAGGTTGTGCGCACAACCCAAGGTACACTATTACCTTGATACAGTGTGAAAAAAAAATTATGTACCTGAAAAAAAAATGATTATAATACCCAAGTAAATGGGGGGCCCATATGTATGTGCATAAATTACCCGCATGATAAATATCATGAAATGAAATATAATTGAAGTGAATTGAAACTCCGGTTCCCGATATTTTATAAATAAATACATATATGCGTGAATAGAAAGAAATAAAGCTAGTTAAAAGTCAAAATATTAATTAAAAAAAAAGAGAAAGTACGTACAAGATGTAAGAAAAGAAATGATAATAAAAAGGCCTAACAATCTACGAAAATACAAGGTAATAAGGGGATCCCTGACCAAATCCATGGGATTGGATAGATAGTTATTTTGCATTTCTATATTAGGAATATTAACGCTACCCAAAATGCTACTAGCAAGTTGCACATATAACGACTATAGGGTTCGTTTCGCACAACTACACGTAAACAAATAAAGATATATCAACCCAATATGATAAGTACACTTTCGCATAAATTTATATAAATTTACAAGATTTTTTCATATTTGGGCACATTAATTAATATTTACAATGATTCTACTTTAAATAATTTTTTTTTCTGTCTCATGTTTTCTTGTGTAAAATGTGTACAATTTTGAACTACATTTGTATAAGGCTTATTATAATCAAGTCCAAAAGTTATCGATACACTATTATCGTAAATTTTATAATGTAATCGTTTTTTTTCTATAAAAAAGGCAACGAAAACCTAAAATTGTGTCACCTGCTTGAAATAAAATTGGCTTTTCCAATGTAAATAAATATTTTGTAAAAAAAAAAACTTTAGCTTTGTACCTAACAGTGTATTCTCTTTTTATATAAATTTCTGTCCCAATTAAGATAAACATATTTCTTAGAAGTAAAAGTAATATTTTATTATTAACAATGTAACTATTTTAAATATCTGTTCCAAGTTTTAAGGTTTATTTTACTTGCATTCGTATTATAACATATTATGGAAGTTACTTAATGTTAGGTATGAATCACCACACCTTGTGATCATAGTCCGATGTAATTGCAAACGTAGCCTTATACGTACCTACCTACTTAGAAAATTAAAACGAAGGTGTCACAAACCGCTTACGCGACTGGGATTGCAAGTTGTATTTTGATTACCGTTATTATGATAGCGATGATACCTACGTTGCATTACATTATGTTTTTGCTCTTTTCATATTTAAATGAAATGTAATATTATCGGTGTTATATTCATTAAACCTTCAAATCACATGCTTTTAACTTTTATAAGCCATTAATTTCTTAAAATATAGTAGAATATTAATATCTAACCTATTGAGTGGATCATGAAAGCAATAGTTAAACAAATATAAAGGTATAAGTAAATTAAATATAAAGTATATACAATTATAAATACAAATGTGAATACATATATATAAAGGTAGAGCAGGTACTGCTTAATATGAAATGTAATAGTTTATTTTCAGTTTTATATTGTTTGAACTTTTAAATCATAACTTGTAACTAAAACATATAGTTAATGTAATAAATCTCGAGTGAAAATAAATGTAAAAAAAATATTAATAAGTATATGGTATCATAGGTGGTATGTTCATGTTAACGTGCAGTTGTGACATTGATTTAATATCAAAAATACGACAGGCTTAATGTCGTACGAAATAAAAATTATAACGAAATAAAATCGCATGCGTATCACGGATTGACTTAATAATATGATTATGTATAACCATGGTATAATCTGATCATGATCATGAGATTATAATTTTTAAATGAAGTTAGTTTTATATTTTATTTGAATACTTTATATTATTCCAATTAGAAGTTATATACATTTAAAGCCTATGTAATATTGTATTTTATTTTATTCTTCAATATTAAAAGATTAAAAATCAATATTAAAATTATTCAATATTAAATTAATTATTACGTTGTAAGATTCAAGAAAACTAAAATGTAAAAAAAGTAAATAGATAACTTTTCTTTTTTTTTTAAAGTATCGGGGGAGGTGTAGTGTATGTGCCTCCACCCTACTAGCGTATATGTACTTACTCTTTAGTTTAAGGACAGTCTAATTAAAGATTTGGTACCAACCACACGTCTCCTTCATTGACATCCCTTCCTACATTACAGTTTACCCACTTGAGTGGACTCAGTACATCACAATCTCAATGTCTTCTAAGGTTAAGTTTTTAAAGGAGTTTTTCTCCCATTTTGAATGGAACCACCCCCGAGAGTATTATTATATATAGTATATTTTGTTATTTTACTATTTGTAAAAAAAATAATCCTCAAACTCTGTTTATAATTGATGAAGATATCATGTAACATACACTCAAAAATGCAGTAGAGTTTTATATATATAATAGGTTTTCAACAAAATAAATAAATAAATCATATGTTAAAGTTTCTTAATTATTCTCCTGTGATAGAGCTTGGTGTTCCGCGTGATGCAGCATCCGCTAGTGGCGGGGTTCCAGCAGTGTGTGTCGTTCGGCGCGTTCTCAAACGCGGCGTAGGTGATAGCGTACAACGTAGCCTGTCCGTGCGCGATGTACTTCGTGCCTCTACTGAGCATCTCTGTGTGCTACATCTGCATCTTCTACAGGATTCGACGCTGCAGCAACGAGCTCGATGGTAATTCAAAGTTTTTTATATGAAATATTTTTTAATCCCGTGTTTGTCACGGGACCAGCAACCAACATGAATCAAAGAAGGACATATACGTCATCACCGCTGAGTATTAAGATGAAATACCTCAAAACCTTTAATTATGCTGGTTCTACTTACTTATCAGTCCAAAATACAGGAGAGAATGTAGTTATTGTGTAGCATTCGCGTAGAAATAGTTTTCTGTATCAATAAATTCTTTCGTTAGATATTTACCCAAAATGGCGGACGGTAATGATGTTGCCGAAATTATTATATCTACAAATAATAATTTGTCTCTTTAACCTTTGTAGCTGTGCTATTGGGATAATGAAGCATTTGATAAATGTATTTAATATTTTAGTCTCCTAGTGACAGTAAGCCTGGCTCAAATACACGTTGTTTGTTGCAATTTATTATAGTTTTTAACCTCCTACGATGTTATACGTTTTAAGTGTATATATGTGTATGAGTGTGACATGATAGTCCCTGCACGGAGGATCCGATTTGATTAAGTTGTTGTTTTAAAGGTGTCTTAATCGAGAGTGTTCTTAGCTATGTATCAATAAAATCTATTTAGCTATTTGAAAATCATCAGCTCTTTTTGTTTCTGTTTTTTTTAATTAATATTATAGCAAAGAGACAAAATTGAAGTAAACGATGCTGTGGAAGGATTTAAAAAGGTAGAAACCTACTGTGAGGAATTCGTTATTATCAAATTTAGCTTTCATTTATCCACAACTGTAGTGTCGAGGTTAAAACTTAGGAAACTAAATTATATAATTTCTAAAGTCGCCGACATAGAAATATAAAAATAATAATAAGAAATCAAATAAAAAACAACTTAATTTCATAGAATTCATTTAAACTAAATAGCGATAATTGAACTTCAAAGTTGATGATGAGACTTTTCTGCCTAGCAGCCCTTCTGAGTAGGTTCAACTCTTTTATCTATTTCTGTCGGCAAATAGCAATGCTTGCACTGCTGTGTTGCGGTCTAAATTTAATAGTCAGTATAGTTACAGAATGTGAGGCATTCCATCTAAGTCCTTGGAGGTGACAACAGATTTGCTCAAGTAGGCTGCAGGTTTCCATGGACTGCAGAAGCCACTTACCATGAAAGTTCATTTTTCACTAAAGGTTTATAAAAAGAAAAATTACTCAGCGACTAGCCAATTAAGAAAATTGTAACTATACAGATAAACACCTTTTTTAGAAGTTTTAATTCTTAAAAATATTTTAATTTTAATTGCAAAATAATATCACAGACCCTTCATTTTATCCAATCAGTAGCCTTTAAAATTGTTAAAATAATTTAATTTGCTTTATACCTTTAAGCATGATCTGGAGCTTGTAAATGAAGAAATTGTTCAATTTCATTTCCTATATTACATCACTCGTGATGTAATATAGGAAGTAAAATTGAACAAGTGTTGGGACTATGATATTTATTCCTTTTTTATTTATAAACGCTTTTATGCCCGCTCGGTGGCGTTTGTTTGTGGTTGTAACGCTGCAAGTTCACTGGTTTGAATATCTCAAGGAACTTTGTTTATATGACTTACAAATAATTGTTGCGGAACTGAATGCGTACATTTTATGTATATTTGTATTTAAAAATCCTCCATGATCCAGTACAAATTCCTATCGTCGAGGACAATATCTCATATTTATTTTTTTACGTCTCGGATTATCAATGAAAGACAGACGAAGTGCTGCGTTTATTCTGAGTGAAGTCAAAATCAAGCAAAAAAAAAACCATTTTCAAATGATTGTAAGAACACGCAAACACACACACGTGCATCCAAAATCATATGCAACGAACAATATAGTTTAGGTCCTTGACTCCAACAATGTCCATGCACAGAATGTCAAAGAAAAAAGGAAGAGCGATGTGTGCGTAAGTGCGTATCAAGAAACTGAACAGTTCGATGTCGCCCTGTCTATCATTCTTTGAGGAAGTCCTATGTGCTACTGATTTTTTTTAAAGGAAAAAATTAGAATGAAGTGACAAACGACCTTCCACTTGATGGTTAGTGGGTTTTGCAGCCCATGGACTACTTCAAACAAAGAACGCTACTTACGTCACGTCTGAGAACTGAGATATAACTATAAGACGGAACGCCTCATAACCTGTATTTATACTGACTCTATGCCCTCCAGGCCAGTACACAGTAGCGCACGCACTGTTATTTGGCAGCAGAAAAGAGTTCCAGGAAATAAATTAAGAAGTAAAAAGAAATTACAGTATAATTACAGCATAGTCTAACCACTACTAACAGTCGGTCATCGAAGGCGTCTAGACGGGACAATCGTGCGGTGCGGTGCGGCCGAGACGCTGACGTAAAGTTCCCGAGCGGCTGTTAGTAGCTCGGGAACTGTCCGCTAGGGTTGTGTCGTCACGCAAATAAATTAAAATACTTCACATTTCATGTGCGGTAAAAACTTCAATTTCAAAATGCTTCTAAATAAAAAATATAGTAATGATTTCTTATATTTACGCGAATACTACACATTGATTAAAACTATTTTTACGGATTTTATCGCGTTTATTTTACTATTATTTTTAATTCCCGATTTTTCGGGCGCTTTCCAGCACCTATCAACATTCCGGGAAGTCTGCTGTTTGCGATCATATCCTAGACGGCCCCAACCATTACATCAGATTTGATAGACCACAAATCCTCGCGAAAGAACACCGATTCCTACCAAGGATGATACGTGAGGCTATTGAAATTAAAAAACATCCTAATATCAATAGAGAAGGAGGCTTGGTACTGCCACCTGCTTGGGATCCTATAATCAATAAAATTAACACTAAACCCAAGCATACCACTGCAAGACCTCAGGACATAGTCAGTTCATTTTGCATAGATCGGACCATAAACAATAATTAAAAAAGCTGAAGGTACTCCGGGTTTAACAATGACATCGGGACGTCAGTCATCTCAGTCCCCCGTGACCATGGGTGCTGGAAAGCGCCCGAAATGTCGGGAATTAAAAATAATAGTAAAATAAACGCGATAAAATCCGTAAAAGTAGTTTTAATCAAAAAATATAGTGTTTAATAAGTTGCTATTACCCAATAATACGATATAAACGTGAGCTGTGGTAGCTCAGACGGTTAACGCTCGCTGTAAATATAACAGAATGCGAGTAACCCGGGTTTCATCCCCGCCATCACCAATGAAATTGTTAATTGCAATTTTAAGTGCTGATTTACCACGTGCTTGGCGGTGAATGTAAACATCGTGAGGAAACCTGCATGTCGTCGTCGAAGACATGTGAAGTTTGCCAACACGCATTGGGGCAGCGCGGTGGACACTTCCTTGCCCTAAAACCCTCTCAGAAATGAGAGTAGGCCTGTGCCCAGCAGTGGGACGTATATAGGCTGTAACTTTACTTTACTTTAACGTTATAAACACTTGACAGTTGACAATTTATACATTTTTTTAAACTCTCTCAGTTATAATAAATAACCTAGTATATTTATTATGTGAACACAAATTGTCTGATTAAGTTATTTAATTTGTTCATACGTGGAATTATATTTTTAATGACTTTTTTATTCCTTCCCGTTCTGAAAACCCTAGCAATTTGTTTATGTCTGCTTTTCCGACAACACCAAACGTGATGACTGACTGCATTTTCTTCTTAGCCTATGATTACAGACCGTGAAGTATTCCATTTCAGTCCTCAGTGATGACGCTGTAGCCGTCATCTTTATTTGAAGATGGCCGGTGGTATGTATGAACTGTAGAAGCCACTTACCATCAGGTGGACTGTAAGTTTCTTTGTCACTAAATTTTTATAACAGGAGATTAAACAGTGCATTATTTTATAGAAAACTGCATACACATAAAATGAGAACAATTTTGGCGTCCGTTTGCGGTGTTCTGACCACCGGACCGTCATCTTCGTCAGTGTTTGCATTCTGCTGGCTGCCGTATGTCGTTATGGCCTTGTGGTAAAACTTAACTTTAAGTTACATCTCCTTTATCGGCCGTAGCAGTCTACTGCATGATTTCTATATCTACTATATTAGATTGGTATTGGAGTATCAGACCGAATACGCCGTGGTATGCGAGCAACCTGTGTTAGATCTTCGATGTCTGGCGGCATCAAAGAAATAGTCAATTACAATTTTATCTGCTGATTTACCACGTGTTCAGTGATGAAGCTACCTGAAAATCACGAGGAAACCTAAGGAATAAATTATTTCGAGGGTTGAAGTCCGATAGGGCAGTGCCGCGGACTAATTACTCCATATCCCACTCAGAACAAGGGGATACATGTACTCATTACAGTGAGGAATTTATAGGCTCTATAGTTCAACATCCATGTACAAGAAGGTGAGAAGCAGACTCCTGGAGTACTTAAACTTGAAACTTTTAGACTAAAGGCTGTTATCTAAAATGTCACACACGTTAATCTGCTTATCATACTCCCTAATCACCATCCACTGCTTAACATAGGACTTCCTCATAAATTTCCTCAAAAAAAAACCTTTGCAATATGTAGTACGCTTGGCTAGAGGTTTGATAACCGCATTTTTCATTTTTAGTCGTAATTGGAAAAACGCTGCTGCCAATATTCTCATGTGCTTTCGTCTGTCGCCACTTACGACCCCACGGGATGATATAGGGAAGTGGATATTCTTACACCACCACTACACGGTAAACTCCCTAATTACTGAGTAGGTAATGAAAAAGGTCTTTGTCCGACTAGGTAAGTCCGACTTCGACCGAGAGGTCAATCGACGAACAACTCGGTTGGCTGTAGCTATTAAGGCCCCTGCCAGATGGAGTGACGACCTGGTAAGAGAAGCCGGAAGTCGATGTATGCAGGTTGCTCAGGACCATGCTTTATGGCATTCATTGGTTGAGACCAGTGTTCAGTAGTGGACATTTGCAGGGCTGTGATAATGATGATTTTGAATGAAAAGCGAATGAAGTTACCGTTACCGAACTTCATTGATTAAAAGGTGATTATTTTACCGTCTTAGTAATTACATTAAAAACTTTAACCCCTATTTTACCACCTTTAGTGTTAGAATTTCTCTCCTAATCTCGGAATTTAACCTACATTATAAGTAAATAATTGTCACAATCGGTTTCAAATTGACGTAGATATGTTACGAAGACGAAGCTATGTTATACATAGCATACATACAAAAAGAATATATAGACGGATTGATAGCCTCACTCCTTTTCTTGCAGTCGGTTAAATAACATTTGAGAATAATATTCGCTCTTAAAGTGACAATATATGTGAAGGAACACTAAAAATAATAACCTTTTGTCCTATATTCTTTTAAGATTAATAAGGTGCATGTTAAACCGCAGTTCAGCATCACGCGTATCGCCGCAACATCAGGATCCATTGTTTGCGATGGCAGTCCCCAACTCCTGCTTGGACCCCATGGTGTACGGCTCCTACGCTCTACGCTCCAATGAAACCGTTCAGAAGCTGCTGAAGAAAACATGTTCTTGGCCAACTTCTTCCACAACGCTTCTAACACAGGTACCCAAACATCAGTATTCGTTGCATTAACACAGCATTTAAAACTACGTTACACTTTGAATCTTAGTGAAATTCAAACGAAATTGCTAAATTAAAACAATTAACATTTAGGTTATTTAAAACAGAAAATTAAAATTGTCATTCTTGCGTGAAACGTGAATAAGCTTGTATTTTAGTAAAAATATAGTATATCTTTTAACACGTAACTGCAAAATAACAAATAACTTATTTTTATCTGCTGGCAACACTGGATTCACTTCACATAAAAACAAATTCCGTAATATCAACAACCCAGCAATAAAATCGAATAAAGTAAGAACGCATCAATATACGTGATATCAATTTCCAACGGAGGTGTCTTAAAATTCTCATATTTCATTCATTACTTTTCAATAACACATTTTGTGTCTGTTATCTAATATATTTTAAAATAATATTTGTTTAAAAAATAACCACGGACTCAAAAGTTTTAATTTAAGTAGCACTACAATTCAACTCATCTCTGCATCACTGTTTGAGTAGTCATCGTCGACAATATCATCATTACTGCTGTTTTCCCCCTTAAAATAGAACATGGATTTATGTAGGTATATAAAATATTCCACCGACTGTTGTGTTTATAATAAACCAAATTTATCATCGTCTTCATTTTACCTTGAAGGGAATCCCTAAACGCATTAAGTCCGACAGTTGTGCACTTTATGTGCAATAAAGATTTAAAATATATCAATAAATATCTCCATTGTCAGTATTTATTTTTGAATCTTTTGACGTCAGTAATTTCCTTTTTGCAATTAAAACAAAACTGCGACTTCAATAGATTTGGTAATACTAAAACTCAAATACATAAAGAAAAAAGAAGATACGTTATTAATACGCAAATTAACTTTCTTTGCAAGCCGTTGTTTTCAAGTGATAGTTGACAGGTAGAGGTCATAGACGTTCTTATTCTTAATTGAATCGCATTGTAGATTGTTTGCCAAATTCCTAGACAGATCGTCAACTCGCAAAAGGGGTTCAGCGTGCGGTTCGCGGAGACGCCGATGTTGGAGGCGCGAAGGCTGCGTGCAGTTCGCGCGCTCGCACGACTCCCGCTGCCGCGCCTTCGCTGCGCACCGCACGAGCGGCGAAGGGCGCTCAACGAGTATCACACGGCAAGATCAGCGCTTGTGTAGCCACACAAATTGCGCCATCTGTATATATTAAAGAATGTATACTACTGGACAGGCTCTGCGTAGCGCACTAAGTTAGTCAATTCTCCATAACTCTTTTAGTCGTCTGCTAGCGGGCGAAAAGGCTACATAGTTCTTTGTTTTGTACACCGCGAACGTTGCTATCTACAATCTAACACTGGTTTTCTTAAATGTGACTATGAAAACGTCATTATTTATGTTCACACTTCGTTAACATGATTTGAAGTAACATTCGGTTAAGTATGTAACTTGTTTCGTTGTTGCCTAAAGCCATGCGTGATTCACAGCTGTGATATAGTTTTTGTTTTGAATTGCCGGTTATAATATGGCTACAATATGTTTTAGGCCCGATTTTTGAATTCGTATTTAAAATTTATTCATAAAATAAAATATAAAAGAAACACGTTTAAAAAATACAGTCGCACGAATAAAATAGTTCAACCGACTGAATATAAGACAGAAAGCTCTTTTATATTTAATCAGGTTATAATTTATTTGCTGGATAACTTTTCCAAACAATTGAAAAATCGGTCCTTAAAGAATTAGGACGACAAACGAGCACACAGCTCACCTGATGCTAATTGCATACTGTGGTCCATAGACACCAACATCTATACTGGATTAAGAAAGACTAAGATAGTATGTCTCGTTATTAATAAAAAGGGTATCTTTTTATACACTTATCATACGAAACACAGCAGCATTAAGCTGATAATTTACGCTGGTACTCTGTGAGAGTGTGGTTCCTCTCCGGTTGAGCCCACCCATTTGTGGAACCATAATATAGTAGTGGCTCCACCACGTTAAATACTATGTGATATGTTTTATATTAGGTGATAAGAATCCTTTTCTGCTTAAGAGTCCGTCGGGGTCAGTATCACCCTCTTTATTATTTGTGCCGCAAGCAGCTGTACTTGCACTGCTCTGTAGCGGTCTGAAGTGTATAGAGAATTAGTATAATTACAGACTGTAATACATTTCATCTTAGCCGTTAAAGGTGGCAACGCTTCAGCACCATTCTTTGTTTGCAGTTGGTAGCAATTATCCATGGCCTGCAGTAGCCACTTACCATCAGGTGGACTGTAAGCTCATTTGTGAATTTAATTTCATTAAATATCTCCGATAGTGACGAGGAAACTATGCGCTGCTGCAGTCCACAATCTTAGTTAGACTTCAGGGGTGTAAAACTACCTGTATTTTGATTTTCAATCCAGGATAGATTTCTATGGGCCACAGTATCCACTTATCACTTCAGGTCGACTGTGGGCTCATCTGTGTTCCTTATTCAATAAAAACATTAATGAATGCATATTACACTGTTTAGTTTTTACGGTCTGTGGAAAATGAGAATGGCATTCACCAATCTGTAGTCGCATTTGAGGGCACTGGAGTGTTTTTGTGGCGTTTTTCAGGCCAAAAATAATTATTTATAATAGATTCATTGTAAGATTTTGATACTTTAAACTAAAATATAGTTACTACGTAGTATTTAATACAATAGTTATTTATACTATTTTATACAATATTGTTATTAATACAGTTATCTAAAATTTTATATAATCTCGATATAACGTATGGTACATTGAATAATTTTAAATAAGGTTAATGTGATTTTGCATTCTCGTGTATTGGTAGTGTAAAAGAATTTACTATTCGTTATTAACTCGTATGTGTCGTCAAGACGCATCTAAGTCAAATTTAAAGAGGAGATGGGCGCTACCCTAATGCGAGTTAGTAAACTTCACGGCTTCAACATTTTTTCTTATTTCTCAGACATGCAGGTTTCTTCACGATGTTTTCCTTCATCGCACAGCACGTGATTAATCATCCCTTAAAATTGCAACGAACGATTGCTTTGGTGCCGGCAGGGATCGAACCAGGTTACTCGTGTACTGTAAAATTTACAGCGATCGCTTAGGCTCGGAGCTACGACGGCTATCACCACTTCCTAGGGGCTATTACTAAACAATTTTAAACCTTTTGCCTGCATATTCGGTAGTATCAATGGGCGTTCCTCAAATGGGCGTGGCTCAATTCTTGGACCATTCCTGTTCTTAATCTATATTAATGACTTATCTTGTAGGGGACAATCATGATGTATTATATTTGCTGATGATACATCCTTTAATTTTTAAACTAAAACGGCAGTCAATTAATATTGAAAATGTAAATAATGCTGTATTGAAATTGGTTCATTCGTTTAACGTCAATAATTTGCTCTTAAACAACAATAAGACAAAATGTATTAACTTTATAATAACCAATGTAAAATATACGAATGTGTTCTTTAATGGGGAGGAGTTGAGTGTTGTGGACACCACTGTTTTTCTTTGTATTGATATTGACGCGACGCTTCAATGTATCTAAACTAGCAGGTTCTGCAGCATATGCTGTAAGAAAGATTAGAGGTCTCACCAATGTTGAAATAGCTAGTATAGTTTATTTAATTACTTTGACAGCGTAATGTATTATGGAATTTTGCTATGGAGTAATGCGACTGACAATTGAAGCCATATTTGTTTTGAAAAGAGACCGATTATAACTTAAAGTCTAAAGAGCCTAAGAGAGAAGTTTAAACAAATAAACGTTATATTTATGAAAATATAATGTAATTATGTACATAAAAACACAAGCAGCTCTGACAAAAATAAAGATGTTCTACAACCGATTGAAGAACGAATTTTACGTTAGTAAAATTAAAAAAAAAATGATATTTTTGATGTAAGTTTCGCAATAAAATATTATCATGTGCCTAGCGAAGCGAGCGGATAACGGCTAGTAATCTATATTAAATAAAAATCATTCATTTCATATTACCGTCTAAGAATATTAAGGTCTTATACGAGGTAGAGCAATGCTGCACTTATATTATGGGTACAGTTGTAGCAAGAATGGTTTGGCTCGACCGGGTAAGGACCACGCTCTCACAGAATACCAACGTAAAATAACAGCTTAACGCTGCTGTGTTTCGTAGAGTGAGTGTAGAGAACCGTAGACCCTTTTTACTGGAAACGAGGTATTCCACCCTAGTCCTCATGGGTGACAACGTATATGCATTTTGATTCCTAATTTGGAATAGACATAGACATCTATAGTTCGCAGTAACCTCGTACCATCATGTGGACTGTGTGCTCATTTGTCACCCTTAGCCTATTTAAAAAAGGAAGTCTTTTGTGTAGGTACCGCACTCTTACTTATTGTTGCCATCAAATGTCGTTGTCTGCACTGATGTGTTCTAATTTGAAGTATAAGCCTACCGTAGAAATTCATGACTCTTCTGATAATATACCTAATGACACAAATTCTTTACTTTTTTCGAAACAATTATACAATTTGTATAGTAACGTACCAGTGGTTAAAAGAATTCCAAGAGGCGCGAGGATGCAACTTGCTAAAGCGTTATCATTAACCATTCAAAATTGTCTAACGAATTGTGAAGAAAGTTGGCAAAAATTATTTACATTCGCGTATTCCCACTTTCATTTTAGTAAAACAATAAATAAATCAATTACGTCTCAACTAAAAGAAAATTCTTTTCAAAATTTGAATTACCCGATTAATACTCATTTCCCTCGACCTTATCCTAAATTTGATTTAAAAAAAGTAGTTGAATCAAAAGTAATGGACGGCGACTTAAAAAATGCATCCCGTATTTTATTCTCAGATGACATCCTCGCTCCTCGTAATGTCGAAACTCTTGAAGGCCTCCGTCAGAAACACCCTTCGGTCAATCCTTCCCGATGCAACCATTACAAGTTTCCGAAAAAGACACTTTAGACGCAATATTGTCATTTTCGAATGGCTCTGCCGGCGGCATTGACGGGATTACGCCTCAGCATCTCAAAGACCTTGTAAGCGTATCTGCCGGTGACACCGGTAGGGTACTTCTTAATGACATAACAAAATTATGTAATTTTATGCTTTCTGGTAATGTCAATCCCAATTTCATTCCCTACTTATATGGGGCAAGATTGTGTGCCTTCAAAAAAAAGGATAACGGTATCCGTCCTATTGCTGTTGGTTCGACATTTCGACGCTTAACTTCAAAATTAGCTTGCAGGCACATAATCTCAAACCTTAAGACAAAATTTCAACCTACTCAACTAGGCTTTGGCACCAAAGGTGGCTGTGAGGCGGCGGTACATTCGGTGCGTACTTTCCTAACTAATTCCGATGCAGATGTTCTTCTGAAGGTTGATCTTAGAAATGCTTTCAACTCTATTGATAGGATAACCCTGCTGAAAGAAGTGGCTAACAATACCCCCGAAATATATCATTACGTTTGGCAATGTTACAGTCAAAATTCAAACTTGTTTTATCAAAACCATATTATTGAGTCTGCTGTCGGTGTTCAGCAGGGTGATCCATTAGGTCCAGCTCTTTTCAGTTTGGGAATTCAACCTATTATTTCAAATTTAAAATCCAAGCTGAATGTCTGGTATCTGGACGACGGTACACTGGGAGGTAAAGCAGATGACGTCCTCAATGACCTTACTCATATTTTTCAAAATTTTAAAAATATTGGCCTTGAACCAAATACAAATAAATGTGAAATATTTATTTCTAATAATTTATCTAATTCTAAAAGAGATACCTTAATTCAAAATTTCGATCAGATTTCTCCAGGAATAAAAACTGTCAATTCGGAATCGCTTTACCTGCTTGGTGCTCCGTTGTTTTTCGATAGTATTAAACCTGTTTTAAAAACAAAATTTGATCAATTTTTAAATCACGTTGATAAATTATATATTTTAAATCCCCATATTGCCCTTACCATTTTAAAATATTGTGTCCTTGTACCTAAATTTACATACTTGTTACGCTCAAGTCCAGTCTGGAAATGTTCGGATATTTTAAAAGATATTGATAATAATCTTAAAATTGCTTTATATTTCTAAATTTGAGATTAAATACAATAGCCTGGAATCAAGCCACTTTACCTATCAAATTTGGTGGAATTGGTATAAGAAATATTTCTAGCGTCGCATTGCCTGCTTTCCTTGCTTCCGTGCATAGTGTCAATGACCTATGTAACACAATTTTAAATAATAAAGTAGACCTATGCTTTGCTGCGGAGGCAAAGCAAATATGGCTAACGCTCTGTCCCGGCGAAAATTTCCCACTGGAAGTTAACCAACAAAAACAGTGGGATATTCTGTTGGTACGGAGTGTCCACAAACATTTATTTCAAAATTTCCGTATTCAACAAGATCAGGCTCGCCTTCTAGCTGTTTCGACTAAGGAATCTAGCCACTGGTTACATGCTCTACCATCAAGTAATCTCGGCACATTGCTTGATGGGGAAAGCTTGCGCATCGCCGTAGGAATCTGGCTAGGAGTGGCTATTTGTCAACCTCACCAGTGTCCCTGTGGTAGCAGCGTCGATGAGTTTGGGCTCCACGGACTTTCATGCAAAAAAAGTGCAGGTAGGTTTTCCCGTCACGGTTCTTTGAACGAAATCATCCGAAGGGCTCTTGTCTCTATAAATATCCCCTCGGTTTTAGAGCCTTGCGGGATATTTAGAGACGATGGCAGGAGACCCGACGGTATGACTTTGGTCCCTTGGGAGAGAGGTAAAGCCCTAGTGTGGGATGCTACTTGCGTTGACACTTTGGCGGCCTCTCATCTCAAGGGTACCTGTTTTAGAGCCGGGGCGGCATCAGAGGCAGCCGAATCTAGTAAATGGCGCAAATATGAGTCTTTGAGAAATGACTACATATTTGTGCCGTTTGCTGTAGAGACTATTGGTCCGTGGGGTCCACGTGCAATGAAGTTTCTAAAGGAACTGTATCCACGACTGGTCGTCGCTGCTGGTGATAAGAGGGCTGGTTCTTTCCTCGCTCAAAGGCTAAGTATAGCTATTCAGCGAGGAAACGCAGCCAGCGTTCTTGGCACTATACCACGGGGAGCAGGTCTTTTTGACGATTTAAATTTTTAGTTTTAGGTTTTCTATATTATAGTTTCTTCTTTTATATTGTATATATAATTAGTTTTAATCGTAAATATTATAATTTGAAGTAAGCTAGTATAATTACAGTCCGTGAGGAATTCCGTCTTAGTCCTCAGAGCTGATAACGCAACTGTAGGTTTTTTTTTGAAGTTAGCTCAAGATTCCCATAGACTGGAATAGCCGCATAGGTTCTTATGTT
Source organism: Parnassius smintheus behrii (assembly GCA_036936625.1). Classification (NCBI taxonomy): domain Eukaryota; kingdom Metazoa; phylum Arthropoda; class Insecta; order Lepidoptera; family Papilionidae; genus Parnassius; species Parnassius smintheus. The sequence continues at coordinate 10,115,685 of JAUPFT010000009.1, forward strand.
GTTCTTAAAAATGGTCCGGTTTTGGAGGAGGAAATGTAGGAGGAGATGACGATTTCTTTAATTTTACATAGGTATATTCAGTCTGAGTTTCAGTTGACTTCCTCGTACACGGACACAGCGCGGCAGAAATAAATCTATGAAATACCTATTTTTCAAATGGCTTGCATTTAATTTTAACTAGACTAAAGCATTTTGTTAATATAATAATAGTAACAAACAAGTACACAGTCCACCTGGTGGTAAGTGAATGCTGTGTCGTATAGGCATCTGCATTTATCCTCGCTTGAGAATCAAAAAGAGGAGAGATGCGTTATCACCCCTGAGGATTAAAATGCAGTGCATCGTTTTCCGTAAAAATGGTCTCCAGTTCTCTACACCCACCATACGAAACACAGGATTAAGCAGCTATTTTACGGACTATCTCTGCGAGAGCGTTGCCATATCCCGGTCGAGTTGACCCATTCTTATTACAACCATAATATAGCTGCAGCATGACTCTACCACTTATGAAATCACGACAAATCGAGAAATTGCTTAAATAATTACATCAAAAACTTCATCCCATTCTTTTCACCTTCAGGGGTAGATTTTGTATAGATCTACTTCTGGGGTATAAACTAATTAATAAAAAAGAATTGTTAAAATCAGTTCACAATTGACGAAGAAATTGCGTAGCATATGTACATACAAAAAAAGAACACACAATTGAATTGAAAACCTACACTTTCTTTAAGTCGACTACAATAAAGTTATATAAAGAAGTTACTAGGCTTTAACGAGCATAATATAATATGAATCAAGATAAGTTTACAGAAGACTTAAAACTTATTTCCTGGAAATCTATTGAAGCTTTACATAATGGAGATCTAGTGGTTGTAACTTTCAACATGTACATTATTAAATTATTTGACATACATGCACCCATTCGTAAGGTAGTAAACTATGGATTGTAAACATGGTTAAGTTCATGATGAAACTAGGCCATAACACTGTCAAAATCGCAGAAAGAAAAAAATAGCTCGAAAGATTATTATCACAGTTTAAGAAATGTTACCGCAACCATCGAAAGAGAAAGAAGTTTACTATTTCCTATTATAATAAATTTATAAATACCGAGGTAATAAAGCCGATTTCACTATGAAAACTTTTAAAAAAAACTACTCAATTTGATACCATAGAATTTAAAACCATAATTCCTGGACATATTAATAACACCAATAAAATTAATGACCACTTCTTAAATTTAACAGTCGCTAACGAAATGGCTGCAGCTAAAAACTTAATAAGTCGAATTAAAACAAAGGAAATGATGGAATGAAAATTTCCATTCCCTGTAGCACCACCTCAGCGACAGAATCAGCAACAACGCTGGGATCATCCGGCGAGAAGCAAACCAGCCACCATGGTTAGGATGCAAAAAAGATCGCATCCTGTCCCAATCTGCTGACCTATAATACTAAACACGGCGGCAACTTGCAGTACGCAACCGACATGAGAGCGTGAGTGGCGGCACCGTACTCCGGATCAGACAATATTCCGAGGACCAAGAGGGGCATCGACGGAGACCTGATATCCGTCCGGATGAGAGGTCAGTAGAAGGTCCAACAGGGAAGTTACATGGTCTTCCGAATCTGGGATCCGCGTAGACAAGGTAACCAGTTGCGTCAGACCATATGCCAAAGCAAAGTCATAAACAGATCTACCCGCATGATCGGTTAAAAGATAACCAAGCCAATCAGCGTGTTGGGCGTTAAAATCACCAAGTATCGCGATCTCTGCGGATAGGATATGTTGTAGCACGAAGCCATCTTTACGTGGTCAATGAGTCGGTCTGCTTCGGTAATACCGCTATGGGACCTATAGAGGCACCCGTAGACACAGGGATGGTAGTCACTGTCTACGTGCAGCCATAAGATGGACAGGATAAGTGGCACCTTCAAGGACACCTGTGTCGCGGTTAGAAAGAGCAAGGCCGGCTTCGCCGTTTCCAGTTGGTAGTGGACGGCTTTATGGTTTTAATGAAGTCACCTGATGTTGTAGAAATCCACGGATAGCGTGGCAGGGGTCGCCTTTGATTTATTGCTCCATTTGCCCCGAGCAAGTTTAGCCTCGAGCGGAATTTATCCCCCCCCCCCCAAGAATACGCGGGGCAGCCTGAGCACCCACGCTCAGGAGTGGAGTAGCTTCGTCATTGATGCTCTGCGAGGGAATCTCAAGGACTACTGGTACCCTGGGGTAGTCTTGCATTTAATTCCGCTACTATGTTGACGGGGGGGGGGGGGGCGCAAGCAACCTGCACTCACCAGACGAAACGCAGAAACGCTGTTATTAGCGCCTGTGTCATAATGCGCAAAAGATGTGCCCTTCATGCTGAATCGCATGTGGACTAGCACCAACATCATCCTAAGTGTACTAGCCGACAGGTGGGATTCACCAATATTAGGGAATTGGATAAATCTGCGTACCTACTGCAAATTAGACACGCCATAACCTTTATTCGTATGTTAGTTTTTATTTTATTTTATGTATATTTTTATTTTTCTTTAATATTATGGGTCTTAAGATTATACATTTTTAAATAATTTGAATAATTACACTGAAATAAATGCATTATTATAATTATTATTATTATATATAGGCAAACAGGAAATGTTCCGAAACATACAAAATGCTGCCGAGGAGATTCAATAATCGAATTACATAACTAATACCGTGTGTTGAGGACCAAGTTAACTACTCTTAAATGCAATTTACTGCATTGTTGCGATATGTACATACATTGTTCGAATACGCTTATTGGTCTAACACAGAGTTGAGAGAGATTAAATCTAGATTAAGGACATCAAAGTAGGAAACGTACTATTTGTTTAACCTTATAACCCGATATGTCTACGTTTTAAAATGCATAGAATCGGTACTACAGCTTCAACAATTATACCTAGGTGGATTGAAAAGTACTCGGCCTAACACAGATCCATTCAATTCTAAAAATCAAATCTACCCACATTATTTAGTTCAGTTCAGACTAGTTTATTGTGTGAAGTTCGAAACGTGTGCGATAATGAGTTGTGATTTTATAAATTTATTAACAAAGTAATCGGACATAATTTCCGCGAATGGAGCAAATCGAGCAGCGTGCCGTCATTAAGTACCTCCATAAGAAGGGGCTATCATCAAAAGCCATCCATGATGACATGGTCAGTACATTAGGCGATTGTGCTCTGTCATATTCATCCGTCAAAAAATGGATAGCAGAATTTAAGCGTGGTAGAGAGAGTGTGAAAGATGAACCCCGCTCTGGAAGGCCTTCGACGTCAACTACTGACGAAAATATTAAAAAAGTACTTGATTTAATAATGGGAGACCGCAGATTAAAAATTAGAGAGATAGCCGAGATTATAGGCATCTCTTATGAACGAACTCAAAACATCATTGTCAACGAGTTGGGTTTCCACAAGGTGTCTGCGAGGTGGGTTCCGCGACTGCTTTCAGTTGAACAAAAAAGGACGCGATTGACTATTTCACGCGACGGTTTGGAGTTATTTGAAGCCGATGCAGATGATTTTTTGAATCGTTTTGTTACTATGGACGAAACATGGGTTCATTACTGTACACCGGAAACAAAACAACAATCAAAACAGTGGAGAAGACCTGGTTCACCACCCCCTAAAAAGGCTAAGTCGATTTTGTTCGCAAATAAGGTGATGGCTTCAGTATTCTGGGACTCGAAAGGTGTGATTATGATTGATTATCTTGAAAGGGGTCAGACTATAAACTCTGATTACTACTGCACCTTACTACGTCGTTTACGAGAGGAAATAAAAGAAAAACGTCGAGGAATGCTCAGAAGAAAAGTCCTGTTTCATCAAGATAACGCCCGTGTTCACACGTCAGTACAGTCAATGGCTGAAATTCACAACTGTGGCTTTGAACTGTTACCGCATCCGCCGTATTCACCTGATCTGGCACCATCAGACTTCTTTCTGTTCCCTAACCTAAAAAAGCACTTGGGAGGTCAAAGGTTTTCGACAAACGACGAGGTCAAAGCAGCTGTAGACGCATATTTTGACTCTAAGGAAGAATCATTTTTTTTCAACGGTCTAAATGCTTGGAAGGGGAGGTGGCAAAAGTGTATTGAACTTGATGGTGATTATGTAGAAAAATAAAAATATAACTGATTTAGTATGTGTTTATTTTCTTGGTTACGCCGAGTACTTTTCAATCCACCCTCGTATATTTCTTTAAGTGAAGTTATGTGTTTGCACGTTCATACTTTACTAAACTTTTTCTTCCAGCTTGTCTCGAGAAGTGATGTTATCGTCTTCTAAACAATTTGATGCTATGCTTATATTTACATGAAGATTGATTCTGCAGTTTAAAAGAATTAAATAATAAAACACCCAACGATTTCTTAAATTTACGCGAACACTACACATTGAATAAAACTAAATTTACGGATTTTAGCGCTTTTATTTCACTACTTTTAGTTATTTAAATTCCCGACGTTTCGGGTGCTTTACAGCACCCATGGTCACGGGGGGACTGAGATGTTTGACGTCCTAATGTCATAGTTAGTCCGGCTACCTTCAGTTTTTGAATATTAATTTTTAGTCCGATTTACTGCTAACATATAGCTGACGTGAAGCACCGACGCTCCGGGAAGTCTGCAGTCTGCGAACATGTTCAAGATCGTCCCCACCATTACATTCGATTTGAGAAACCACAAATTCTCGCAAAAGAACACCGATTCCTACCAAGGATGATACGCGAGGCTATTGAAATTAAAAAACATCCAAATTTCAGTAGAGAAGATGGATGGGTGCTGCCACCTGCTTGGGATCCTATAATTAACAAAATTAAACCCAAACCTAAGCATACCACTGCAAGACTTCATGATACTATAAGCTCGTTTTGCGTAAATCGGACCAAAAATTAATATTCAAAAACTGAAGGTAGCCGGACTAACTATGACATTGGGACGTCAAACATCTCAGTCCCCCCGTGACCATGGGTGCTGTAAAGCGCCCGAAACGTCGGGAATTAAAAATAAGTAAAAGTAGTGAAATAAACGCGTTAAAATCCGTAAATTTAGTTTTATTAATAAAACACCCATCAAACCTTGGTCGGCTCGAACGAGAAAGGACTAGAATTCTAGTGTAAATGTACGTGTATGTTTCCTATCGTGAGCGTAGAAAACCGGAGGCTCTTATTACTGATTACGAGACCTTCCACCTTAGTCGTCAGGGGGACAACGCTTCTGCACTTTGATTCTTAATCGAGGATAGATGTAGATATCTATAGATCCCGGCATCCACTTGCCATCAAGTGGACTGTGTGTTCGTTTGTTGCCCTTATTTTATAAAGAAAAAAAACCCAATGAACTTGTTCAAAGCGAATGGCTAAGATGGGGGTAAACATAAATTATACAAACTAATAAAAAATAAAAAAACGCCTTAACTTCTTTCTCTTTGATGTTAAGAGTGATTCTGCTGAAGGTAGTAAAGCTTGACTTAGCTATATAAAGCCTATTCTCTCTTGTCTTTATGATACCTAATGTGCCGGACGGGCGAAACTCTCCGGAGTAAATGTTGTCGAAGATACTTCGCGAGTCGCTCACGTCCTACACCTATAGGTTCCGGTGGGTACTTTCACCGCCGTCTTTGTGGGTGCCGCTGAAATATTGTGGACTGAGGATCAAATCAAAATGCACGATTAATAAATACAAATAGCAAGGTAGTGGCCAGCGGTTCGACTGATTGATTAGTCGCGAAAATTTTATAACTATTATTTAATGAGCACGGTTGTTGAACTACGGTTGTTCACTATTGGTTGGTCACTGTATATTTCAAAAGATTTCTTTAAATTGTACGGTGGTATCAAAGATCTATTGGTAGTAGCTGGTTTTCTAACACTACTGACTAGCAGCTATTATCAACTAAACTAGTTGATTTTATCACTTGTGTAACTGCGGATATCAGTTACCACTTTCACTATATGTAACTGCGAATATCAGTTACGATCTTTTTCGGCTAGTTAACACTTTCACTATATGTAACTGCGAATATCAGTTACGACCTTTTTAGGCTTCATTATTAATACAAAAACAATATTCTTTACAACTTCGTTTCTTAACGTTGTTAGGCCGTCGCGAACATCTCTCCCGCCGTGCAGCGTCGCGACGATTTTCTCACAGCGGCGCTGCATCCATTTCGGCGAGCGACGTTGCTTCTACTTCGGCAGCGGCACGAGTTTCCTAGTTGGCCTCTTGATTAGGCCGTTTGCTGTGCGTACCTCCACAGTGCGAATCTGTCCGTCCGCACCGGGGTAAACAGCTTCCACCCTCCCTCGTGGCCAGGTGTTACGAGGTAACTGGCCGTCAGCTATGAGGACTGGATCGCCCACCTGGAGATTGGGACCTCGCCCATGGGCCTCCCGCCAGTTTTGAAGTTCCGGTAAATACTCTCGGACCCAACGCTGCCAGATCATGTCAGCGAGTATCGGGGAGCGTCGCCAGTGTCTTTTACTATTTATATCCTTTTTCTTCCAGAGAAGCGCTGTTTCTATATGCCCGTCTTGTAACTGACGGGTGCTGCTATTTAGTATATCTTTAGCTTTCTTCTCTGGATCGGAGTCTGGTCTTCTCGGATTGATAACGAGAGATTCCAGCGCGAAATATTCGTGGAGATGGTCATCTATAGTTCCCTCGCTCTTGTGCAGCTCATTGGCCGCGTGGACGCGCTGATACGGGGCTTTAGTGTGTGCCCCGTGTAGCACCCATCCTAATTCTGTGAGCGAGGCGATTGGCTGGTGCGGCGGACCTCTACGGATTTGAGTGGCTATCAGAAGTCTCCAATTGTCCTGTCCTATTAGGATCCTTGGGTTGCCGGAGTCATATATTAGCTGCTCCTTTAGGTCTTTCAAGTGGTTGCACTTGGCTATGTTCACTGCACGCACAGTCTGTGGCCCCAAGTTTAGGCTTGCGACCGTGCGTGCTCTGAATGGCACCCTTTTGCTGTGGAGACTCTTCAGCGATACTTTGATTCTTCGGGATTCCGGTGAATCGAGGGTAGTGTTCCCGATAGCGGTGATCTTAAACGGGTCTAACCGCCCTATAGCTCCAATTTGTTTGGCGATCTCTTCATCCATTAATGAAACTGTTGACCCATCATCCAGCAGGGCGTGTGTGTTTACAGCTCCCGCCGGTCCAATTACTCGCATTGGAATTATTTTTAAATAGGTTTGATGCTTTGACACAGCGAATGAGTTAGCTACAGTTTCTTGAGGTTCTTTTTGTTTGACCTCAGTCTTCTCCTTTGTATTGTTATGGAGAAGTTGATTGTGTGTCGCGGTGCATCCTTCTATTCCACAATTATTTGTTTTGCATTTGTGTGACTGATTTCTATAACGCAAACAGCGGAAACATAAATTATTTTGCTTTGCGAGTTCCCATCTTTTGTTGATATTTGCTTCCTTAAATTTTTTAAATTCGGATCCGTAGTGACCCTCCTTTTCGCACAGTCTGCATTTTGGAGACGGCTTAGTAGTAGCCGCGTGTGCTCTATGTACTGAACGATTGCTTTGGGCTTCGTTTATCATTTCTGGAGGCGCAAATGCACTCCAGAAGCGAGCTTGCTCGGTAATAAACTCGCTGAAGCAGCCGAGGTCTGGTCTAGAGTCATATTTTTCGGTGTAGATTCTATACCACTGGGCACGTATAGAGTTTGGCAGTTTGTCGGTGAGGTGTCGTAGCAGCTCTGCGTTGACGAGGTAATGATCTCGCTTTAGGGCTTGAAGAGTGACGACACTTTCCCTCACTTTGCTCGCGAATGTGCAAATGTCTTTGGGCGCTTCCGTACAGCGTGCTAATCGTCGTAACTTCTCGGTTTCTGCTTGCGCGATTGAATCTGGACGCCCAAATTGTAGCTCCAGTTCTCGCATAATCTCATCTGGCTTAGCATGCCTAATAAGTTCTGAGCTGACTGTTTCCAAGGCTCTTCCTTGTAGACTTCGTCTTAGTCTAGCAGTGTTTTCAATATCATTGAAGTAGCCTCGGGTTGTTTCGTAAATGGCACGGAATGAAAGCCACTCGGTATGTGCTCCGCTAAAGCTTGGCAGTGTCATTATAGCTTTCGACGCTGCGAAAGTATGCGACGATAGTGGCGCACTCTCTAACTTTGATTTAACAGCGAGCGCGGCTATAGCGGACGTGAGCTCCGATATAAATGGACGGAGCCCCCTGTCTTCACTTATGACAGGTTCCTGACTAGCTTCATTTGGCTTGGGATCCTTTTGTACATCTTCTGGATAGGAATCCTGGTATGTGAGCTCTGATACAATCGGTAGGAGCCCCCTGTCTTCATTAACGATGGGTTCCTGGCTGAGCTTCTGTGGCATGGGATCCTTTTGTACGTCTTCTGGATAGGAATCCTGGTATGTGAGCTCTGATACAATCGGTAGGAGCCCCCTGTCTTCATTAACGGTGGGTTCCTGGCTGAGCTTCTGTGGCATTGGATTTTTGGAGTGACCATCTTCATCATATCCCCTCGGTGGCTCTTCGGTGTGGTTGTCATCCCGGGCTGTTGGCGATAATGCACGGCTAAAGTCATCGTTGCCTTCTAGATGTTCCCTCTGCTTCGTTGTGTGGGCCGTAGTGGACGCCGCGGGCAGGGGTATCCCCCCCCCCCTCGGGGGGCAGCATGGCGCCTCAGCGCCCTCTACCGCTGACGGTGAGCGTGGTGGCATCTGGTGGTGGACGGCGGCGTTACTGGCCGACGAACCTCCTTCCAGACCGACGGTCCACGCCTTGGCTTCCCTTCCTTGCGAACGGGTGATCGGCATCGTGAATCTGAAAAATTCTGCAGTTTTAACACGGTGGTGATTATTAACCCGGTTCCGAAATACAAACGGATAGATCCTGCTCGAAGGATCAACGAATGTGCCGGACGGGCGAAACTCTCCGGAGTAAATGTTGTCCAAGATACTTCGCGAGTCGCTCACGTCCTACACCTATAGGTTTCGGTGGGTACTTTCACCGCCGTCTTTGTGGGTGCCGCTGAAATATTGTGGACTGAGGATCAAATCAAAATGCACGATTAATAAATACAAATAGCAAGGTAGTGGCTAGCGGTTCGACTGATTGATTAGTCGCGAAAATTTTATAACTATTATTTATTGAGCACGGTTGTTAAACTACGGTTGTTCACTATTGGTTGGTCACTGTATATTTCAAAAGATTTTTTTAAATTGTACGGTGGTATCAAAGATCTATTGGTAGTAGCTGGTTTTCTAACACTACTGACTAGCAGCTATTATCAACTAAACTAGTTGATTTTATCACTTGTGTAACTGCGGATATCAGTTACCACTTTCACTATATGTAACTGCGAATATCAGTTACGACCTCTTTCGGCTAGCTAACACTTTCACTATATGTAACTGCGAATATCAGTTACGACCTTTTTAGGCTAGCTAACACTATCACTATATGTAACTGCGAATATCAGTTAACACCTTTTTAGGCTAGCTAACACTTTCACTATGTGTAACTGCGAATGTCAGTTACGACCTTTTTCGGCTAGCTAACACTTTCACTATTCACTATATACTGCTACTAGTCACTTCAGCTACCACCGGATACCACTCACTTCACTTCACTTGTCACTGTAGTTCTTCACACTACTACGGGTACTGGGTCCCGAGCCCCTAAGGTGGACTTTGGCAATACTTTGCAGTGAGCCGCTTGCCATTTTCCGTTTGCCTCTTTATTGCATAAACTTTTCACTATACAAATGGCATAAATTGCAATATTTTCTATACAAAACTAATTGCTACACTAACATGCTATACATCATTAAATCGGTAGTCTGGTACTTTATTAGTATATCATAAAGATTACTCACAATATTAACATTGTAAAAAGTTATTAAACGAAATGTCCAAAATTTTCATAATATTTGGGTACATTAATTCTTTGATTTTTCTATAACTACGAAATGCGTTTAATTATACAAAATAACCCTACACTTCTTTAATCTATAAGCCATATGCTAATTCAATGTCATATTTATAACTCTTTTAGAACATAAAATTATTTTCCTTATTTTTAGTATGAACTAATACGCAGTTAATTAAAAACTTTTAGAGAGTTCCACGATAAGACGCGCTGTGATTGGTCGATTTTTTGGTATATAATAAAAGTTGTTTATATCACTTGTTATTAAAACGACATTCTATACAAATATACTAAGAGTTATAAATATGTTACACAACTATATTAATACACGTTTTCATCCAGTTTTGTTGGTAATTTCATTATTAATACAAAAACAATATTCTTTATAACCTCGTTTCTTAACGTTGTTAGGCCGTCGCGAACACCTAAATTGTAATCAATGGAAAAACAATTTGAGCAGGTTTTTGTTTCTTAAAACCGTAACGTAAACTAGGAATTTCTCCTCTATCGTAGAAGTGTTTTGAATACGAGTAAATAAACAGCACCCGGAATATCACCGTGAACCGGAATAGTTTTTAGTAGACCTAGACTTTGAAAGTGTTTGCATTTAGTTGCTAATTATTGCATTCTAATGTAGTGATTTTATATTCAGCAGGGTACTATTCATTAGTTCTTTTGTAAGGCAACAAAAGAACACACAGTCCACGTATTGATAAATGGATGCTGGAGTTTATTATTTCATTCATTGTAGCCTTGCCAAAGTCCGCGACAGACTCACGCCTCAATCATAAGGGGATATTCGCCATAGTTGTCACAATTAGCACGCAGGTTGACAGCCACAATTTTTTTGTTAATATTTTGTGTTGTTGTCTGGAAGATACTGCTGATGATGATCCGTTTTATTTTTCGCCGTCGCATCTTACGACACCCACGGAATTATACGGAGTAGTGGATTCATTTACGCTGGCAGTACACGGCGGCTGTGATCTATATACCTTCATCTATTCTCGATTGAAATCAAAATGTAGAGGCGCAGCCATCACACAGAAATAACATTGAGTGCCGTTTTACCAGTCAAAGAGTCTCCCGTTCTCTACACTCACAATGCACAAAGCGTCGTAGCCTTATGCTGCTATTTTTCGCTCGTATTCTTTGTGGATGTGGTCCCATATTATAATAATGTTGTAAAATATAATAATAAAAATAAAATGAATGTTGGGCTACAATACCGGTTACCTTAATTCATCGCCAAACTCTTAAATGTCGCATAATTTAGACTTTTATGTTGATTAATTATTAACACTAACACAAATCGCGCCAGTTTAACATAGTTTTCATTTTATCGTTTTTATAATTTATTGTAATTATATTCACTACACCGACCGACATACATGACCATACATGACCGACATAGCCCAACGGATTAGTAAGCTGAAGTGGCAATGGGCCGGCCATATAGCTCGAAGAACCGATAACCGATGGGGAAGAAAGGTTCTTGAGTGGCAGCCTCGTACCGGTAGGCGTAGTGTAGGGCGACCACCCACTAGATGAAGTGACGACCTGGTAAGATATGCAGGAAGTCGATGGATGCAGGTGGCTCAGGACCGTGCTTTGTGGCATTACTTGGGGGAGGCCTATGTTTAGCAGTGGACTTGTGAAGGGCTGTAATGATGATGATGATGATATTCACTACAGCGTTTTAATGTAAATGTTTGACGCCTCCGTGGCGCAGTGGCTTAGTAATAAGTGGCTGCGCTGGGGGCTGCGGGTTCGAATCCCGCACGGAACAAGTATTTGTATGGCCTACAAGTAATTGTTCCGGGTCTGGATGTTTGTCTTTGTGAAATTTGTGTTTGTAAACTGGGCCCACGATACGGGAGAAAATCCTAGTGTGGAGGTAAAGAGTTTTTTATAAAGAAAAAAATGTAAAAGTAAATGAACAACTCTAGTAACAACTTTACCGTCATCGGTATACCGCTATCTATAGGAGGCAACGAGATCAAGCTAGCACACAGTCCACCTGATGGTAAGTAAAAGCTGTGGCCCATACACATCTACATTCTTTTTTTTTTTCTTTTATTTCTTCTTTTAAGAAACAAAATGCAGATTAGTTGTCACCCCTGAGTATTAAGGTGAAATGCCTCGTTTCGATTAAAAACGGTCTCCTATCCTCCACAACCTATCAGAAACATAGGATCATTAGGCTCCTATTGTACGTTGGTATTCTGTGAGAGCGTGGTCCTGCCTCAGTTGAGCTGACCTATTCGTGCTACAACCATAATGTAGCTGCAGCACGTTTCTAGCGCATTGAGACGCCATTTTTCATTGTCGCCATTTACAATGAATCAAAACGAGTTGAAGAATTATTACGACTCCACCACGAGGCAAAATAATAATCTTAGCTGGATATTCAACTGAATATTAAAAATAAGACCTTTAATAAAAGTAAAAGCCGACTTCGATGAACTAAAAAGAAGACAATTTCCACATAATAGCTTCAGAAGTACATTTTCATATTCTGTACACTTTGACTTTTAAAGCTATTTTGCGGAAATTGTCTTCATTCTAGTTCTTCAAAGTCGGCTTTTTACCACATTTTAAAATATTTGTTTCATTATTTTATTAGCACGCTTTCGAATGACATGAAATCTTGAACATAGCTTAGAATTGGATAACAATGTAAGAATATGAAAATGACGTGGTTTATTATTTTTATTAAATAATTTATAAAATTTCACTTGCCATTATTAGCATAATTTTTGACTCCTTTGAATGATCCAAGAAATATCAAAGACTTGATTGTTGTCTAATTGAATACACAAAAAAAAGTATACCCTGTTCTACCCTTGGATGTGCAATATTTTTTCCAAGTTTACATTGCACTGCCCCAGAAGTGTAACCTACCGTTACCGTTATCGTTACAGCTTATTTAATTTCACTGGTGAACATAGGCCTCCCCCGTATATAACCTCATGGGGGGATATTTTCCGTGGTTGCCATGCTTTGCAAGCTTAGTAGACAACCGCAGTTTTATAAGTCGTTATTAAGAAGACGCTGCTGCTCATCTCCTGAGTTGTTTCCTTGAAGTATAACCTATTTAATAAAAATACAATAATCAAAATCGGTCCACATTTAACGAAGAAATTGAGTAACATACATAAAAAATGCAACATACTCTCGAATTTAGATTCTCCTCTTTTTTATTTCTTGAGTCGGCAAGAAAAGTTAAATTTTAAAATCTTAATTTAACGCTGAATAAAACCCAATGAATTTAATTTTCATTCAATTTGTGAAATACATTGATAACCTGTATGTGAAACACTGATACCGACTATAGATCTCAAATATTGACAAGCATTTACCAACATGCACGTAAAGCGGTTAGGAATTCCGATTGGTTCACCTTACTACGATGCGCTGGTATGTCAAAATCAGGACCTCTGTTATTGATTAGTTTTCTCTCAATAGCGGTTTGAAAAATAAAATCATATATGGACCAAATGTTGTGTCGTTGAGATAAGGATGGCAAATTTAAATGGTATGGTGAATGGTATATTTTTAATATTAATTTAATAGCGTTTAACAAACCGGTTCCATCATCGGATCCGGAGACACTGGCCTGATGTGCACACCCTTAGTGGTCATGCCACACATTCAAACTAAATTATTTTCTTTGTCGTTCGTAATGAACACAGTAAGGGAATGCTATAATTTAAAGGAACTCTGCAAAGTGATTTTCACTATGCTTGATTTTTTAAGCGTTGTCAACAAATTAAACATTATCAAAGATGTAATTCATTTCTAGGAAATTAGTTTTACCCGGGTTTTAAAACCAACAAGCTTAAACAATACGATTGATTGTTTCACCATAGGGATCATATTCTCAATAATCCAACATAAAGTATTATTATTATATATACTTTATTGTACACCACAAAACGATAAAAAGCAGATTAAAGAAAGTAACACTTAAGAGGTAAGTACAATAAGACGGTGTTATCACTAAAAAGTGACTTCACGCTGATCATGGCGCAGTCACTTACGAGCATAGATTCCAGCGAGAACTTATGGAAAGGCATTTTCTAATCCCAGATTCTGTATTTCAGAATAAATTCGGGTGTAGGATCCTAGCTACTTGTTAGTAAGTGCCAAATAGGGTGACTTATTAACTATTGATTTGCTCGCGAGTATGGTATTGCGTGCTAACTAAAATCATTTTACTTTTACTATGGGCTGATTCGTTGGTGCGGTGGCCCTATATACGGTTACTGATCATGAGGTCGCAAGTTCGAATCATGGGTAGGACCAAAATCAGTTATTGGGGTTTTTCTGTCAGGAAATTTTCAGAAGCAGTCCGGAGCCAGAAACACGTAAAGCCGTTGGTCCTGTGTCTGATCTCTCTCCGGCCATGTTGGATCACCGCCCCATCAGACTAAGAGAGTGAGGGAATAGAGAGTGCACATGCAACTTGTGCACTATAATCTTGTCCTGCGCTGATGGCTAGTCTCTGTTGAGATTGGCCGCCATGTCTGAAATTCGGTCTAGAGGACTTATTATCACTTTTATTATGCATCAAATATTTACCACTACAATAATATGTCTCAATATTATGGCCTTAGTAGCTTAGGAAGTACGTGGTGGCTCAGGGGCTAAACGCTCGCTGTAAATTTCATGGTACGCGAGTAACCCGGGTTCAATCCCCGCCGACCCCAACGAAATTATTAATTGCCATCCTAAGTGCTGATTGACCACGCTCTCAGTGGTGAAGGAAAACATCGTGAGGAAACCTACATGTCTGAGACAAGAAAAAATATTTCGAAAACATGTGAAGTTCGCCAACACGCATTATGGCAGCGCGGCAGACATTGATTTGCCTCAAAACCCTCTCAGAAATGACATTATTTTACTTAACAACTAAATTAAAAAAATCCAAGTACCGTTTATAGATAAAGTAAAAGCAGTTCATAATTTAAAAACAATCGATTTATGATTTACTTGCCAAAATTGTCTGACGTGTCTCAATATACTTAATTTATTTCAAGCTGTGATTTTAGATTGCTAGCCAGGAGTTCATTGAAGTCAAAAAATATTAATGAATTAAATTGAATTTAAATTGAAAATCCGTATTTAGCTTTGAATAGAGATTTACAACTTTGGCTTCGAGTCGTTATGGTCATTTCAACATTTAAATTTTACGAGTATAAGTGTATTTTTAAATAAGAGAGGGTAAACGAGCATGCGGCTTACTTAATATTCAGTCACTACCGACGCCCACGATAAACTGCTAGGGGAATTGCAGGTGCGATGCCGGCCTTTTAAAAATAAATAAGTTCTTTTCTTGGATTTTGTCGCGATGTACGTTGATAAAATTTGGCGTCTGGAATTAAAATATCTTCTGGTCGCCGATTTATTGCGGTATGACAGTCACCTGCGCGACAAACTCATTATATAATTTTGACAGGTCGAGTCGTCTTAGGTGACAACCAAACCTCCATCCGAGATTTTAGCACCCCCTGCCTGACCTCTACACCAGGGTAGGAAATATTCTTAACTGCCACTACACGGTTTTATTCTACCCATTTTACTGGGTTTGCGAAGGCTGGCGTCAAATCCGTCAAATATCATTAAGTTAGAGTGCTGGGCAATTTTGATTTAACTTACGAGAAACTAAATACGACATTATACAAATTGAGACTATACTTAACTTAGACCACTCCTTTGTCATCGAACGCTGAATACTTGCTACCACTTACGCCTGGTCATTTTAAAGCCAACATCGGACTATCAAGATTATTCTGTAAGCTCTTCGACCGGATAAAATTTAATTAAAGTTAAATTCCATGGTACTCCTTTATGAAGAGAACTCACTGGCACTAAAGTGGAAGATGGGTTGCATTGTTGCAGTCAACTCAGACGCGGACGACGTATAAATTGTAGCAGATTTTAAAATGTCTGCAAGGTGAAAGGTAGACTTTCGGCATGTTGAAGTGCCTCAAAAAATATTATATAATCGGTTTTCATGCCAATATTATTCGTTAGTAAATTGTGTCAGTATTTTAAAAAAAATGTACTTTTTTTGTAAATAAAAAACGTTACCTACACACTACGATTTTCTCCTGTATCGTGGTGGCAGTTTACAAACATAAATTACACAAGGACAAACATCCAGACCCGGAACAATTAATTGTAGGCCATACAAATACTTGTTCCGTGCGGGATTCGAACCCGCGGCCCTTAGCGCTGTAACTCATTGCTAAGCCACTGCACCACGGAACCTTTCTTTTAGTATTAAAATTGGAAATCAATTTTAATTTACTACTTCAAGGTCGATTGAGCAAATTACTGTATTTTATTAACAAACAGTGATTATATTCCTATTAAAACTGCTGGCGATAAACAAAATTAAGATTGCGGATCAAGGTGAATATAAAAAACTAACAATAACACATTAAATTAAATGAACACACGTAGAAACTTCCAGCGATAACTAAAAATAAATTAACAAGCTTTTATACCATCTAAATTGTGTACTGTAAGAAATTAATGGGTTTCATTTAATTTAATGTTTATTTTTTCTTTTTAGACCATTCAAATATAAGTTAAATTTAAAAAAAAATTATTGTATTTAAAATGCACAATTGAATTTTTAATAGCTCAATTATTAAAAAATGTTTTCTTTCGATGTGGAATCTATTTGTGGTAATCTTGCAAACTTGAACTTCTAACGGCTTGTGAATTCTAGTTTTAACCTTATATACACACACACACATATATATGTATATATATATATACGCATTTATATATATATATATATATATATATATATATATATATATATATATATATATATATATATATATATATATATATATATAAATACCACCACAACAATGTATTAATAATTTAGTAACTGTATACAAGGTATTATTTCACCGAGATTCACTGTTGACCTTGTATTACAGTATGTCTGCCTGAACGCTGGGTGCTCTCCGCCATCTATCGAAAATACAAAAAAACCCATTTTCATGACCTTCGACCTCGAATAACTAACGACGCAGACACGAGATAATATGAGACTTTTGAGACAACTTTTAGAACGCCGAAATGAAGCTGTACATGAGTTTACAGCTTTTTATCTCAAATTCCGAGATTGACCCCTTTTTTCCCTAAAGTGACTGGACTAGTTGTCGTTTGTGCATTCAGTAGCAAACCGTTACTGCTGATATCGATATCGGAAGACGGTTTTCAATAACGATATGAAAACTAAATATCGATTAAGTAACTGTTGCAGTTAAAACTGAAAACGCCCATACTTATTGTAAATATGTGCATGCTCGAAAAAGGTTTCAGTACGTGAAACTGCAACTATATTATGGTTGTAGCACGAATAGGGTAGGACCACGCTCTCACAGAATACCAGCGTAAAATAGCAAGTTAATGCTTGTTCCGTATGGTGCGTGTAGAGAACCGGAGAGCTTTTTCACTGGAAATGAGGCATTCCATCCAAGCACTTACGAGTGAGAACGCATCTGCATTTCTTAATTGACAAATTATCAGGTGGACTGTGTAAACGTTTACCACCTTTATTCTATAAAAAAATTATAATACAAGATGTAATGACTTACAAATAAATTATTATTATAGGCCTGCGATCATGATTGTACGCATTATTCGAATATACGTTTATACGAATTTATTTATTTTATTTTAAATTATTTTTATGGAATTATTGATTTTTAAAATAACAATTTTCAAGTATTCCAACTTAGTGTTTACATGGGATCAGATTAATCCGAGTGCGTTTAATTATGTTTGACGTGCAATGAGTTTCATACGCCAATCTGTTTAATAATTCTCTGAGTGAAAGTATCTACGAGCGATGTGGTTTATATTTCATTAGTGTTTGTCGTGCGATTGAGTGCTTATTTTTAATTCAAATGGCTATAATCATTTAGATGTATAGTTACGGGACAAAGCGTGGTCAGATTGTTCAATCCATTGAACTATACTGGTAAATCATAATCATCTTCACTTGTAAACATAGGCCTCCCCCATTTTTAGTTTCCGGTAAATACTACTACCGGAAACTAAGTATAATCGTGTAGTGGCGATGTAAGAATATCCACTACCCCACATCGCCCTGCGGATGCCGTAAGAGGTGAGGGGGGGAATCTGAATCAGGTGATAGGCAGGAGTATCATCTAAATAAAAACTCAATCTGCTGAGCTCGCCCACCAAGCGTACGTTGCAACTATGGCAAAGTCCCCCCTATGAGGCACTCAATAGGGGTGGTCTATGTTCAACAATGGCTGCATGGAATAATTAGGTCTAGGTTGCTAATATTTAAAAAAAATCTTGTATTACAATTTTTTGTTACAAACGTTCACACAGTCCACCCGAATGTATGTAACGTAATATAAACTTCATATAAAATCACCAAAAATACTTCCTGGGAAAAATCCCGGTTTTATTTTCCATGAAAACCTTACATGGAATGGTGGGGACAATCACGAAATAATTGGAAACCAAATAATTGTGTGTAATGTTATTTAAACTTCGCATAAAATCACAATAAAAAGGCTTCTCGGGAAAAGTTCCAGTTGTATTTTCCAGGGAAAATCGTACATGGAATGGTGGGGACTACCACAGAATAATTGGGAACCAAATAAGTGTGTGTAATGTTATATAAATTTTACAGTGGTAGAGCCATGCTGCAGCTATATTAATTGTATAGTTGTAGAACGAATGGGTCGGCTCGACCGGGGAAGGACCACGCTCTCACAGAATACCAGCGTCAAATAGCAGCTTAATGCTGCTGTGTTTCGTATGGTGAGTGTAAAGAACCGAAGACCCTTTTTACTGAAAAAGAGGCATTCCATCTTAGTCCTCAAGGCTGATAACGCAACTTCATTTTGATTCGCAAACGATAGATGTAGATATCTATGGACCACAGCAACCACTTACCATCGGGTGGACTGTGTGCTCGCTAGTCATCTTTTTCCTATTTAAAAAAAATCATAAAATCACATTTTGGTATAAGTTATTGTAATACTTTTAACAAATTTCGTTCTGGCCTTTGAAAGAAATAAAAATAAATAAAACTAATCATATCAAACCACATTTTGACTTATTTGCAATGGTTATTCTAGATTTTTCTTCGAACATGGATTTCACCGAATACGAATATTCGGCAGGATCACCTCGGAACCTAACCAATTTCTGTGGATAATTGTTACGGTAAAGCGCGCGGGATTAGCGCCGGACCCTGCCACTCACTCCCACGCCACACCTGACATCATCTTTGTATCATCATCTTGTACTGAGCAAATTGCCAACGCATATGCTTTGAATAGTTTTGGGCGAAAAAAAAAATTGTAGTGTTATTCTTAGTGAATATTGATAATTATATGATAAAACGAGTAGCAGGACATCTACTATTTGGATTTATTTCAGAGAAACTGACGATCAAAGTAAAGTGAAATTTACTATGTAATGTGATGCTAGTAGTTACGATGTACCAGTTCTGGCTCACTTGTAGAGAGGTTGTACCAGTTCTGGCGCACTGAGTCAGAAGTTGTACAAGTACGACGTTCGTCGATTCACGATCCTAAAAAAAAAAAAAAAAAAAAAGTTTTGGCATGCTCTGATCACGAATCACGGTCCATTTTTGCGTAGGATGCACGGTTCCGGAGATGTGCAGATCAATTAACTCTTATCTAATTGATATCCGCTGCGAGCCTCCACCGTCATTAGCGCTCCATTGTTCTTATCTACTAATCTATTGTTCGTTCAATACCGTCATTATCTATTCTTCCTCAGCGTGGTGCGTTCCTATCTACAACGGTAATCTGAATCATCAATAAAATACATTACCTAATTTTGTTACAATTTTTATTTACGAAATACATAATGTTATTACTTATTATCTATAAAATAGGAGCGAAACATCTCATCCACTAAAATATCGTTGTACAATGTGTTCCCTGTAAATATACTCGTAAAACGATGCATTGAACATCCCTGAAACTTATATAGCAAATACATTAAGCAAATTCGCCACAAACTGAAGTCCACTCATTCTGAATCCTATCAACATTCCAGTTCCATCTTTTACAATTCTTTTTTAAAAACTCTAGATGATATCGTACAGGTACTCGTCTGTATGAATCAAAATATTGACCGACGTCATTCGATATCGATATACAAAGCTACCCAATGTGACCCTGGTTTATCATCTGTACCCAAATTGCATATTACCTAGTCAGTTCATAAATTCTATTACATATTTAATATAAAATAATTGAAACAAGTTTATTCATTATGTAACCATTTATATACCAAAATGAACTTAAAAAACATAGATTCTTATGACACTATAGTTTATTCAAAATGACCTCCGTGATTTTGAATACAGGCCTTCAATCTGCGCGGCCAGTCGTCTATCGCACCACGAACGAGGTCCATGTCAATATCGGCGGCTGCCTTAATTAAGGATGTCTTGAGTGACTCGAAATTGGGATGAGGCTTTGAGCACAGGTGATTTTTATATTTATTTTTTTGATGGCAGCACTGGTGATGCTCTTTACACCGGCCGAACCAATATTTCTCGGGAAAACGTCTCCGAGTGCCGGGACAAACTTGTGTCTGAAGTCGAGTCTTTGCTGAACAGAGTCTCGGATTGGGGGCGACTAAATCTAGTCCAGTTTAACCCCCAGAAGACACAAGTTTGCGCGTTAACCGCTAAAAAGAACCCCTTTGTCGTATCCCCTCAGTTTCAAGGCACTCCCCTTGTTGCCTCAGCCAGTATCGGAATCCTCAGCGTCGACATATCGAGTGACGTGCAGTTTCGTGGTCACTTGGAAGGGAAGGCCAAATTGGCCTCTAAAAAGCGTGGCGTGCTCAGCAGAGCGGGACAGTATTTCATGCCGGCACACCGCCTGCAACTTTACAAGGCGCAGGTTCGGCCGCACATGGAATACTGTTCCCATCTCTGGGCTGGGGCTCCCCAGGACCAGCTCCTTCCACTTGACCGCATCCAGCGCAGAGTGGCTCGAATCGTCGACGACCGAGTGCTTTCCGATCGGCTCGATTCACTGGCGCTGCGAAGAGATGTTGCATCTCTTTGCGTATTTTATCGCATATATCACGGGGAGTGCTCTGAGGAATTGTTCGGATTAATCCCAGCCGCCAAATTTCGTGAACGCACTACACGGCAAACGTCCCGATACCATCCACACCATCTGGATGCTTGGCGATCCACCACTGTACGTTTCACAAGGAGTTTTCTTCCACGTACAACCTCTCTGTGGAATAGTTTACCACCGGCGATTTTTCCGGACCGATACGACCTGGGGACCTTCAAGAAAAGAGCTTACTCCTTTCTAAAGGGCCAGCAACGCACCCGCAATTCTCCTGGTATTGCGGTTGATCATGGGCGGCGGTAGTCACTTAACATTAGGTGAGCCGCATGCTCGTTTGCCCCCTCTTTTATAAAAAAAAAACACGCCTTTTCCTCCAAGTGTTACCATATCTTGTAATCTAACGGATTTAAATCTTAACTGGAGGAGGGCCAGTCTTCGTGTCGGATGAAGTCGATTTCACGCGCCGCCAGCCAGTCTTGTGTGCTCTTCGCTCTATGAGCTGACGCCGAATCTTGTTGGAATACCTAGTGCCTGTTATTGAACATGGTATGAGAAACAGGTTACACAAGGTTCGTCAGGACTGTATTTTGATACACAACTGCATTCGTTTTTAAACCTTTCTCACAAAAATGTACCTCTGTTAAGACCCAATAAGAAACTCCCAACCATACCATGAGCGAGGATGGAAAATGTTGGACACGCGGAATACGGTTGCTCGCTTCTTCACTACTGTGTGCGTACACCTTATCATTTTGTTTGTTGTAGCTCTCTTCTACGGTAAAATTTTTTTCATCCGAAAAAAGAATTTCCCGATATTTTTTCCCGCGTACCGCTTCAACAAAGCGCGGCATCTCTTCAGTCTCAGGTCCATTAGACGAGCATTCAAACGGTGTCCTGTTTTTCTTCGATATGCCCGAAGCCCTAAGTCTTCATTTAACACCCTTTTCACCGTGGTTCTGCTTAACCCCATCTGAAGGGCCAACAGTTTCTGCTTACGTTTGGAATTTCTTTGAATTCGCGCCTTCACAGCTTTTATCACTGCTGGAGTCCTAACAGACCGAGGGCGACCACTTCTTGACCTGTCATCTACACTAGAGTCTTCATTGTATCGTTTGATGGTACGATAAACGAATATTTTGGTTATATTCAAATTTTTCAGTATATCAAAAAATTTAATTGGCGCGTAATCACAACGATGCAACGCAATAACTGCAACACGGTCTTCTTTAAACGTCCACTACATATTAAAAAATTAGTAAAATTCTAAAAAGTATACAGTTTTATTTTTATAAACAATTCGAAAGTCGAATTCAATAAACTTTTTTGTGGCCAGCATTCTAAAAGAAAAGTTTTTACTGTGTGACAATACTTATGACCTGACTAGGTATATACGTTGGTACGTGGGTGTACATGGGCCGTCTATTAGCAGCATAAACATTATTTTCTAGACTGGGGTGAATCTTTTTCAGATGTTGTTGTCATCTAGTGTATCCATGATATTACTGCTATTAGTAGATTATTACAGTACAATCTACTCAATGACTAACATAGGAATGATCAATTACAGTGATTTCTAAATATTAAATTGCATTATTTTGTATTATTTTTGTACGTATTTGAGTCATCGATACACTGAACAGGACGACACGAAGTAACGCTGAGATAAACAACAGAATGTTAGATAAGCTTGTTGACGCATAAAGTTATTGTCAATTCCACTGTAGAAATTCTTTAGATTAGAATTATTACTTACTGGTACTATATAAGACCAAGCAACTGCAGTCATGGAGTTAGTGTATGGTCGTTTAACCGCAGTGGATCTATCAATACTATATTTGTGTTACTTCAAGGCATCAAAGGCCATAGATGTAAGTGTTTATTCTATTACCAAACTTACTTTTCTTTCTGTTATTTTCTTACGTGTGTATGATTTAGTGTTAACAAATTATATTTAAATATTGTGTGTGTGTGTGTGTGTGTGTGTATATGATTAAGCCGTGGTAGCTCAGATGGTTAGCGCAAGCTGTAAATTTTGCAGTACGCGACGCGGGTTCGATCCCCGCCGACACCAATTAAATTGTTAATTGCAATTTTAAGTGTTTATTCTATTGACAAACTTACTTTTCTTTCTGTTATTTTCTTACGTGTGTATGATTTAGAGTTAACAAATTATATTGTTAACAAATTATATTTAAATATTGTGTGTGTATATGATTAAGCCTTGGTAGCTCAGATGGTTAGCGCAAGCTGTAAATTTTACAGTACGCGACGCGGGTTCGACCCCCACCAGCACCATTTAAATTGTTAATTGCAATTTTAAGTGTTTATTCTATTGACAAACTTACTTTTCTTTCTGTTATTTTCTTACGTGTGTATGATTTAGTGTTAACAAATTATATTTAAATATTATGTGTGTGTATTTGATTAAGCCGTGGTAGCTCAGATGGTTAGCGCAAGCTGTAAATTTCACAGTACGCGACCCGGGTCCGACCACCGCCGGCACCACTTAAATTGTTAATTGCAATTTTAAGTGCTGATTTACCACGTGCTCGGCGGTGAAGGAAAACATCGTGAGGAAACCTGCATGTCTGAGAAAATTTCGAAGGCATGTGAAGTTCGCCAACACGCATTGAGACCGCGCCGCGGACATTTCCTAGCCATAAATACAAAGACAATAGCAGAAAGTAAAAAGTTAAAAAATACTTTTTTAACAATGACAGTCATTAGTTGATCATTAGTGAATGTGATTCTGTTTTCTTAAATTACAGGAAGAAAAGAGCAGAAGGAAGAAATGGGATGATGGGAAGTAATGAAGAATGAATTGTTATGTGAAGTTTGTTGGAACAAACATATTTTAATCACGTGTAAATACTTTTAACATTTTGGTTCAAAATGACACAAAATCTAAAAAATATTAGATACATCATCGACATGGACGGATTTTACATTACATATCCTCATAAACATTTTCAGTGTAGAGAAATGGCTATTCTAGACGTAAAACTATCTAATAAAAATGATTCGTTTATCGATCATTATTTGTTTCGGCCAAGTTATCCTTTCAATTATTTGTCGCCAAAAGACAAAAAAACTGTTCGTTATTGTGAAACACACGTGCACGGCATTCCATATTTTGATGTGACCGAAGAATTAAAATGTGCCTACAAACAGGAGAACATCATTCCCATATTAAATTGGTATATTAGAAATTTGTGCAAAGACGAAGTGATCGCATACAAAGGTGGTTGAACAGAAAAACAATTTTTAAAAATGTTGACGACGAATGATAGAATTTTTGATATTGAAGAATACAAATGTCCAAAATACAATGATTTGGTAAATGTCATAAATTTAAACAAATGTTATGTGTGTAATAATCATATGTTTGCAAAAAATAATCACAAAATTTTACATTGTTCTTGTGATGAAGTGTGGGTTTTTTACAAGTGGTTATTACTTGAAAATAAAATTTTAAATTAATCATAAATTTTGTTTGATTTTCAAAAAAAATTGTCATAGTATACTATATAATACAAAGGTGGTTCAACAGAAAAACAATTTTTAAAAATGTTGACGACGAATGATAGAATTTTTGATATTGAAGAATACAAATGTCCAAAATACAATGATTTGGTAAATGTCATAAATTTAAACAAACGTTATGTGTGTAATAATCATATGTTTGCAAAAAATAATCACAAAATTTTACATTGTTCTTGTGATGAAGTGTGGGTTTTTTACAACTGGTTATTACTTGAAAATAAAATTTTAAATTAATCATAAATTTTGTTTGATTTTCAAAAAAATTTGTCACAGTATACTATATAATACAAAGGTGGTTGAACAGAAAAACAATTTTTAAAATGTTGACGACGAATGATAGAATTTTTAATATTGAAGAATACAAATGTCCAAAATACAATGATTTGGTAAATGTCATAAATTTAAACAAACGTTATGTGTGTAATAATCATATATTTGCAAAAAATAATCACAAAATTTTACATTGTTCTTGTGACGAAGTGTGGGTTTTTTACAAGTGGTTATTACTTGAAAATAAAATTTTAAATTAATCATAAATTTTGTTTGATTTCCAAAAAAATTTGTCATAGTATACTATATAATACAAAGGTGGTTGAACAGAAAAACAATTTTTAAAAATGTTGACGACGAATGATAGAATTTTTATTATTGAAGAATACAAATGTCCAAAATACAATGATTTGGTAAATGTCATAAATTTAAACAAACGTTATGTGTGTAATAATCATATATTTGCAAAAAATAATCACAAAATTTTACATTGTTCTTGTGACGAAGTGTGGGTTTTTTACAAGTGGTTATTACTTGAAAATAAAATATTAAATTAATCATAAATTTTGTTTGATTTTTCAAAAACATTAGTTATAGTATACTATATAATACAAAGGTGGTTGAACAGAAAAACAATTTTTAAAAATGTTGACGACGAAGGATAGAATTTTTAATATTGAAGAATACAAATGTCCAAAATACAATGATTTGGTAAATGTCATAAATTTAAACAAACGTTATGTGTGTGTGTGTGTGTATGAGTATGATATGCTGATGTAAATATACTGTTATTAAAAGATGGTTATTTGTTGAGTTTCACCATCAAATATTTTAAGATTTGGAATTCCTTGATGATAGTTAACATTTGGTAAATTATATAACGGTTGGATTTCATCAAAGCACCATGTGATCTGATTAAAATCACAATTACATATTTCTGTAACTGATTTTATGAAATTTGTTACAAAATTTGACTTCCCACATCCACTTGGTGCTGCCACAATAGCAGTACACGGATGTATAAAGTGAAATATTACACACGTCTAAAGTTCTAAAGTGAGAAATAAAAAATGAAAGTGTTGGTGTAAACAATTCAAACAAAATTTATGATTAATTTAAAATTTTATTTTCAAGTAACAACCACTTGTAAAAAACCCACACTTCGTCACAAGAACAATGTAAAATTTTGTGATTATTTTTTGCAAATATATGATTATTACACACATAACATTTGTTTAAATTTATGACATTTACCAAATCATTGTATTTTGGACATTTGTATTCTTCAATATTAAAAATTCTATCATTCGTCGTCAACATTTTAAAAATTGTTTTTCTGTTGAACCAGCTTTGTATTATATAGTATACTATGACAAATTTTTTTGAAAATCAAACAAAATTTATGATTAATTTAAAATTTTATTTTCAAGTAATAACCACTTGTAAAAAACCCACACTTCGTCACAAGAACAATGTAAAATTTTGTGATTATTTTTTGCAAACATATGATTATTACACACATAACGTTTGTTTAAATTTATGACATTTACCAAATCATTGTATTTTGGACATTTGTATTCTTCAATATTAAAAATTCTATCATTCGTCGTCAACATTTTAAAAATTGTTTTTCTGTTGAACCAGCTTTGTATTATATAGTATACTATGACAAATTTTTTTGTAAATCAAACAAAATTTATGATTAATTTAAAATTTTATTTTCAAGTAATAACCACTTGTAAAAAACCCACACTTCGTCACAAGAACAATGTAAAATTTTGTGATTATTTTTTGCAAACATATGATTATTACACACATAACGTTTGTTTAAATTTATGACATTTACCAAATCATTGTATTTTGGACATTTGTATTCTTCAATATTAAAAATTCTATCATTCGTCGTCAACATCTTAAAAATTGTTTTTCTGTTCAACCACCTTTGTATTATATAGTATACTATGAAAAATTTTTTTGAAAATCAAACTAAATTTATGATTAATTTAAAATTTTATTTTCAAGTAATAACCAGTTGTAAAAAACCCACACTTCGTCACAAGAACAATGTAAAATTTTGTGATTATTTTTTGCAAATATATGATTATTACACACATAACATTTGTTTAAATTTATGACATTTACCAAATCATTGTATTTTGGACATTTGTACTCTTCAATATCAAAAATTCTATCATTGGTCGTCAACATTTTTAAAAATTGTTTTTCTGTTGAACCAGCTTTGTATTATATAGTATACTATGACAAATTTTTTTGGAAATCAAACAAAATTTATGATTAATTTAAAATTTTATTTTCAAGTAATAACCACTTGTAAAAAACCCACACTTCGTCACAAGAACAATGTAAAATTTTGTGATTATTTTTTGCAAATATATGATTATTACACACATAACGTTTGTTTAAATTTATGACATTTACCAAATCATTGTATTTTGGACATTTGTATTCTTCAATATTAAAAATTCTATCATTCGTCGTCAACATTTTAAAAATTGTTTTTCTGTTGAACCACCTTTGTATTATATAGTATACTATGACAATTTTTTTTGAAAATCAAACAAAATTTATGATTAATTTAAAATTTTATTTTCAAGTAATAACCAGTTGTAAAAAACCCACACTTCATCACAAGAACAATGTAAAATTTTGTGATTATTTTTTGCAAACATATGATTATTACACACATATCATTTGTTTAAATTTATGACATTTACCAAATCATTGTATTTTGGACATTTGTATTCTTCAATATCAAAAATTCTATCATTCGTCGTCAACATTTTTAAAAATTGTTTTTCTGTCAACCACCTTTGTATTATATAGTATACTATGACAATTTTTTTTTGAAAATTAAACAAAATTTATGATTAATTTAAAATTTTATTTTCAAGTAATAACCACTTGTAAAACACCCACACTTCATCACAAGAACAATGTAAAATTTTGTGATTATTTTTTGCAAATATATGATTATTACACACATAACGTTTGTTTAAATTTATGACATTTACCAAATCATTGTATTTTGGACATTTGTATTCTTCAATATTAAAAATTTTATCATTCGTCGTCAACATTTTTAAAAATTGTTTTTCTGTTGAACCACCTTTGTATGCGATCACTTCGTCTTTGCACAAATTTCTAATATACCAATTTAATATGGGAATGATGTTCTCCTGTTTGTAGGCACATTTTAATTCTTCGGTCACATCAAAATATGGAATGCCGTGCACGTGTGTTTCACAATAACGAACAGTTTTTTTGTCTTTTGGCGACAAATAATTGAAAGGATAACTTGGCCGAAACAAATAATGATCGATAAACGAATCATTTTTATTAGATAGTTTTACGTCTAGAATAGCCATTTCTCTACATTGAAAATGTTTATGAGGATATGTAATGTAAAATCCGTCCATGTCGATGATGTATCTAATATTTTTTAGATTTTGTGTCATTTTGAACCAAAATGTTAAAAGTATTTACACGTGGTTAAAATATGTTTGTTCCAACAAACTTCACATAACAATTCATTCTTCATTACTTCCCATCATCCCATTTCTTCCTTCTGCTCTTTTCTTCCTGTAATTTAAGAAAACAGAATCACATTCACTAATGATCAACTAATGACTGTCATTGTTAAAAAAGTATTTTTTAACTTTTTACTTTCTGCTATTGTCTTTGTATTTATGGCTAGGAAATGTCCGCGGCGCGGTCTCAATGCGTGTTGGCGAACTTCACATGCCTTCGAAATTTTCTCAGACATGCAGGTTTCCTCACGATGTTTTCCTTCACCGCCGAGCACGTGGTAAATCAGCACTTAAAATTGCAATTAACAATTTAAGTGGTGCCGGCGGTGGTCGAACCCGGGTCGCGTACTGTGAAATTTACAGCTTGCGCTAACCATCTGAGCTACCACGGCTTAATCAAATACACACACATAATATTTAAATATAATTTGTTAACACTAAATCATACACACGTAAGAAAATAACAGAAAGAAAAGTAAGTTTGTCAATAGAATAAACACTTAAAATTGCAATTAACAATTTAAATGGTGCTGGTGGGGGTCGAACCCGCGTCGCGTACTGTAAAATTTACAGCTTGCGCTAACCATCTGAGCTACCAAGGCTTAATCATATACACACACAATATTTAAATATAATTTGTTAACAATATAATTTGTTAACTCTAAATCATACACACGTAAGAAAATAACAGAAAGAAAAGTAAGTTTGTCAATAGAATAAACACTTAAAATTGCAATTAACAATTTAATTGGTGTCGGCGGGGATCGAACCCGCGTCGCGTACTGCAAAATTTACAGCTTGCGCTAACCATCTGAGCTACCACGGCTTAATCATATACACACACACACACACACACACACAATATTTAAATATAATTTGTTAACACTAAATCATACACACGTAAGAAAATAACAGAAAGAAAAGTAAGTTTGGTAATAGAATAAACACTTACATCTATGGCCTTTGATGCCTTGAAGTAACACAAATATAGTATTGATAGATCCACTGCGGTTAAACGACCATACACTAACTCCATGACTGCAGTTGCTTGGTCTTATATAGTACCAGTAAGTAATAATTCTAATCTAAAGAATTTCTACAGTGGAATTGACAATAACTTTATGCGTCAACAAGCTTATCTAACATTCTGTTGTTTATCTCAGCGTTACTTCGTGTCGTCCTGTTCAGTGTATCGATGACTCAAATACGTACAAAACTAATACAAAATAATGCAATTTAATATTTAGAAATCACTGTAATTGATCATTCCTATGTTAGTCATTGAGTAGATTGTACTGTAATAATCTACTAATAGCAGTAATATCATGGATACACTAGATGACAACAACATCTGAAAAAGATTCACCCCAGTCTAGAAAATAATGTTTATGCTGCTAATAGACGGCCCATGTACACCCACGTACCAACGTATATACCTAGTCAGGTCATAAGTATTGTCACACAGTAAAAACTTTTCTTTTAGAATGCTGGCCACAAAAAAGTTTATTGAATTCGACTTTCGAATTGTTCATAAAAATAAAACTGTATACTTTTTAGAATTTTACTAATTTTTTAATATGTAGTGGACGTTTAAAGAAGACCGTGTTGCAGTTATTGCGTTGCATCGTTGTGATTACGCGCCAATTAAATTTTTTGATATACTGAAAAATTTGAATATAACCAAAATATTCGTTTATCGTACCATCAAACGATACAATGAAGACTCTAGTGTAGATGACAGGTCAAGAAGTGGTCGCCCTCGGTCTGTTAGGACTCCAGCAGTGATAAAAGCTGTGAAGGCGCGAATTCAAAGAAATCCCAAACGTAAGCAGAAACTGTTGGCCCTTCAGATGGGGTTAAGCAGAACCACGGTGAAAAGGGTGTTAAATGAAGACTTAGGGCTTCGGGCATATCGAAGAAAAACAGGACACCGTTTGAATGCTCGTCTAATGGACCTGAGACTGAAGAGATGCCGCGCTTTGTTGAAGCGGTACGCGGGAAAAAATATCGGGAAATTCTTTTTTCGGATGAAAAAAATTTTACCGTAGAAGAGAGCTACAACAAACAAAATGATAAGGTGTACGCACACAGTAGTGAAGAAGCGAGCAACCGTATTCCGCGTGTCCAACATTTTCCATCCTCGCTCATGGTATGGTTGGGAGTTTCTTATTGGGTCTTAACAGAGGTACATTTTTGTGAGAAAGGTTTAAAAACGAATGCAGTTGTGTATCAAAATACAGTCCTGACGAACCTTGTGTAACCTGTTTCTCATACCATGTTCAATAACAGGCACTAGGTATTCCAACAAGATTCGGCGTCAGCTCATAGAGCGAAGAGCACACAAGACTGGCTGGCGGCGCGTGAAATCGACTTCATCCGACACGAAGACTGGCCCTCCTCCAGTTAAGATTTAAATCCGTTAGATTACAAGATATGGTAACACTTGGAGGAAAAGGCGTGTTTTTTTTTTATAAAAGAGGGGGCAAACGAGCATGCGGCTCACCTAATGTTAAGTGACTACCGCCGCCCATGATCAACCGCAATACCAGGAGAATTGCGGGTGCGTTGCCGGCCCTTTAGAAAGGAGTAAGCTCTTTTCTTGAAGGTCCCCAGGTCGTATCGGTCCGGAAAAATCGCCGGTGGTAAACTATTCCACAGAGAGGTTGTACGTGGAAGAAAACTCCTTGTGAAACGTACAGTGGTGGATCGCCAAGCATCCAGATGGTGTGGATGGTATCGGGACGTTTGCCGTGTAGTGCGTTCACGAAATTTGGCGGCTGGGATTAATCCGAACAATTCCTCAGAGCACTCCCCGTGATATATGCGATAAAATACGCAAAGAGATGCAACATCTCTTCGCAGCGCCAGTGAATCGAGCCGATCGGAAAGCACTCGGTCGTCGACGATTCGAGCCGCTCTGCGCTGGATGCGGTCAAGTGGAAGGAGCTGGTCCTGGGGAGCCCCAGCCCAGAGATGGGAACAGTATTCCATGTGCGGCCGAACCTGCGCCTTGTAAAGTTGCAGGCGGTGTGCCGGCATGAAATACTGTCCCGCTCTGCTGAGCACGCCACGCTTTTTAGAGGCCAATTTGGCCTTCCCTTCCAAGTGACCACGAAACTGCACGTCACTCGATATGTCGACGCTGAGGATTCCGATACTGGCTGAGGCAACAAGGGGAGTGCCTTGAAACTGAGGGGATACGACAAAGGGGTTCTTTTTAGCGGTTAACGCGCAAACTTGTGTCTTCTGGGGGTTAAACTGGACTAGATTTAGTCGCCCCCAATCCGAGACTCTGTTCAGCAAAGACTCGACTTCAGACACAAGTTTGTCCCGGCACTCGGAGACGTTTTCCCGAGAAATATTGGTTCGGCCGGTGTAAAGAGCATCACCAGTGCTGCCATCAAAAAAATAAATATAAAAATCACCTGTGCTCAAAGCCTCATCCCAATTTCGAGTCACTCAAGACATCCTTAATTAAGGCAGCCGCCGATATTGACATGGACCTCGTTCGTGGTGCGATAGACGACTGGCCGCGCAGATTGAAGGCCTGTATTCAAAATCACGGAGGTCATTTTGAATAAACTATAGTGTCATAAGAATCTATGTTTTTTAAGTTCATTTTGGTATATAAATGGTTACATAATGAATAAACTTGTTTCAATTATTTTATATTAAATATGTAATAGAATTTATGAACTGACTAGGTAATATGCAATTTGGGTACAGATGATAAACCAGGGTCACATTGGGTAGCTTTGTATATCGATATCGAATGACGTCGGTCAATATTTTGATTCATACAGACGAGTACCTGTACGATATCATCTAGAGTTTTTAAAAAAGAATTGTAAAAGATGGAACTGGAATGTTGATAGGATTCAGAATGAGTGGACTTCAGTTTGTGGCGAATTTGCTTAATGTATTTGCTATATAAGTTTCAGGGATGTTCAATGCATCGTTTTACGAGTATATTTACAGGGAACACATTGTACAACGATATTTTAGTGGATGAGATGTTTCGCTCCTATTTTATAGATAATAAGTAATAACATTATGTATTTCGTAAATAAAAATTGTAACAAAATTAGGTAATGTATTTTATTGATGATTCAGATTACCGTTGTAGATAGGAACGCACCACGCTGAGGAAGAATAGATAATGACGGTATTGAACGAACAATAGATTAGTAGATAAGAACAATGGAGCGCTAATGACGGTGGAGGCTCGCAGCGGATATCAATTAGATAAGAGTTAATTGATCTGCACATCTCCGGAACCGTGCATCCTACGCAAAAATGGACCGCAGATTCGTGATCAGAGCATGCCAAAACCTTGTTTTTTTTTTTTTTTTTTTTTTTTTTTTTTTTTTTTTTTTTTTTTTTTTTTTTTAGGATCGTGAATCGACGAACGTCGTACTTGTACAACTTCTGACTCAGTGCGCCAGAACTGGTACAACCTCTCTACAAGTGAGCCAGAACTGGTACATCGTAACTACTGATGCTTCTTTGTTTAATTCCAAAAACATTTTATCAAGCTTTCTATTTGGTATAATTGAAAATAAATCTAAATATATAATATCACTAAAAATAATACAAGTAGATTTAACCCATAAATAAAATATACGTTCAACAGTAAAATTATGAAAGACATAGCATTACGCAATTCATACGTTTCAATACAGTGGACACTGAGTATACTACTTTACCGAATGTTCAGTGATTTAGCCGAATATTCGGCTGAATACGAATATTCGGTAATGCTGCCGAATATGCCGGATATCGAATATAAAACGAATATTCGGCCCATCTCTATTGCTTACAACTACTTTGATAGTAAAAAAAGCTAAAATTATTAACTCTCTCATTGACTAAACACAAAATCGCCGCAGTTTTGGTAGGTAAATAGGTTAGGGACCTCTAAATTGAAACAATAGCATTAAACTTAAAAAATAATTATCAAAATTGGTCAATCCATTTAGATCTGTGATGACATATAATGTAATATAATATCCCTCTTTGCATTTTCTCGGGGGTTGCTTTTGCGACTAGGAAGAGTTATAAATTATAAATCGATTAATCAGTCAACAAGACAAATGGTTAGTTTCACCTAATTCTCTGATTGGCATATTACGGGCGTGCCTGGGATCGCAGAGCTCTGGCAACATACATTTAAAATAAAAGTCTTTTAATTTTTGCTCCATGATTTCCGACCAAAAGTGGTCATATCGTTGTATAATTTCAATTTTCAGAGGCTCGTCTTTACCTGACCATACTGCAAAAATGCATTGTTGCGTTTCAGTAATATGCAACTGCCCTGAATTTGTATGAACCAAGGATGTTTTTTATTGATTTCATAACCATCGTTATTTTTATGTATTTCTTATGATTTAACAGTCCATAACATAATATAAGAAAATAATTTACAGGTCGACTTAGTATTTAACACAACCCAACTTACATTTCCATTTCATATAACACATTAGAACCACTTTTATCCTTGTTTAATTTTGAATAATTAATTTCCTTAACCGTTTGCGTTCTGTAACATTATACGTATTGTTATCATTTTGGTTTATATTATCTACCAATAGATGATTACAATGTATACCAATACTTACGATTCTATGTCGTTTATTTTTATTAAATTCTCACCATCCGTGTTATAGTTTATCAATTCTATATCATAGTCAGATGTATTTTGGCTCTCATTAATACTATTACCATTATTTTCCCACGTTATTGGCACTGGCACTCTGCAAAAATCAATAATAAAGGGTGTAAGAGACGGTCTCCCGAAATCTTTAACTATGAATTCAGACCATCATCCTGAGCAAGAATCTAAAAGAATTTTTCGCGGGAATGAAAAAAAATTATCAACTTCCCATACAAAATGGATCGGTCACATGACCAACTTTGCATGGAAAGACGAAAAAATTTTCATTACTTTTTTTTCGGGATGCTGTCCCTTACACCGTGTATAAATGTTCAATGTTATTATACAGAAATTTAGACCGTTATTTTTATGCGTATATCATTTTACTGTTCATAACATATTATAAGGAAATAATTTACAGGTCGATTAAACATAATACAACCCTGCTTATATTTTCATTTCATGTAATACATTAGCACCACTTTCGTCACAGTAATTCGAACAATTTGTTTCCTTTACTGTTTGTGTTGCGGTTTGGCTATCACTATTACTATTATTTTCAATAGCTATTGACATCGGCACTCTGCAAAAATATAAATATGAAAATACAAATTCTTTTTCTTTGTTACATATAAAATAATAACCATAAAATTCAATAATACATATTTCTTTAACAATATTCGGGACGTTCTCGAGAAAAAATTACAATAATTTTTCCGGGAATTCCTGGGAAGTCCCGGGGGAAAATATTATGAAACTTATTAAGAAATGACGAACATAAAAAAATAGGAATGAAAATAACATAGAAAATCGTTTCCAGCGATTATATCATTGTACAGGCCATCCTGTACTAAGTTTCTCGCATAGATTTCGGTGCCTTACTCTTTTATCTACTTCTTAAAATTTCCCGGTTTTATTTTCCAGGAAAAATTGTACATGGAATGGTGGGGACAAACGCAATAATTAAGAACCAAATAATTATGTGTAATGTAATATGACCTTCACATAAAATCACCAAAAAAATACCTCCCGGGAAAAAGTCCCGGTTTTCATTATAAAAATAAACCTGAAAACATAATTTTGTCAACATGAATAAATAATACGGAACATTAAAATGCAACATTATGAAAAGTTTTATTGTGAAATCGCTAATTTCGTGACAGTACAGTTATAGACCACCGCACTTCTGCTCCACGCCTCTGGAGTAGTGCCACCATGGAGGACGGAATTGAAGAGCTTCTGAAGGACTACAAGTACCGGTGTTCCACCCGCTTTCAGAAGCTCCGCTGTAATTCCATCCTCGCCTGGGGCCCTGCCGTTTTTAAGGTGCTGGAGAGCCATTCTAATCTCGCTTAGACTGACGTCCGGGATATCATCGGAATAGTGTCGGATAAGACTTGCTCTTGGATCGTTACTCACACTTGCGTGTGGCTCCAACGATGATGTGTACAGCTGCCCATAGAACCTCTCAATCTCACTCAAAATCTCAGGTGTCCCGGAAACGATGTTGCCACACTCAGTCTTCAGCTTTGACAGTTGGCTCTTTCTGGCAGACAGATCTCTGGCAAAGACTTTGGAGCCCTGGTTCCGCTCGATCGCTTCTTTAATACGAGAAGTATTAAAGTTGCGTAAGTCTCGCCGCATGCATTTGGAGATCTGTCTGTTCAGTTGCCTGTATGCTGTCAAATCTGTTGACGATTGCAGCCTCATCTCCCGTCTAACAGCCATGAGATTAAGAGTGTGATCGGAGAGTTTTTGTGTTCTGCGGCGGGTCTTGCAGAACTTAGCTCCGACCGCATGGACAGTTTCCACGAGCTTGTCGTTCATATCGTCCACTGCATTGCAATCTTCTAGGCACTGGAAGCGGTTACGTAACTCGAGCTGAAAGGTTTCGGGATTCTGGATTAGAGCACGAGGGGGACGGAGCGTTGACTTCATCAGACGAGACCTCTCCAATTGTACAGAAGACTGAAGAGTACAATCTGCCACTTTGCCTGGTGTATGTGGACTATGAGAAAGCCTTTGATTCCGTCGAAATTTGGGCGGTGCTACAGTCTCTTCAGCGGTGCCAAGTTGACTATCGGTATATCGAAGTGCTGAAGTGTTTGTACAGTAGGGCTACGATGGCTATCCGAGTACAGAACCAGAGCTCGAAACCTATCCAACTGCAGAGAGGTGTAAGACAGGGTGACGTTATATCCCCGAAACTCTTCACCGCTGCATTGGAAGACGTTTTCAAGCTACTGGACTGGAAAGGATACGGTATTGACATCAATGGCGAGTACATCACTCACCTTCGATTTGCCGACGATATAGTCCTTATGGCAGAATCGCTGGAGGACTTAAACACTATGCTCAATGACCTCAATAGTGCCTCCCAACGGATAGGTCTTAAGATGAACATGGACAAAACAAAGATCATGTTCAATGTCCATGTCACACCTATGCCGGTAGTTGTTGGGAGCACTATGCTCGAAGTTGTTGACGAGTACGTTTACCTGGGACAAATAGTCCGACTAGGTAAGTCCAACTTCGACCGAGAGGTCAATCGACGGATTCAACTCGGCTGGGCAGCGTTCGGGAAATTACGACATATCTTTTCGTCAGGTATACCTCAATCTCTAAAAACTAGATTGTACAACCAGTGCGTGTTGCCAGTGATGACTTATGGATCTGAGACGTGGTCCTTCACTGCTGGCCGTATGAGGACGCTTAAGGTCGCTCAGCGAGCTATGGAGAGGGCTATGCTCGGAGTTTCTCTGCGTGATAGACTCAGAAATGAGGATATCCGCAGTAAAACCAGAGTGACCGACATAGCCAAACGGATTAGTAAGCTGAAGTGGCAATGGGCCGGCCATATAGCTCGAAGAACCGATAACCGATGGGGAAGAAAGGTTCTCGAGTGGCAGCCTCGTACCGGTAGGCGTAGTGTAGGGCGACCCCCCACTAGATGGAGTGACGACCTGGTAAGACATGCAGGAAGTCGATGGATGCAGGTGGCTCAGGACCGTGCTTTGTGGCATTACTTGGGGGAGGCCTATGTTCAGCAGTGGACTTGAAAGGCTGTAATGATGATGATGATGATGACAGTTATAGATCGTCTAAGCTGAAATGACGCGCCCCACTATCGCATTAACGCACACAAGCAAATTTAAAATATGGACGCAATACATATACAAATGCCATTGTAATTGGTCATTCGGTTGTCGGTGATACTCAAGCGTAGGAGCACGCGTCGGTTTCGGATTTTTTGTCCAACTTGTCATAATTGCCTGGAGGTGGCAGAGAGCGGACGTTTTGTTTCATACAATGCCTCAACGCTGCTCCCTAAGGAGAGCGTTGTCGGATTTATCATGCGACTAGTCGACCGTCACGTAGGCATACAGATCATAGTTCGCGGAGCAGTCGACGCTCAAACACAGATGAAGCGTCGTTATTAATATTTACACTCACACATCGAAAGCAACTAATTAAGTAGTGGGGCGCGTCATTTCAGTTTAGACAAGCTCTACACGTTAGTACCTACCAAGCGGTAATGCCATGGGGGAACAGCTAATTTCGTGATGATCAAAACACGTATGGTACTTACAATTCTATATTTTGTAATATATGGAGATTTGTTTCGTCCAAATTTATTTCTACATGTTTCGAAGTTATTTGGGTCCCAATTACACGTGGCAAGTTAATAATGCCTACCGTAAAACGTGGCAACTTTTCCCGGTTTTTATGTGTTACTCTAATTTAATTTAAAATTATAAACATATTTAATAAAATACTTGCAATAAGTAGTCGAAAATGTTTCTAGGTTTACTTAAATTTGAAAATTACTATATTAAAAAATGGTTATACTTGCAAAAAAAGTTAATTTAGAACGTGGGCCAAATATTTAAAAAATGGCCATGTTTGCCCACTTGACATGGTAACACAGTAGCTTCGATATTTTGATCTTTATATCAAGTGGTTTAAGAAGTATGATAAAAAAACGGTGCAATTTTGCACTGTATCATATAAGAAACCACTACACGTACTTAACGGCCACAAAAATAGAGTGGGCAAAATTGCCAAGCCTTTTTAACATTCTCCATACAAACGAAAGTATGCACTAGGGTTGTCATTTAATCTTGAGATCATAAATAAACGCAAAAGATTATAAAAAAAGGATAAAATCATTACCTACATCTGATACTCTCAGAGATTTACCCATGTTATCAATGCGTGAACCTAGTTACTCATGTGGTAGAAGGAGTAAATAATTTAATAACAAAAATATCAAGCAAAAACTTCAATAAACACAATGGAAAAAAGACAAGCCCTATAAACAATAAGTTACCTATTTAAATTAAAAAAAACTTAGGAATGTACTCGGGAATAAAAGTATTTTTATGAGATCATCGTTTAATAAAAGTCAACTGACCTATTTTGTAAGTCTAACAGCTTTGGTGGACAACCAAGTTTGACATGAAATCATTGTAACATCTGCCTTTAGCATTAACTATCATCTTATGACATAAGTACTCAGTTGGCTACCTAAACTGTAAGTAATCCAAAACCGTCCAAAATTAGAAACAGCTATCAATATAGCCAACAAAACTCATTGTTTTACTACATCAATATAACGAAAAAATAAAAGCTTAATTATATAAATTAAGATCAATAAAATTTACTTTTAATTATTGCACATTATATTCACTTAAATTTATATCAAATATTATCTGACCCCTCCGCGAAGTATTTGGTTGAGGCAATACTAGAATTATGTCATTTAAGTGCATCATTTCACAAGTGTCTTCTACATTTGGGTACGTGAACGCTAATTTCTTGCCTTTGGCATTTTTTATTTTTCTTAAGAATTTCACTGTAGGGATTTCATTTTTAACGCTGATGACTTGTCCAAAGTAATGTTTTAAACTTTTTTTGTGGCAAATTTTGCCAATATCCGGTCATCTTTTTTTATGTTACTCGGATTGCCTGTAAAAAATGAAACATCTTCTGTGTAAACTTCTTTGAATTCTTCTTTGTAATCTTCCTCTAGTAAATATTTTTTAATAAAATCTTCCATGGATTCGTTTTCAGAATTTTCCGTATCTACTACGCTCATAATGTCTGAGTTTTCAGAGCTTGATTCTACTACATATCTATCTAACTTTCTCTTCTTTTTCTTAGATTTGCGTTTTCTGTTTTGTATTTTGTTTGATGTTTTTGGTTGAACGTTATTTATTTCTATTTCTTTTAGAATATTGTCTTGTTTGGCATTTGATTTTTATGGCTTAGGATATAGCTTCATATGTAGTGCAGAGTCTCGAATTGTTTCAGCACCCAAAATTTTTTCTTGATATGTTCTTTCTTCCTAGTTGAGGTTACCTTAGCAGTTGAAGTCACTTTTACATCGGAGGTTATAACTAATTTTTTAGGAGAACTGTTTGCAGTCAATTTTACCCCATTTGGACAATTTTTCGAAAGTAGATTTTGTGTTTGTAAACAAACAGGTAAATCTTTTTCATCATGTGCTATAAACGATAAATTTTCTTCACGACTTCTCAAATTTTCACCAAAAATGCATAGATCTGGCGATTCCGATCCAATATCTTGGACTAATGAAGGTATATAATTATTGATCATATCAATACAAATTGCTTTTAGACTATTTGGATTATATGATAACGACAATGGCACTACCAATTCATTTCTACTGTCATTTTCAGTTGATGTCGATGGAGAATCATTTTGTGTAATTTGTGTAACTGCGGAACTTACAAGACTTACACGTGATTTTTTGGGATTCTTTTTTACTATTTGCCCTGTTTCTTCATGTAATATATACGTCTCTATTTCTTCGTCTGTCTCTATCTTTTCTTCTGTGTTTTCATTCAACATCGGTATCACAATGTCTTCTGCCGTATTAATATGTTTTTATTCTTATTTGTCGCATTTGTTTCTATGTATTATTGGCTTTTATAGAAATATCTTCCACGCAGACTGACTTTCCTGGTTCTGTTTTCAATTTTTTGCTTCTTTTCACTGTCATTGGATTTGGGGATCTTGTTTATTTCAAATACTCTAGTAAAGCATTGTCTATTGCATATTTCACTTCGTCATATAGTTCTGGTATTCTCTTAGTAACATTAATTGGATTGAGAGGCCAAATACATGTGGCTCTGAAGCCGCTTTCAATATTTTTTGTTTCCCTCAGCTTTATGTTTTCAATTAGTTCCGCCAGCAATTTAGGAAAATGTTTTTTATTGAGTGTAGTTTGACCAGGATTCTTGACTTTATATTCAAGTAGAATTCTTCTCCACTCCCTTTTCATTGGACCAAAAAACGAAACATCCAGAGGTTGGGTCAGATGAGTGGAATTTGGTGCTAAAAATACCAATCGGATATCATGTTGTTGACATAACTCCACGACTTCAATATTTATGTGGCTCGACAAATTGTCGCCAATGACGACTTTTGGTCCTGATATTTTCTTCGCCTATTGAACTATTATTGTTTTAAAATAATCCTCGAAGGTATCAGAATCGAACCAACCAGATTTGGTGCAATTATATCGTGTCCCACAAGGTCCTCCCTCCACCCATTCAGAATATAAATTTGTGGCTTTGTAGACAACATAAGCTGGAAGACAGGTCCTATCTGCACATACCGTAAACATAATTGATATGCAACTCTTAGAACTATTAAGTACCCGCTTTGGGTATTTGACCCCACGTGAAAAAATGCACCTGGCAGTGCCTGGATTGTCTGCCAAGTTGGTTTCATCGTAGTTCAAAATGGTTGAAGGTGGTACACCGTTAAGGGTTTCTTTCAAATTGTCAAAGTAAACTTCCATTTCTTCCAAGCTTTTTTCGGCTTGGACTTGTTTTATATTTTGGGTTGTTCGAAAGGACAATTTAGAAGAGTGCCTTATTAAAAAAAATTTCTACCCAGGCATCACCAGGCATTTTATTATTAAATAAATCCGCTCGGGAATTCTTTTGTAAATATTTATGAACTATATAATATTTAGTAACTTTAAATCCAATTTAGTCATTGGACTACCAAAGTTTGCGGCAGCAATTAGTACACCGACTAACTTTTCATCCTCTTCGTCCGTTAATTTTTTTTTCTTCCCGTGGAGTTCATATGCACCTTTTCATTTTATTTAATAAAGTTCGACGTGGAATGCCGAACTGCTTTTCGGCATCCCTACTGGAAATTAATTTTTTTTCTAACATTTCAACGGCAACTTCTAACATCTCCGTCGAATAATCTCTGTATCGTCGAGATCCCAGTTTTCTTCTATTTCTTTTCTTTCGCGATCGACTCTCCATGTTCATTCTGAAAACAAAAAACATTATGGTGCTTTATCTAACTTTTACACTCATGAAATAAACTTTCACAAAGACATAGGAAAAAATGGAAACACATACAAAACGTGTTAAGGAATAAGTGCACGTCCTCTATAAAAAAATCTGCTATTTCATACATTCTGGTCTTGTACCTATGTATTGACAATTTGTATGGAACAGTTGATTTTTTTTTAGTTGCAGAATCGGCCCATAGTAAAAGTTGTTCATATCATGATCACAATCATCACATAAAAGGTTGTGCGCTTATTTATTAACAAGTTGTATATAACGACAAGTCATTCAGTGTTTCAGCATATAAATATACGAATTCACCTCTCACGATACAGGTCTACGTGCCTAGTGTGAGAACCGCTGAAATAAAGTATTTTCATTTTTCATAAGTATTTTTCATAAAGTTACTAAGTTATGTAAGCAGATTATAATATGTATAACTTTTTATAGGGGATCTTCTGGTAGGTAGCTTAAATCAGAAAAAAATCTTAGTAAAATGGTTACTTAGGTATTGTATGTGTAAAAGTATTGATGTCGTTAAAATAATTAATTGTAGAAAATACTAATTGATCTGGGAGAGCAGAAAAAAAACTTCTATTGTTGTTTACTAGGGTACTTACATCACCTCTTTGCGATGACAACTTTTTTATACAAAAAAGGTTTTTTTTTATTATTATATGCTCGAAAAAAAATCGATGCTGCGGTTTTGAACTTCAAATAGTAAAAAAAAGCATAAACATGCTTTTTTGTGTGAAAGTGATGTCACAATTTCATCGCAAATATCATTTATTTATAATAAATATTTATAGAAAATCCCCTATTCTGTGACCTTCTGTACATACTTTTTTTTTGTGCTTAACATTAGTGCCTAAATAAGTTTAACGTATTACGTAACTCATATAACTGCGTTTAAAAAGCTTAACAAATTATTACAAATATATTAATTAGGTAAACTTAAAAAAAATGCAGAAACACAAAATTGATAACCCTGATGTTAGAGTTTTGGTGGGCAAAGTTGCCAAGAGGTGTAGTGACAACGCTAACGTAACTTTGCCCACCACCATATTTATCATTTGCAGAGACATTTCGCCGTTTATTAACCATCTTTCGTATTTATTTTTAGTATATTTACAATATTTAAAACACTACTTACCTGCTGCAACTGCAACTTCGACTTTTATTGAAGTTTTCACACAGAATTTCGCCCGCCGAAAACACCACCAACTTTGACAACGACTGACAAGTCACTAAAGTCAAGTAAATGACAGTTCGAGTGTTAGTGTTGCCAGGAATAAGTTTAATTTTGTACCACAGATTAAATAACTGCTAACTAACTAAATATTATAGATATTTTTTTCGGTTTGTTGAAAAATGCCCTAATGGCCAAAGTTAAACTGCTTGGGCAAACTTGCCACGTTTTACGGTACCTAGATACGAGATATTTTTATTTACCATTTGGATATAGAACCCTAAAAATCATCCATAAAAGAAAACGAAATCATCCATAAGAGCAGACTTGCCGTAAAAATAACAATGAATAATTACCTACCTACCTACGTTTATTATGACAATACTAATTTGGTGCAATTACGCGTGGCTACACATCAAGCTACTATTTTTCAGTGTAAGCTGACCTCTTGTATGGAATGCGTCTACAATGTGAGATCAGCTTATACCGGAGATTATAGATTGATAATTACATAATATGTAGCCACGTATATAACATATTT
Organism: Parnassius smintheus behrii; assembly: GCA_036936625.1. Taxonomy (NCBI): domain Eukaryota; kingdom Metazoa; phylum Arthropoda; class Insecta; order Lepidoptera; family Papilionidae; genus Parnassius; species Parnassius smintheus. The sequence goes on from JAUPFT010000009.1 coordinate 10,158,862, forward strand.
ATTACATGTTTAGGTAGGTAAAAGATACTGACGAATTTAACGGAATATTCTCTTTATCACCACCATCTTCAGTACTTTGTAATCGACGTCTTCTGCAAAGACAAATTATAATAATTTAGCTAAAGCAAAAATATCAAGGTACGTCAGTACTCAATAGGTTCATAATTTATTATGTATGTAGTAGGTAGTACTAATAGTCGTATAAGTTTTTTTTTTTAATAACGTTATGCCCACATTAGGATTTTCTCTTGTATCATGGAGACAGTTTACAAATATAAATTGCATAAGGGCAAACATTCAGATTCAGAACAATTATTTGTAGGTCATACAAATACTCGTTCCGTGCGGGATTCGAACCCACGGACCCCAGCGCGTCAACTCATTGCTTAGCCACTGCGCCGCGCCGCGGAGTATCTATAGGGACGGATAAGTAAGCTAGCAAAGATGTTTTATAGGTACAGATACCGTGTACGCGCGCCTAAAACGCTTCCATTTAAAAGGCGCCAATATTGGCGTATTCGTTCGATCGTTCCGCCATTACGCCAGCGACGTTCACTGCGAACGTACATCACGCACCAGTGTTTTTAATTTTACAAAATGACTGTTTGTGCTGTGAAATCATGTAAAAATTACTCTTGGAAAAAAGATAAGGATAAGAACATCACTTTTCATAAGTAAATATACAATTTTCTGGTGTATTTCTTGATAAAATAATACGAAAGCGGAATGTCAATGCAAGTAATAACACTGCGCAATAATATTCGAGTGTTGCCTACCGTATGAAATGTTTTTCCCTATTTTAATGTCATTAATAGATGTAAAGCAACTGTTGACAACGGATATTTATCCAAAGCAGCCGATACGCAACCGTTGTGAACCAGTTGTTTAACCGGTTACTTGATCTAGTCATGAAACTGGATCGATATATGAATTTAAAAAAAAAAAACATTTGCTATCTCTTGGCCGAAGTTAACTTTTGCGGTTACAGTTAACCAAACTTACTTTTGTTTGTCATTTTACTTAAGATTAAAAAATAATTAATTTCTTCGTAAAAAGCGACAATATTTTGGGTTCTAAGATACGAAAGTGTAGTACTCCATATATATTCAATAATAATAGATTAGTGCAATATATGTTAGATACACAAATATCTTCTGTGATTTTTTATTTATTTTTAACTGTTACATTATTACAAATGCACACGCCTCGCAGGTACGTCAATATGAATGAAATATAAAATCTCCCAAATTTTTGGGCAATCGATTCGCACTATTATTACCGAAGTCACGCACACTAATGCAGGCATGGTGCGTAAGATATGCGCGTCACGTGGTACTCACGCACACATGAATCGAAGACTGGCATCACTGTGAACGGTGCGATGTGTTAGCAACACGGTATCTGTACCTATAAAACATCTTTGTAAGCTAGTTATTTATTGTAGTTAGATAGGTTGATACTTATCAAATACATTTATATTTTTATTACTAACTAAGGGCTTGGCTTCTGCACTAAGAGTCGCGGATTCGATTCCCATACGGAACAAATATTTTTATGGCCAACAGATAGTTGTGAAAATTTGTGTTTGTAAACGCACCGTCTCCGATCCAGGAGAAAAACTGAAGTGGGGCAATGTTATAAAAAACAATTACTACGTAGATATCTATATTTTGTTATATATTATCAAAACAAAAACAAACCTATTTAGGTAACTTTTTATCTTTTTATTTTTAATGAAAGTTGCCCCACGCGCGATTTCTCCTGAATCATGTTTACAATGACAAATCTTCACATACAGAACATCTGTGACCATTGCACCAAGCGTGTCGTATGCTAAATTTCTACATAATATTTATAATCATTAATACTGTAAGTAGATACTTACTTCATTACGTTTATCATACGTTTGCCGGTTTCTTTACGTCAACTCAGTCGCTTCTTATTTTTATTATGCTTATTTCCCATTACGCCAACACTATTAAACCGAAGTATCTACCTATTTCAATATTTTAATTTTACGTCGTCCTGTTGCGTAATTTGTGTTCCGAGCGTAAGCGACAAAGCTCTCACGTTGAAAGCCGAAGCTGGAGCGAGGCGTTGGTGTCGGGCGGCAGGGAATAAACTTTAAAACAACGATTGTTTAGGTAATTTCCTTTTACAGTGAAAATAATGGTATTTTAAAAAAAGTAGATAACATAAGCACCGCTTTATAGTTAGTTCAGTTATTAGCAAAGTTTCATGATCTTATTTAAAATATTTTATGAATAACAGCGGTTTATTGTTTATTTTGGAGGTAACTTTGTATTTTTTTTCTATCGAGAAAATTTTACGAAATCGTGTTTTCATCTAACATAATCCTTAACATTAATCCTCAACTTTACCATATATTTATTTCAAAATTAATGCTGCGATATTTTCGGCATAACGAAGGATCTTGCTAAGCCATTTGAGATTATATTTTCCCTTAAGAAATGCGTTGTAACTCTTAAGGGCTAGGATCGAATGCCTAATATCCAATAAAAAAGTCTCTGATTCTCTACACGCACCATACGGAAAAAGCATTAAGTTGCTATTTTAAGCTGGTATTCTGTGAGAGCGTGGTTATATCTCGTTTTAGCCGACTAATTCGTATTACATCCATAATTTAGTTGCAGTTTCACATACTGAACCCTTTTTTGAGCAAGCACATATATACAAGTTGATACTCTTACACCGTGAGAATAACAATATTATTGGATACAGTAGTCAGTTAGATTTTCAAGTATTCCAGCTTAGTGTTTACATGGGATCAGATTAATTCTAGTGCGGTTAATTATGTTTGAAGTGCAATGAGCTTCATACGCCAATCTGTTTAATAATTCTCTGAGTGAAAGTATCTACAAACGATGTGGTTTATATTTCATTAGTGTTTGTCGTGCGATTGAGTGCTTATTTTTAATTCAAATGGTTATAATCATTTAGATGTATAGTTACGGGACAAAGCGTGGTCAGATTGTTCAATCCATTGAACTATACTGGTAAATCATAATCATCTTCACTTGTAAACATAGGCCTCCCCCATTTTTAGTTTCCGGTAAATACTACGACCGGAAAGTAAATCGTGTAAAAGTACCATGAGAATAACATTATTATTAGATAACATTAGTCAGTTAAATCTTCATTAACAATAACTTATGTAAAAAGTGAAGTACATTTAATAATATGAAATGTTTACAATAGTAATTTCAATTTTCGTTAACTAGTTTCTCTTCTTTTTCCTTCTGAATTAACACGAAAATTAATTTAAAACCAGAACCCACAAGTAATTAGAAATCCAAGATTGCCTACCACAAATAGATTCCCCATGGAGAGAAAACATTTCTTAATAATTAAGTTATTAAAAGGGCAATTTTCCAGTTATACTATTTTATTTTATTTATTTTATTTTATTCTTATTGGAAAACTTACAGCTAACATTAACAGTAAATAAATAAATAACAACTAGAAGGCCATTTAAAAGTTTTCACCTATAGACAATATGAACTTAAAAACAATAATTGTAGTCGGTAAAAGATAAATAACGATTAAGACAAATACAATAAATTAACTAAATTAAACAGAAAAACACTCAACAAAAGAATTTTTTCGCTAAAATATTTTTGATTCGAGAACACTGGTGCTGAACAGATCCAAGTTAACGCTATTGGAAATGTCATTAAAAGTTCTGCATGCACGTATTAAAAAAGAATTTTGCCTGTATTTATTCCGGGTATAAGGCACGTGGAGTAAGCGAGGGTTTCTCAATAGGGTAGCTTTTGTTGTAAAGCCTAATTTACTCAGTAGCTCCGGACAGTCAATATTACCATTTGCCAATTTAAAAAGATAAATCATATCTGCTATGCACCTACGTTCGTGCAGAGGCAAAATATGAAATTTTTTACATCGCGAAATGTAGTTATTAGTGTAAAATTGCGTCTTAAATTGCAGAAAACGTAGAAAACGCTTTTGTACTTGCTCAATCCTATCTATATAAATGTTATAATTTGGATACCACACTTGAGAGGCGTACTCTAAATGGCTGCGAACAAGAGCGCAATAAAGTATCTTATATGTTTTAATATTATGAAAATCGGTGGAAAATCTCAAAACGAATCCAAGTGCTCTATTGGCTTTTTTAATGATATTGTCAATGTGTGCATCAAAAAGTAATTTAGAATCGAAAAATACACCAAGATCCTTTATTGACTGTAATCTCTCTATAGTATTGTCTTGTAATTTGTAGTGAAAGACTTGCCGTAGTTACCAAGTACGGAAGTCGGATTGTCAACCGCAGTTAGTTTATTTATTTTGAGTTGTTACCAGTAAGACTACACCGTCCATTTTTTTTTAGTTTCCCTCTGTCACCTCTTACGACACTAATGGGGTGATATGGAGCACTCGATCCTCTCAAGCCATCACTACTATGTGCCATACATATGTAGGTTATCTTATTTTTATGGTTGTTTTTGCAAAACCGACAATGTATAAATATCCACATAATAAAAAGTAATGAAAACAGTTTTTTTTTATGTTTCCTGCTATAAAATAAAAAAAATTCTAAAGTACATAAACATCTCTTTGAAGCTTCCATTTAAAATGCGAACGTATAATATTTTATAAAGTTTATATTAGTCTTTCCGTTCAGACTGCCTCGCGCTTCAGTGATTATGATACCGGACTTCAAAGAGTGTAACACTAGCGATAGTAGTTATTTAGCCGCTTTTTTATATAAATAACAGTGACAAACGAACACACAATCTGACGGTTAGTGTATGCTGTGACTCGCAGACCCATCCATAATCGATTAAAAATCAAAATAGAGATATTTTGGAATAAGATGGAACGCCTCATTGGAATGATCGAAATACAGATATAAAGTCATCCAAGACAGTAATTAGTTATGAAATAAGGCTGACAAACGAGCACACAATTCACCTCACGGTAAGTGGATGCTGTGGCCCACAGACATTTACATCTATCCTCAGTTAAGAATCAAAACGCAGATACTTTGTCACCCTGAGGACTAAGATGGATTGCCTCTTTTACAGTAAAAAGAGTCCCCGGTGTACTACGATGACAGTAAGGTACACACTACATAATGTTTTTTTCGTACGGCGATAAGTGACAAGAATTGAAAGCTCTTTTTAGTGACTAAGTTTTTTAAGCTATTGCATAGCTTCTATCGCGGGCCTTGAAAAAAACCTCACGCTCCCCACTCCAACGGGCACGGAGGTGTGGCGTTGAAAGCCGTGCATCGTCTAACGTCGTTTCAGTTCGGCAGACTTCGGCACGGTGTTTGTGTGCGTGCGACTAGTCGTATGCGTGTACACTAGCTGCCAACTGAATGATAAAAATTCCTGAATAACCTACATGTATTGTAAGATATTAAAAATATTTTAAACAATATTAACTTCTCATTTATACAATAAGAGAAAAAAAATTGTTTTCTTATCGGTCACCACGCTCAAAAAGTGTAACTTGATTTAATATCAAAGACTTAACTGCATAAATAACGTATAATATTTATTAATATTTTAAGAATATCATTTGATGGCTCAGTCATAGAGGAAGTAGATAATATAAACTTTCTTGGAGTTAAAATTGACTCTCATCTAAATTGGAAATCACACATAGAAAAGATTAACAAAAAGATATCGAGTTATTGCTATGTTCTTTCAATACTTTCTTGGTCAACCTCTGAATCTGTTACTAGAAATGCGTACTATGGTTATGTTTATCCATTGTTAATCTATGGTATCATTTTTTGGGGTAATTCAACCAACATAAATGAAACGTTTATACTACAGAAACGATGTTTACGCATCATATACCGTAAAACAAATAGAGACAGCCTGAGGAATTTATTTAAAGAAAAACGTTTTTTAACTTTAACTGGAATATATATCTTAGAGTTGTGCCTATTTATTAGAAATAATTGCGATTTATTCAAAACGAAACTTTCGGAACGGCAAAATTTACGCCCTTGCTACGTAAACAATTTATATCTACCTCAAATTAAAAATAAATTGTTTGACAAAAGTGCATACATAACAGCAATTAAAGTATTTAATCAATTACCCAATAGTATTAAAACAATAAAAGGGCCCAAATTCAAACATAATTTAAAAAACTGGTTGGTGGAACATACGTTTTATACGCTAAATGAATTCTATAATTTTAAGAGTTAATATCGTGTTCTTTGTTATAATTATATCTATAAGCATTTTTTTAATATTTTATCTTAGAAGTTAATTGTAAATCTATCATCTGTTAAATTTAAATTGCAAAAATGTAATCTGTTAAATGTAAATAGTATATATATTATGTTTATGAAAATTGTAAATCTATTGCACGCCTGATGAGGCAACTGTTGATACCTATAATATTATGTCATCTTCAACTTGTACACAGTAATGCAATAAATGAATTATTATTATTATTATTATTATTATTGTTATTATAAAATAAATAATTAATTATAATTGCATAAGTTGATAAAAAAATGCTATGCAATAGCTTTACCGCGGCAGTCCCCGAGTGCCACACGTCTTTTTTTTATAGGAGAAAGGTCAAATCAGCTCACCTGATAGTTAGTATAATAATTAGATTATTATAAAAAGTGAAAACATACCGAGTGGAATATTTCTCAATTAACATCTTGAGAGTTATTAATATGTGTGGTTTTTATTATATTTACGGCTTTTGATCTTTATTTTTCTTCTCTTAACGCTAAATTAAAGTTAAACATATCAAATTCTAAGTTCAATAGTCACTTTGTGGGTAAAAAAACAGTTTAACAATTAATATTTGAAACTTTAAACGACTTCGTATCACCAGACTCGGCAAATTAATTTTATTACACATACATATTTGCGCTAATAATAACATACATACATGTAAATAAAATTTGAAGTGTCTGTTTAATACATCGAAATAACTGTCTTATATGTATAAAAATTAAACCTTTGTAAAACATGGTAGAGCCAGGCCGCGGCTATATAATGGTTGTAGCACAAATGGGTCGTCTTGACCGGGCTAGGACCACGCTTTCACAGGATACCAACGTAAAATAGCAATTTAAAGGCCTATACTACCTCAAATGGCTTAGCAAGATCCCCCGTTATGCCGAAAATATGTCAGCATTAATTTTGAAATAAATATGTGACAAAGTTGATGATTAATGTTAAGTACTATGTTAGATGAAAACACGATTCCGTAAAATTTTCTCGATAGACAAAAATCCAAAGTTACCTCCAAACCGAACAATAAACCGCTGGTATTCACAAAATACTTTAAATATTATTTTTTTTAGTGCAGGTAGGTTTTTCCGTCACGGTTCGTTGAACGAAATCATCTGAAAGGCTCTTGTCCCTATAAATATCCCCTCGGTTTTAGAGCCTTGCAGGATATTTAGAGACGATGGCATGAGACCCGACGGTATGACTTTGGTCCCTTGGCAGAGAGGTAAAGCCCTAGTGTGGGATGCTACTTGCGTTGACACTTTGGCGGCCTCTCATCTCAAGGGTACCTCTTTTAGAGCCGGGGTGGCATCAGAGGCAGCCGAATTTAGTAAATGGCGCAAATATGAGTCTTTGAGAAATGACTACATATTTGTGCCATTTGCTGTAGAGACTATCGGTCCGTGGGGTCCACGTGCAATGAAGTCTAAAGGAACTGTATCCACGACTGATCGTCGCTGCTGGTGATAAGAGGGCTGGTTCTTTCCTCGCTCAAAGGCTAAGTATAGCTATTCAGCGAGGAAACGCAGCCAGCGTTCTTGGCAGTATACCACGGGGAGCAGGCCTTTTTGACGATTTAAATTTTTAGTTTTAGATTTTCTATATTATAATTTCTTCTTTTATATTGTATATAATTAGTTTCAATCGTAAATATTATAATTTTAATAATATGTGATAACTAGTCATATTTAAGATAATTGGCTTTAAATTAGATCATGAAACTTCACATACGAACTGAACTAACTATAAAGCAATGACTTCGTACTTTTATAATGTGCTTGATGGGCTTGTGGATAAACACGTACCGACGCATTGTCTTATTACCAAAAATAAATTTCCTCCGTGGTTTAATAAACCTCTAATTAAATTATCAAAAGAAAAATATAAATTTCATAAAAAATGGAAACGACATGGTAACTTGTGCGATATGATGAAACTTTGCGTAGGTATAAATTATTATCCCTTTGCGATAGACGCAAATTGTTTCTTCAATCAATCTTTTTATATAAAATTTTGAATAATTTAATTGACTCTTCTCAACTTCTCTCAAAGGTATCACTTATTGCTCGTGTTCGTCTTCCGGTGCGATCGTCACGTAAAACACCACTTTTTGTTCCTCCGCAGTTACATAAAAGATATACTCGTAATTCATTCTTATGCCGTTCCACTGACATATATAATAAGCAATTTACTAATATCGACCTTTTTAATTCATCTCTCAATACCTTAAAACAGACAATAAAAAATAATTTAAGTAAGGTTTGCTAGTAAGTTCATTTTTTTTGAATTGATATTCTAATTTTAACTATGTTTATGTACTTAGTTTTTTTTGTTATGTTAATAGTCACTACATGTGTTACCATGTAACTTTCTTTTAAATTGTGTTTAAGTTTTCGGCACTGTAGGTCAATTTCTAATAGATAAGTTTTAGTATTTTATTTCCTTAGTATACGACTGTTTGTTGCCAAAATAAATTTAAAAAAAAAGCAGGGCTCATGGATTTTTTTTAATTTCCATTATTTCATTGTAAAAAGAAAATACTCCCACTGAGTCTCACTTTGACTTTCGAACGGGAATGCTGTGTCATTTTCGATTAGAATACACATTACGTAACAGGACGACGTAAAATTAAAATTATAAATAACCGTATTAAAAATAAGAAGCGACTGGGTTGGCATACCTACCAAACCTAATGAAATAATTATCTAACGACCTATCTACTTACAGCATTAGTGATTACAAACATGACCCTGGATAGCAAACAACGTATGGGGAAGTGGGGGGAAATTAGAATTTGAGCTGAGGTAGTATAGGCCCATAATGCTGCTGCGTTTCGTATGTTAAGTGTAGAGAATGTGAGATTATTTTTACTGAAAATGAGGCATTACATCTCAGTCCTCAGTGGTAACACCGTATTTACATTTTGATATTTAACATAGAATATATGTAGATGTATATGGGCAACTACTTACCATCAGATGGACTGTGTTCTCGTTTGTCACCTGTGTTCTATAAAAAAGTTGAGCTGAGGTTTACAATTTTGGTCTGTCTGTATATCTGTTGGTTTATGCATCTGTCTTTCCGGGCTAATCTTCCAAATGGCTGAACTGATTGTAATGAAACTTCAAGAACATAGGTAGCGAGCAATGCCAGGAGTGATCTAGGCCATATTTTATCAGAATAACTTGGAAACGTCTTTAAAAAAAAAAGAAAGAATTAACACAATAGATAGACATTCATTATCTTAAATCTCAATAACAACACTTAATTTATTCTACTCAAGTCAGATCTAGTTGTTAAGCACGCGTCAACTACTCGCGCGCACATACAAATATTTTGTTTCTTTTTGAAATAATACTAGTTTTTACGGATTTTATCGAGTATAATTATCTATAAATACCCAACGTCGAGAGCTTTACAGCACCCATGGTCACGGGGGGGGGGGGGATTATTGAAATCAAAAAAACATCCTAATTTCAATAGAGAAGATGGCTGGGTGCTACCATCTGCTTGGGATCCTATAATAAATAAAATTAAATACTAACCCAAGCATACAACTGCAAGACTTCAAGATACCATAAGTTCATACTGTGTAGATCGGAACAAAAGTTAAATTTTAATCTATGGTAACCGCTGTTAACTATGACATCTGGACATTGAACATCTCAGTCCCCCCCATGACCATGGGTGCTGTAAAGCTCTCGAAACGTCGGGTATTTATATTTAAATATACGCGATAAAATCCGTAAAAACTATTATTATTTCAATGTGTAGTGTTCACGTAAATATAAGAAATCATTGTTTCTTTTTTTTTCATTATATTTATATTCTGCTTTTTGTCATTTCTGTTACGTAGTTTACTAGCATTGAACATTATTACGATAGGTTTTTTTATTTTCCTGTCATTTTATAGTTATATATTTTTTTCCTCACACTCCTGACCCTACCGAAAACCAACGTTACGAATTGATTTCTATTCTCAAATCGTGACATAAAGCTAAGTGAAGTATATTTTAATGGGTATTAAGTTATTTTCTTTAGTTTTTGTTGAGATGAAAAGTATTGTACCTGTTTTTCTTTTCATTGTTTTTTTTCGTTCCCACCAAAGCCAATTCCTGAGTGTGCGTTCGACTAAAATTAAAAAAAAAACATACTTGTTTCAATAGAAAATATGGCTGGGTGCTACCATCCGCTATGCCATAATCCTCATCTTATTAATGCTCATGCCTAACCAATACAATTAAATACATACCCAAGCACACCCTGTCAGACATCAATCCACTATAAGCTCTTTCTGCGTAGATCTAGAATAAAATCAAAGGACAGTAATAACTAACTAATGCTGACGCGTGCTGCATACTAGCGATGATTATCATCCGTGTGCGTGAATCTCGCGTATGACAAACAAAATTATAGAACCTAGATTGCTTCACACATGTTTAGTGCAACAATGCATCCGTATTTATGTCCACGATTTTACAGTTACTTTTCTAGAAGGGCCTGATTTTGAAACTGCAGGGGATTAAAAGAAATGGTTCAACGAAATTTTAAAATATAACATACAAAAATAGGATTATTGATGTTCAGTTCTATTTACCCGTGTCGCAAATCAGTTTAAATATCCACCTATGCTTAAATAATTTAATGAATTAAGAGCTTAATTTGCTTTCGTCGATATAGATCACGTACTTCCCATTGAAGTAACTAGAATGGACGACGCGAACAAAATCTGTGTGTCATCTGCGGCAGTGCGGGGCGCGCGGGAGAAGGCGGCCGAGCTTAGAGTAATTACATACATACGTATGCATAGACAGAACCTACAATTATACATAAGTTGAGTCAATATACTTGTCCTGCTTTTTCTAATTTAATTTTCAAGTGATTCAAAAGTGACGAATATATTCAAAGATGTTGCGTATAATTCATGCGTGGAAAAAGAAATGTCAAGTGGTCATTGATTTATATATTAACACTATATCAGTAATAACCGCACCAAAGCGTTGCCACTGCACATATGGCCACAGCCATATGCCTACCTAACGTCAGTTCAGTATTCAATGTGACGCCGACAGAGTTGAGCCGTGACAAAAAATGGGTAAATGCGCAGTGAAAGAATGCTATTCTATGTCACAAAAACGTAATAAATCAAGCGGAATCACTTTCAACACACAATTTTTAGTTCTTGCTTTCATATAAACGTAAAAAAACCTCAACTAATTAAATAAAATTATCGAATATGGCCATTTACGTTCAATGTTGCCTCTTTTCCGCATTTGTGATTATCCTACATTAATGGGAGACTATATAATTAATGGAGTAAGTTAATTTTATTAATATATAGTTACCTCTGATTTTAATTATTTTTAAAATTATAATAAAAACCACGTTTTTACTTTCACACACAATAATTAATTATTCTTATTTTAGTTTATTCATGAATTATCTATTAAATATATTTTATTGCCTATTTTATATTAATAATTTTATATTAATTATAATTTCATATAAATTTAATATTAATTATATTTTATTACCTATTTTATATTGTTTGATTTATTAGTACAATAAAAATACGTTTTACTTCATCATTATATTTACTTCTTCTGATGAGCTTTGTATTCTTTTTTTCTAAGGGGACGCAATAAATATTTTAAAATAAAATATACTTTTTAATGTAAAAACAATTAACTGCAGCTTAACAAAACTCATTGTTATTGCCTATTTTAGGTAAATTTTCATATAATAAGCCACACCACCCCGCCATTGCATGTTTGTATGTCTATCTTTATCTAATCTTAGCGACGATATTGTTTTCGCAACTTGTGTAGCTGAGATAGACATATGTTTATTTAAAATTGTTATTAGTTTCAAAGCTACGTCGTCGCGTTTGGATAGTGGTTACACTTTTTTTGACGCGCGGTAATGTGGTTTGCCACAGCCTCCTTTACTCTACAAGCCATGCTATGAAGTTTGGCAACGTCGCAATTAGGATCTGCGTGAACCGATTATTTTAACTTTTGTTAGCATGTTTTGTACAATGTGTACTAGTGCAAACCTTATTATGGGTTGTATCTTGCAAAATGCAAAAAAGAAGTACAACATGAAATCGTCATTTATTAGGAATGGTACTTGAGTACCTCCTACCCAATAATTTTATTTTGGTAAGGCAGTGGAATACGTTTTACGGACGTAAGAATGTGGTTAACTTTTATAAAATAAATATAACTTGCATCAAACTTTGTAGGTTTTATTATTTCTCTAAAATAAAACAATAATTATGATAGATTGAAAATTATTTAATTATATTACTAATATTAAAAATTATATTATCAATAAGTGCAATTTATCCAACTAGCAAAGATATTTTAGATTTTTACCCACCTAGATAACCTTTTTTAATAATTTAAAAAAAACATTGAGCTTCCTTTTGTTATTTTTCTTTTCATTCTGTGAATTGTTCACATTTTTTGTAAAATTATTTAAAATAATGTTAGCTAAAATTTTTGAAATTTTACTGAATAATAGTTTCAGACAGTGGCCTGTTTCACAACAGTCATCTATGTCGATGAAAAATGAATCAGACTGAAGGCTTAAAATCGTTAGTGCTGCTAAAATACCTCGGGTATCATTCAATTTAAAGAAAACAGTTTTTAAGTCAGAATTCTTAATAATAAAATTAAACAGTGCATATAAGTGATAGCTTACAAATTTTACAGAATCTGTAGGCACTGACAGACCTCCTCTTTGCAAATAGTCAAAATAAGGATCAGCTATGCAATCACCTTTGCTTTTTATGACTGTGGATATGCAGTGTAAACATTTCAATTTTTTTGACAAAGAATGTGCTGCATATCCACATACATATATTTGTGATGGTTCATCAATGTCACAGATCTCAGCTTCCAAATAATTACTTGATAGAATTGATGTAAATTCTTTTGGCACAGTTAGAAGTTCAGTGCTAGAATCAGTAACTTCCTTATAATTTTTTAAGTCTTTTCCTATATCTTCTAGTTTCATTAAGTGTCGCAAACGAATTTTTTTTTCTGCTTCTATAATTTGTGTACATGATACATTGTAATTACATCCAGATAGAAAGCGATACTGTCCAAACCGTTTTTCAATACAGTCAGATTGGAATTTCCCCAATAAAATATATTTAATATTGAAGTCTCTGAAAGAAGTTTTAACAACTTCTATTAAGGCTACAGTGCTGTGCCGAAGAGCTGTGAAAGTATCTTTCGACAGAAATGAACCACCATCTAAAAGTAACCATTTATCCAACCATTCAATAAATTTTGCCAAATGAATTATATTTTCATCATCCGGTGCAGAGATGAAAGAAGAACTAGTATCCCGCTTTAATAAACCTTTAATTTTATTTTTCACATTTACTATATTCCACCACATTCGGATGATTTCCAGAAAGCAATATAGAAGGCTGTGGGTTTGCTCCTCTAGTAGTGTTGTAGAGATGGGCTTAAACGTTAAAAAATAATAACACTGCTAAATGCTAATGCTAGAAATAATTAACAGTTAAAATTAGCAGTTATTTTTAGCAACTGTTAAATTTAGTCACAGACAGATTTTTAACACATAATTAATTCTCATTTCCTTCATACTTTTCACAGGCTTAGGAGTGTCAACTTTTTCTGTTGGCGTATTTATAGTAAGAATCAATTTATTTACAACGATTTCTTTTTTTCATATCAGCTTTTTTAGAATTCGTAATTTTTATACAATTATCTTTTTTTTTCTTGTTTTTTTTATCTTTTGTTTTTTTTTCTTATATATACTTATCACTTAGTAACATAACATATCTTAAAATTTTATATATTTTTTCCATTTAAAAATGATAACTGTTAATGACAAATTACACGTACCAGATTTTTATCGGTATCGCTATCCGTAAAAAAGTTCCATATTTTACCTTTTTTTGGCGTTGTATATCCATTTTAGTTGTTTTCTTCCAATTTGTAAGTATTCTGTTTCAAACTCAAACAACACTACACAAACAGTCAAACAATTGGAATTTTCACTCACAACACTAACTACCTACCTACTACCTAGATAACAAACTCGCGTAAACCTTCGTAACGAAAATCGGTCTTTATTTAACACTAGTTAAATATTATAATAAAATATTTCCAAATTCAGCAGTTACCACTTAGCAGTTAATTAAATGAACTCGCTAGACCTTAACATTCTAACTGTGACTGAACACTAAATACAAAATTAGTAGTTGCTAAATAAATCGCTATGTTGAAAACAATTCAATAGAGACGGAAACTCAACACGTGCGTCGTGTGTCCTTTTTTTTACGTTAGTACCTACTCTTATTAGTTTGTGTTTTCTTTGTTGTTGCCGTCGCGTCTGCCTGCGGTCTGCAGTAGTGGGATAAAGCGAGACAAATATATATTCGGCGTCCGTGTTTGGTGTGGATGGGAGCACTGTCCATGTCCAGCCAGCAAGACCATTATTGTTTTGTTGTGAGTTGTGACTGCTAAATTTAACAGCAATCTCAGAACTTATTTAACAGGTGTTGACACTAAAAAAATTTAGCAGTGTTAATTTAGCAGCTTATTAATTTTAGACCCATCTGTATAGTGTTGTTTAACTCAATGCAAGTCTTTGGTGTCTTTTTGCACTACTAAATAAAAAAGTTGATAAGATCGTATTTATTTTGTCCAAGATCGTACTGGCTGATTTATTTGACAAATGTAATTTTAAGTAAGTCGTATTATTTATTGTGATGTTTGATGTTTGTTGTCTTTGATAATTTACTCAAAATATTATTATAAAATTATATATTTCAATAAAGTATATCAATGGAGATGGCTTGTTTTATACTAGGATGCAAATCCCATTCTACCCGTAAAGGACATGGTTCAGAATTCGTAAGCTTCCACAGGCGTGTACGTTTTTACTATCCTGGAATAAAATTACATTGTAACTGTAAGTAAACTGTATTTCACATTATTTTGAAAATAACGAGTCGGTTTTTTGTCATAATGAGACTGTACCATCCCCCCTGTCCCATATACATATATATGGGAGAAAGTTTATTTTTAATCTGTTTTTATGTTAGTTTTGAGTCATGGCATGGCAACATTTTTGGGTAGTCTGTGGTTACGACGATAAACATTGTAAAGAGGCTAAGCAGTTTTATTAAAGATTTTGTGTTTAATTCGACCATTCTTTTCTTCGACGATCCAATATATATATTTATAATAATTTATTTAAAACAATAGTGATGCGGTTTTAAGGCATATAGGCAAAGTCGACAACGTCATATCGACATTCTTCTTTATATTTTCGCTGTTTTAGTATGCTAAAAATTATAAAGAATTAGAAAAAAACTGGTTGAGAGTAATTCCACCGCCACAAAATCATTGGACAAAGAATAGCCGTATTTGCTCAAAACACTTCCCCAAAATTTGTTTTGTTAACGAAGGGAAATGGCGAAGGCTGTAATTAAATACAATTCCTACTTTATATATCGTAGGAATACATTTATTACTTAATTATGTTTAATTTTATTTTATTTACATATCGTTTGATATAATTATGTTAAAAAAGCATACACTCAATGGGATACCAACATGTGAATAGCATTATTAATAATAATATTATTACATCCGTTTGAAACTCCAAATAAGTTGGATGTTTTAGGAACCAGAGGAGATTATGGATAGTTCGCCCCCTCATGAAAAATTTATGGAATGTGAGAATAGTATAAGTCCTTTTAAAAATAGCTGGTTGAGGACTATTCATCATCATTATCATCATCATCATTACAGCCCTTCACAAGTCCACTGCTGAACGTAGGCCTCCCCCAAGTAACGCCACAAAGCACGGTCCTGAGCCACCTGCATCCATTGACTTCCTTCATGTCTTACCAGGTCGTCACTCCATCTAGTGCGGGGTCACCCTACACTACGCCTACCGGTACAAGGCTGCCACTCGAGAACCTTTCTTCCCCATCGGTTATCGGTTCTTCGAGCTATATGGCCGGCCCATTGCCACTTCAGCTTACAAATCCGTTGGGTTACGTCGGTCATTCTGGTTTTACTGCGGATATCCTCATTTCTGAGTCTATCACGCAGAGAAACTCTGAGAATAGCCCTCTCCATAGCTCACTCAGCGACTTTGAGCGTCCTCATACGGCCAGCAGTGAAGGACCACGTCTCAGATCCGTAAGTCATCAGTGGCAACACGCACTGGTTGTACACTTTAGTTTTCAGAGATTGAGGTATACCTGACGAGAAGATGTGTCGTAATTTCCCGAACGCTGCCCATCCGAGTTAAATCTGTCGATTAACCTCTCGGTCGAAGTTGGACTTACCTAGTCGGACTATTTGTCCCAGGTAAACGTACTCGTCAACAACTTCGAGCATAGTACTCCCAACAACTACCGGCATAGGTGTGATATGGACATTAAACATGATCTTTGTTTTGTCCATGTTCATCTTAAGACCTATCCGTTGGGAGATACTATTGAGGTCATTGAGCGTAGTGATAAGGTCCTCCAGCGATTCTGCCATAAGGACTATATCGTCGGCAAATTGAAGGTGAGTGATGTACTCGCCATTGATGTTAATAACGTATCCTTTCCAGTCCAGTAGCTTGAAAACGTCTTCCAACGCAGCGGTGAAGAGTTTCGGGGATATAACGTCACCCTGTCTTACACCTCTCTGCAGTTGGATAGATTTCGAACTCTGGTTCTGTACTCGGATAGCCATCGTAGCCCTACTGTACAAACACTTCAGCACTTCGATATACCGATAGTCAACTTGGCACCGCTGAAGAGACTGTAGCACCGCCCAAATTTCGACGGAATCAAAGGCTTTCTCATAGCCCACATACGCCAGGCAAAGTGGCAGATTGTACAGAAGACCGAAGAGTACAATCTGCCACTTTGCCTGGCGTATGTGGGCTATGAGAAAGCCTTTGATTCCGTCGAAATTTGGGCGTTGCTAGAGTCTCTTCAGGGTATTTATGTGGTCTATGGTACTGAAGCCTTTTCGGAAACTGGCTTGTTCGGGAGGCTGGAAATCGTCGAGTCTGCGACAGGACTATTAAATAATAATATTTTATATAAAACGAAAAAATAAGTTTGCAATTATTACTGCACAGGTATTTTCTAAACTTCATATCGATATTAACAATCTAGAACCAGAACCAATTTAACTATACATAAGTGGGAACAAAAATAAGTTAAAGCTCAGAAGCTTTACAGAAAACGTCTATTGACAATTAAATCTCTCCAGCAAAGATCGTGTAGGCTTAAAAAGTAAAATAACCTTAAATAATATATTGTAAAAGATCCTAAACAACGAAAATTTACTAAACGAGAAAATACTTATTTTGAACGCAGTAACATCATCATATCCTACGTCTATTTTCTAAAAACATATAGTATGTACTTACTATATTATATATAAAGTATATACGCGTGAATGCTATAATTCAAATGCCTTATAAACTTCGTCTGAATTCTTCTAATTTGCCGTTTATACGTAATATAACAGGGAGAACAAATACTACTAGCGTAATAAACACTTTTGATGCAGTTTATGTCCGAAAAAGGTTTGCAAGTACGTAGACCAAACCTTTGACTTTTTAAGCTTTTTGTACTATTGTATTGTATTGTATTTATTTATTTAATCTTTATTATACACCTTATATACTAAGGGATATAAAGGGCGGACTTAATGCCTTATGGCATTCTCTGCCAGTCAACCCTGGATGATTTGGGAATCTGTGGCAGGTGTAATCAATCACTTCATAAATAAATAATAAGGATATAAAACAAAATAAAATGCAAATGAATAGAATAGATATATAGTTAGTAAAATAAAAATAATAAACATATAAAATAACACAATACATATTAAAATACATTATACAAAATATTACTTATAAAGTGAAAGAGAGAAAAA
The DNA here is from genome assembly GCA_036936625.1 of Parnassius smintheus behrii. Classification (NCBI taxonomy): domain Eukaryota; kingdom Metazoa; phylum Arthropoda; class Insecta; order Lepidoptera; family Papilionidae; genus Parnassius; species Parnassius smintheus. Next base: position 10,177,061 of record JAUPFT010000009.1, read on the forward strand.
AACAATAGTCTGATAGTCAGGTGGTTATTCTTACGACAGAACTCTCGAACTAGTCTTTTAAAATAATTCTTGTTATTAGTTTTCTTGATATATTCATTTAAAATTAAATGTAGTACTTGCAAAGTTCGGAGCTGCGCCTTTACGAATAGAGAGCCATTTAAGCTTAGATCGGTACTGGGAAATATGGTCATACTTACGTAAGCCGAAAATGAATCTAATGCAATTGTTGAGAAGGCGCTCCAACTTATCGAGAAGATATTGAGATAGATCTGGGTAACACACATCCATATAATCAATAATGGGTAATATCAAAGTCTGGATTAGCAGAAGTTTGGTTCTAAAAGGCAGAAAGTTTTTGAGACAACAAAGAGAACGTAAGGTGGCAGTTACTTTAGGGATTGTTTCGGCAACTTGAACTCCCCAGCTTAAGGTATGGTCCATATGTAAGCCAAGATTTTTGACAGACTTACAAAATGGCAACAACGTTCCATTGTAATAGACGGGAGCAAGATCATCGTTATTAATCTTAGCCAACATTCTGCTACTACCTATAACCATTGCTTTGCATTTGGTTGGGTTAACCAAAACACCATGTCTGTACGACCAATCTCTTATGGCATCGAGGTTGTGGTTGAGTGTATGAATATTATCATTAAGGTCGTTAACACTAGATTGCACATAGAGCTGAAGATCATCTGCATACAGATGGTACGAACAGTCGAGAACTGAAGTGATAGAATTTATGAATAAAGAAAACATTAAAGGAGAAAGTATTCCGCCTTGCGGCACGCCTGTTTCAATGTCAGCCCATCTTGAGAACTCTTGTCCTAATCGTACTGATTGCTGGCGGCCGCGAAGATAGGATGAAAACCATTCCAAAGCTGGGATTGAGAATCTAAGATTAGTTAGGAGGGCTATAAGGATACGTGGTCGACTGTGTTAAGAGCATTTGAAAAGTCAACAAGCACTACCACCGTAAGCTTTTCATCTGTGACTTTTATCAATGTGGGAATCGAACCCACGACCTCCGGCTTAGCAGTCAGGGTCACTAACCACTAGACCAACAGGCCTGTCAAATACAAGTTGATTTAAATAATTTATATGTTTTGTCACAGCCAGCTTCTTGTCAAGGGTGCCAATTAGTATTTTATTTATTTGTTTCGTCTTTTTTATACAGCTTATAACGAGGGATATAAAATGCCGCCTTATTGTCTTATGGCATTCTCTACCAGTTAACCCTGGACGATTTGAAAAACTGTGGCAGATATAAAGATTTTATTAAATCAAATGAGTTATAAAGATATAGGATACAATAAATAATTTTAAAGTTATTTTAATACCGTTAAATTGGTTTTATTTTCTTTGTAAATGGCAAATAAATATTTTGTTAGAATTTTTACTTTATGTTATTTTGCTCACACCTAACTAATGTAAAGCTGATGAAAAAGCGTTACCAAATTTGGCAAACTGAATTTTTCTTAGTAGGTTTTATGATATATTTTAACTTTATAGCACTATCACCCAAATTGAAACAAAATTTGGCAAAATTTATTCTAAATCAAACTTTTTAAGTTCTATTGCTAAACACTTCGTCCGTAGCAGGTCTTTCTTTAGTTTGTAACCTAAATTAATATTTATTGAAATCGTTAAGCAATTTCATTAAAATGCTGAATTTTATTGAACCATAGATAAAACGAGTATATCGATAAGGCTGTTCCTTTCTATAGTTACCTTCACTAGATTTGTCTATGGTATATAAAAAAGCCACGGAGGTTAAAGAACAGGAGAACGTTCGCTACGTACTAAAGCATATGCCGCCTGTCCTTGAAATTGTAGAATTTATAGCGGCGCTGACGTCGGTGAGTAGTGAATGCGAAGTTAGCTGTTTATGAGTACAAGTAGATGAAGTTAGTATGTACAAATTTTCTTCGCGGCATTGGTGAGAAAATTTTCATGCTCCGTAATTTTGTAATTTTTGGCAAAAAGAAACATTAAAAAATGGAGAAATATTTTATTGTGCTTTGATGTGCAAGTGTTTTAGCATCTGATCGGAAAAATAGACTAAAATTGACTTTTATTGAGCGAACTGAGCGATCGCAGCGCGTCACTTAAGGTGTCCATATTTCTGGGACACTATTTTCTACGGCGATCGTTATCCTGTTCTCTAATCTCCATGTAAAAAACTAAAAAAAATCTTTTTTATCCTGTAGGAAATGTCATATGCATAAAGAGTTCGGTTAGATGAGGTTTTGTTCTGTTTTTAAGACTCTATATGCTAGTAATTACTCTGACCGGCTGAGTCACTAATATACGTCAAAAATGGCTCGGTAAGAAAATGGCGTACTGTCATTGAAAAATAATGCAAAAGAGCATAAAACGAGTTGTTTTTCATGTACTTAACGGTGAAACGTCACACATTGACTTTGTTTAGTTTTCCGAAAATGTTTAGAACAATCTTTTACGACGCAAGAAAGCATTTTGAAAATTTAAAATGTTCAACAACACGCGTCACGTTCAGACGAATGTCGAAGACCGACTGAGGCATTGCGGTCCAGTGGACCGTAAACTTCACTATGAGTGAGGTGCGTTCTCTAGTACATTATACCTCAATGGTATTTCCCTAAGATAGGCGAATGAGCACAGGCGGAGTCGAAGCGACGAGTGGGGCGGCGAGAGGCGAGGACTGACCATTCTCGGCGGCAGCTGCTTACAATGGCCGCTACCGTTACGGTCTATTTAAGTCCACTGCTGAACATAGGTCTCTCCCATAGATTGCCTCATAGGGGGAATTTTTTGCCATAGTTTAGTTCAAATATTCTAGTTTCTACCGCGTACTAGTGGCAACCGTGGTATGGTATTACGTGGTAGAGCCAGGCTGCAGCTATATTATGGTTGTAACACGAAAAGGTCGGCTTGACCGAGATAAGACCACAACCTCACAGAATATCAGCGCAAATTAATAGCTTAATCAGGTGGACTGTGTGCTCGTTAAACTATAAAAACTTTTATTTATTTTACCGATCATAAATAATGAAATATATACCTACATGCGGGCTCATATTAAATCCTAGTAAAGGTTTTAAAATCTAGGCATAGTACAACATTTTCATCCGAAAATTATTGAAGTTATGATTAAAAAAACATTTAAAAAAACTAAGAAATAAGTAAGTGTGAAAACAAATGCTATTAAGATACCGGCGGCAAAAAAGCCGTAAGTGAATATATAATTTTTTCGTCACACACAACACAATGCATAATATGAAGAAATTACAATTAAAGAGCAAACAAAAAGTAACAATATACATAAATACATTGGGTTCCAGCAACGAAAAGGCATCCAACTGAGCATGATACTACAGCAGTGTTGCCTCGGGCACAACGCTGTTATTCTGTCGGTGCCTCATTTACTCGTAATATATTTTATCTGAATACTATGTAGTGGCGGCGTAAGAATATTCACTACCCCATATCATCCCACGGGTGTCGTAAGAGGCGACGGACAGAAACAAATCAGTATATGGACAGCAGCATCTAAACAAAATATCAAAAACTAAATATAACTGCAGTTGCCAACCCGTTTACAAGCGTAACAACTGTGGTCAACTGTGGTCAACTGTGGTCAACATAAGGCAATATATGGGGGAGGCCTATGTTCAGCAGTGGACTTTAATAGACTGAAAAAGAGACGGAATACTATAAACTGAAATATAAGTTTAAAGTATATCGATATAAAGATTTATAAATGCCGTAAATCAGTAAGATGCTAGGGTGTAATAAAATGCAAGTGAAATAAAGCTATAAATATATTTGCAAAATAACTATAAATGCAAATTATAACAACCTGATCAAACTAATCATTTCCCTATAAAGTTATTAAAAATAACATAAAAGTTGTTGTTGTCAAAAATAAATTATACAATGATATATTTATCACTTTATGTCAAACAATTTATATACAGTACAGTGGCAATGATCAACGACTTTTTCTGCCTCCAGGGCGGCGCCACTTTTGTTATGAGGTGAAATATTTGACAGATTTCATAACTGGGAAGATAATTTGTGAAAATTTGTGCTTAGCAGAGCGGGACCGTATTTCATGCCGGCACACCACTTGCACTTTACAAGGCGCAGATTTGACCGTACATGGAATACTGTTCCCATCTTTGGGCTGGGGCTCCCCAGTGCCAGGTCCTTCCATTTAATCTCATCCAGCACAAGAGCTGTTCGAATCGTTCGAACTGGATTGGCTTGACTCACTGGCACTGCGAAGAGATGTTGCATCTCTTTGCGTATTTTATCGCATTTACTACGGAGAGTGCTCTGAGAAATTGTTCGCACATCGCGACAAAACTCGCGATACCATCCATACCACCTGGATGTCTGGCGGTCCACCACGGTGCGATTTAAAAGAAGTTTTCTTTTTTGCACAACTTTCTTGTGGAATCGACTACCACCATAGATGTTTCCGGACCGATACGACTTAAGGACCTTCAAGAAAAGATCGTACTCCTTTTCAAAAGGCCGGCAACGCACCTGCAATTGCCCTGGTGTTGCAGTTGTTCATGGGTGGCGATAATTACTTACCATCAAGTGAGCTGCAAGCTCGTTTGTCCCTTCTCCTATAAAATATATAAAATAAAATAAAATAAAAATTTGTATGAAAAAGTTATGAGTAAAATATTTATTATAGATTTAAGTTATATTCACGCATGTCATTGACTATAATGTGACAAATTTTAACATATGTTATTTTACCTTTATCTCTCTTTTTACTGTAGTTTAAAACACAAAATAATTAAAATTCAGTAATTCTATACGTTTACATCAAAAATAATTAAATAAATTATTTAACACCAATAAAGACATTTTACGTTATGGAAAATTAGTGTTGAATCTAAAATAAGGGGTTTACGTCATTTTATTACCTTTGTATCTCGGAAACTAAAATAGAAGAATATCAAGACAAGTAGACAAGTTCAGCAAATAGAGCTTTTTTTCAATATTGTAGTAGGTATTGTTTAAAAATTTAATTTTGCCAAAATGTCGAAAAGTCACCTTTTACTTGTTAGCACGGCAGAAAAGGGTTATCAATTTTCATAACGACTAAACTATATTATGAAAGTCAGAATTTGCAAAGCATTTTATTGATGTAATTATTTAAACATTTACATGTCAGCTTATATTATTGAAATGATTGATAACTGAAGGCAAAATGACTTTTCCATTTTATGATAATGTCACGCCTTACTTTCAAATTATTAAAAAATACAGTACATTATCCCCCTTATAAATAATATGATTGTTAATAAACATTATGAAAATTAACTTGTAATGAAAAGAACCCTCCTTTTATAAGTTCCGTAATCGGATAAAAAGCAGTCTATAAGTTACCCTGGAAGTAATTGTATGTATATCACCAAAAATAAGAGTATACAAATGCACTCGCTACATTGTAATTTGAGACCGTCCTACGGGGAGCAGCAATCACACATACCTGTTAAATAAGTGTTAGGTACTTACTATAAAAAGAAAAAAAAATTACCGTTTGTTGGCGGTGGAAGAGAATCCACTACCCTACGTCATCCTGTGGGTGTCGTAAGAGGTGACAGAGGGAGATTGAAACCGTTGATGGGCACTACCGTCGTCCTGATAACAGCTCAATAATAATAAAAACTTCAGTTGCCAACCCGCCTGTCAAGCGTGGCAACTATGGCAAAATTCTTCCTTAGGGTCAATCTATGGGGAAGGCCACGTTGTAGAGCCACGCTGCAGCTATATTATAGTTGTAGCACAAACGGGTCGACTCGACCGAGGAAAGACCACGATCTCAGAATACCAGCGTAAAATAGCAGCTTAATAATGCTGTGTTTTGTATGGTGAGTGTAGAGATGCAAGGACCATTTTTAACTGAAAAGAAGGCATTCCATCCTAGTCTTCAACGTCAACGCATCTGCGTTTTGATTCTTAATCGAGGATAAACATAGATATCTACAGGCCATAGCATTCACTTACCATCAGGTGCACTGTGTGCTCGTTGGTCACCTTTATTCTTTAAAAAATACGATTTAATGGATGAATGGACTATTTTATTTTTAGAAATGAAGTTATCACAGTTTACATTTTCTCGAACTATCCAAGTCAAAACCAAACTTAGAGTTTAAAGTACTCCTACGATAGAATAAATTTTCATTTAATTTTTTTAAACCACTAAACATGTTTTTATAAAAACACAAATCGATCTCTTTATTTAAAAAAAAAAACTACAAAAAGTAGTAGTTAGATGTAATAAGAAAAATAATAAAGTGAAAATATATGTCTACTCTAACACATTTTAATTTAAAAGTGTGTATGTTTAAAATTTGAAACAATGGAAGGCGACTGGGTCGCGGGAATTGTTGTGTTTCTAATGGCCGGCTTGTTGCTTTATAAGTGGTAGCATTTAGTGATTAATATGACTCGCTTTATTACGATTCTCGCCTTTTTATTATAATCACATAGAATCCTTGTGCTAGAAACAAAAAGAAATTTTTTTATTTTTGTTTCGAGCACTTGCATTCATGAGGTACTTACTTACGTTCTCATTTTAATTATAATCAAGTCGGTTGTACAAAATTTTTAATGTTTTTATTTGTTGGCATAAGATATTTATATGTATGCATAAAATAAATACATAAACAGTCAGGCCTGTCACCCAGAAGGGTAGACAGAGACTACGGACTTCCACTTGGCACAATCCTATCACACCTCTTTCGCCTCCTCGCAATCCATATACCTATTCATACATACTCGGTTGCTAATTTGTTTGATAAACTTTCGTCTACCAAACAAATTAGCGACATCCCTTCCCGGCTCTGCCGTTCACAATATTCCATATATTATGTACTGGCTTTAAAAGGCTTGAATATTAATTTCTTTGAACAGTCCCCTTTACGAATCACGTGAGTGGAAATTATAGATTACAAATAATACTTTTTTTTCACAAAATAAAAACAGTCTGCGCATCAGCTGCATTTCTCCACAATAAAATACCGTAACACAGGCTGTGAAAATAACAAAACTAATCTAGCAGTAGCCAAATATGTTAATTGAATCTTTGCAACAGCTAATCTGCTGAGCTGAATTAGCCAGATTTTCATATGCCGAACCTATTGCAGTTGAGAGCGATTCCAAAAATTACCGCTTTATTCAATAAAGTCCAATTTATCATTCTGAAAGTTACAGGCATTTAACGGATTTTTGCATTGCATTTAAATATTTTTATTAGGTGCTTAATTTCGTAGTTCAATTTATTACGCAACGGTTAAAACTAATTTTGGCCTTTATTTGTAAATATTTTATTTATTGAAATAAAACATATCAATTGTATAAAATAGATATAAAACATCTCAAGGAAGGAAAACAACTAACCCTCCTTTTTTGAGGGTCCGTAATCGGATAAAATGTAGTCTTTAAGTAGCCCCGGGTTCCTAACCGACATACAAAATTTCATGGAAATCTGTTCAGTTGTTATTGCGTGAATCTTGAATACATAGACAGACAGACAGACAAAAGTTCTAAAAAACACAAATTTGGCTTCAGTGCCCTTTATTTAGTCCCCTGGACTTGGTTTTTCCAGAAAATATAAGAATTACAGAGACAAATTTTCTACAGATTTATTATATGTATAGAAATAGGAACCAAAACTCAGATGCGTTGTCAACCCTGAGGACTAAGAAGGCATGCCTCGTTTCCAGTAAAAAGGATCTCCGATTCTTTACATTTACTAGCTGCTAGTTTACGCTAGTAATCCGTGAGAGAATGGTACTATCACGGTAGAGTCGACGCATTCGTGTTTCAACTAATATAGCTGCATCATGACTACAACGTACAAAAATAACAAAAGTAAAGTAAAGTTACAGCCTATATACGTCCCACTGCTGGGCTCAGGCCTCCCCTCATTTCTGAGAGGGTTTTAGGGCAAGGAAATGTCCGCCGCGCTGCCCAAATGCGTGTTGACGAACTTCACATGTCTTCGAAATATTTTTTTTTCATATTCCTTAGACATGCAGGTTTCCTCACGATGTTTTCCTTCACCGCCGAGCACGTGGTAAATCAGCACTTAAAATTGCAATTAACAATTTCATTGGTGCCGGCGGGGTGGTTTCGCTCGCTGTAAATATAAAAATAACAACATAATGCTAAAATTATATGATGAGTGTGAGTAAACTGAAGATCCTCTTTACTGATTGCGTCTGAATTCTTACTTTTTATCGAAGACACATATCTGTCGATATCATCCAATTTCGGTCAGGTGGACTGTGTGGCCGTACCAGAGATACTTATATAATGAATCACACTATCGATACAGGATTTAACTTTTGAAAGCCTTACAATATTTTTTTTAAATTTAAAATTTAAATTTATTTTATATTATATAATATTGAGTGACGACCTGGTAAGACATGCAGGAAGTCGATGGATGCAGGTGGCTCAGGACCGTGCTTTGTGGCATTACTTGGGGGAGGCCTATGTTCAGCAGTGGACTTGTGAAAGGCTGTAATGATGATGATGATGATGATATAATATTAAATTTAAATTTAAAAAATGCAATAAATAGAGTATAATACATTATAAATTAGGCCAAGCAAAAGCGGGACAAGCTTGTTTATAGAAATATTATTTTCGTACAAAAACTCGACGTGTAAATCGTTATAATTTTGTTTGTTGAAAATAAATGCTTAGTGTGTGAGTTATCGCCTAACTATTTCAAAGTTTAGTTCAGCACGAGTTTGCTACACTTGAAGTGCCATAACTATCTCCTTACTCATACGGAACAAATTGGTTCAAGAGTTCGCACTTGTACCAGTTAAGAACTTTTATTTAAAAATATAAGCGTAGAATACATTTCAAAGTAACGTTAAGTGCATTCAACAGAATAAGACTTAACGTGGTAGAGCCATGTTGCAGTTATATTAATAGTATAGTTGTAGCACGAATGGGTCGGCTCGACCGGGGAAGGACCACGCTCTCACAGAATACCATCGTGAAATAGTAGCTTAATGCTGCTGTATTTCGTATGGTGGGTGTAGAGAACCGGAGATCCTTTTTACTGGAAATGAGGCATTCCATCTCAGTCCTCACGGGTGACAACGCATCTGCATTTTGATTTGTAATGGAAGATAGATCTACATGTCTATGGGCCGCAGCAACCACTTACCATCAGGTGGACTGTGTGCTCGTTTGTCACCCTATTCTATAAAAAAAAAGAAACTTTTTTTTTTATAGAATAGGGTGTGGAATAACTACAACTGTCACATACTGTTTAGAAATAATGTGTTATTTCAGTTACTTTTAAGTTTTTATTCCATGTATGTTACAGTAATTTAAGCAACATATACCTAATATAACTTTAATGTTAAATTGTTTTATCGCGTAGTGGTGTTTTAATAATATCCACTACCCCATATCGTCCCGTAGGTGTCGTGAGAGGAGACAAACCATAAAAAACTGTGGTGGATAACTTGCCTGGCAAGCGAGGCGTCTGTGGCAAGGATGCCCCCTATGAGGTAGAACCATGTTGCAGCTATATTAATAGTATAGTTGTAGCACGAATGTGTCGGCTCGACCAGGGAGCACCACGCTCTCACAGAATACCAGAGTAAAATAGCAGCTGGACGCTACTGTGTTTCGTATTGTGAGTATAGAGAACTGGAGACCCTTTTTACTGGAAAAGAGACATTTCATCTTAGACCTCACGGAGTCACCCGAAACGCATTTGCATTTTGATTCATGATCTAGCATTGATGTAGAGGTCTATGGACCGCAGCAACCACTTAAGACCAGGTGTACTTTGTGCTCGTCGTTTAGCAGTGGACTTTTATAAAATGTAACGGCTAACGGGTTACATTGTATCTAAGTGCCGCCACAACCACTACAAGCAGACTAGCAAGAGGTGAGAGTGTGAGGGAGGAGGGATGGGGCCTAGTGACCTTTAATTTTTTTTCTTTCAGATAAGTGAACATCACTTTAGCGAAGTCCTACGCGTATATTATACATTAAGTTTCTTAGACAAATGTGAATTTGTTACTGTGAACAAATGTGAACTTAATGTTTATTATGACGACCAGACGCCAACTATTCAGTGATGTCTCAGTGATCGCAAGGGTGAAAACTGGCAGCGATTACCGAATGGTTAGAGGCACACTGAACCTAAACGTTAAGTTGGAGAGGTCTCGTCTAATGAAGTCAACGCTCCGTCCCCCTCGTGCTCTAATCCAGAATCCCGAAACCTTTCAGCTCAAGTTACAAAACCGCTTTCAGTGCCTAGAGGATTGAAATGCAGTGGACGATATGAATGACAAGCTCGTGGAAACTGTCCATGCGGTTGGAGCTAAGTTCTGCAAGACCCGCCGCAGAAGAACACAAAAACTCTCCGATCACACTCTTAATTTAATGGCTGTTAGACGGGAGATGAGGCAGACACGGGTTTATACGAAGTACAGCTACGCTGCGGCTATATTATTTGTAGCACGAATAGGTCGGCTTGACCTAGGGCGGACTACTCTCCCACGGAATACCAGCGAAAAATAGCAGCTTAAGGCTGTTTGCTGTGTTTCGTATTGTGAGTGTAGAGAACTGGACTTGAACCGAAATTGAATGCGTGTATCGCGTGCTTTGGGGGATTTTTTTATAGAATAATAATGAGAGAAATGATAAAACAGTCCACCTGATTGTAAGTGGATTCTGTGAGCCTTTGACATCTATATTTATCCTCGATTAAGAATCAAAATGCAGATGCATGGTCACCCTTCAGGACTAAGACGGAGGCCTCGTTTCCATTAAAAAAGGGCTCCGATTATTTTCACTCATCCTTCTGTGAGGTTCTTCCCCAGTCGAGCCGACTATTTCGTACCACAACCATAATACAACTGCAGCGAAGCTCTAGTACGTATTTATATACCCTTCAGTTATCTCTACACTCTTCAGACTAGAACACTGCAGTGCTTACGCTGATATTTGGCATCAGAAATAGGTAAAGAGGGTCGTATTTAACCAAACGGATTCCTACAGGACGAGCCCCACCACCTTAGTAAAGCACATATGCTATAGCTTATATAATAATAATAAATAAAGTAACCTTACACCTTACAGCCCTTCACAAGTCCACTGTTGAACATAGGCCTCCCCCAAAGTATGCCACAAAGAACGGTCCTAAGCCACCTGCATCCATCGACATCCTGTATGTCTTACCAAGTCGTCACTCCATCCAGTGGGGGGTCGCCCTACACCCTACCGGTACGAGGCTCCCACTCGAGAACCTTTTTTCCCCAACGGTTGTCGGTTCTTCGAGCTGTATGGCCGGCCCATTGCCACTTCAGCTTACTAATCCGTTGGGCTATGTCGGTCACTCTGGTTCTACTGTGGATATCCTTATTTCTAAGTTTATCACGCAGAGAAATCCCGAGCATAGCCCTATCCATAGCTCGCTGAGCGACTTTGAGCGTCCTCATACGGCCAGCAGTAAAGGACCACGTCTCAGTTCAATAGGTCATCACTGGCAACACGCACTGGTTGTACGATTTCCGAGTTGAATACGTCGATTGACCTCTCGGTCGAAGTTGGACTTACCTAGTCGAACTAATTGTCCCAGGTAAACGTACTCGTCAACAACTTCGAGCTTAGTGTGCCAAGGTCGGTGCGTAAACCTATATGACTTTCAGCGAATACCATTTGGTGATTCTGAGTATCAGGTACGCGACCCTCGTCGACACACTCTCTACCTTTACAGCGTTGTTGACGAGAGACTTGTGGACGATAAATTCGACACCTCCTTGGGACAGATGGTCGCCCTCCCGGTGATAGAACAAGTTACCGGACTTGAGGATTACCGTGACCTCCCCCTCTCTTCGGACCTCGAATAATCCCATAATATGCCCGCGCAACTTGTCTACCTCATCTTCCAGTTCCAGTATCTTCTCGTTAGTCCTCAGGGCGCGTGCGTTATATGTGGCCAGGTCGAGTTGTCGTAGGTGGCAACCGAACCTCCACCGGAGATTCTTAGCACCCCCTATTCCACATTAATTACACCAAATTAATTAGATACAAAATAAATTAATATTATAAGTACTAGTATTTTACTGATTGGAAGACATTATTATATTAAATTTAAAGCACTTTCAATATTAATTTGACGTAGCATTTAATTTGATTTTACTAGTTATTTTAATTTTTATAAAAAAAAATAACATTTTAATTTGTATATTTATATCATCGGTGTTTTCTTTAACGATAATTTTTTGAAAAATAACCTTAAACATTACAATTTATTTACATATTTTTAATTTTTCATATATTTTGCATCGTTTAAATTTTTAAAAAGCAATGATATATTATTGTATATAAGTTATCCAAAAATAATAGAAATCCGGAGAAGAAAAATAACAAATTGGGATAAATTCTGGACTTAAAAGGAGATCCTGAAATCGAATACGTTTCCATCTCAAAAAGAAGATATTATGTCTTTGTTTACTGCACTGCCTCACTTACGGATGCCATACCTGGATATTTAATAAAATAAAAAAAGAAGGATTTATTGCAAACAAGTCACACACATAAATTAAACACTCAAATTTAAATATTTGTACACATATCAATTAAAGGAAAAACAAAATAAAAAACAAAAAATTATATTTAGAGTTACATTCAAAAAAAATATTTAAATATAAATTACTCTTAGAATAAGTTCGTCGTGTGTTGTGGCACGTAATCCAAACGAACCTCACTCAGCTTATTATGCTGTAGCCGAAATAACAGCGTTGATTTTCAGTGGGCTCAATAATAAACACAACACTGACCAGATTGCGAAATGTCAAAGGCGGATAGGAAGAATAATAATTAATTATCATCCCCACCAGTTGGCTTGGTGTCAGCAGGGTCCTCTCGGACTAGGAAAGCAGCACCCACCGCTGGTGGAGTACGTCGTACGGGTTTGACAAAAAATATGACTTTTTTGCTGAGCTGGAGCCGTTTGTTCCCGCAACAACCAAAACCAAAACCGCACAGAACTAAACTTAGCAGACCGAGTTCGGTACATTATGTGCTCGAAAATATTTTATGATTACGAACAACTACGGTGTTAGGCTATTCCCTCATCAAATAAATCAGCTATTGATGGGGTCACGGTTCCTCAGGCCACAGACCAGCATTCACATGTGGCAGCCGCCATGGATCGTCCTGTCCCAGTTGGTTCAGACGATGATGGAATGGTCACCCATGAACTAGAGCAGATGTACGGCTCTTGAAAATTGACCGCGACTTCCGTGCATACCCCTAAGCATGCGGAATCGGGAAAAACCTTTTTTAAATTTATGATTGTGAGCTTAGCAATTCTATTGTAATGGAGCTGGGCAGTGATAAGTGAGCGGGCATCCATGTCGAAGGAGGTAGGGTTGCTAATTTTGAGGGCATAGATTTACTTTTGCTCACTAACAGAAGGACCCTCTCCGAGGTTAAGAAATACCGATATCTGTATATGTCACAGAACATAGGTATCGATGGGGCGGACATGAAACAGTCAGCTCATGATTTGTTTTGTGCACGCTGGACAAAAGTGCTAAACAGATTTTAATCAGGCGTTAATAACACACTCGCACATACTGGTTAGGTTATGCCTGTCCTCGTGCATACCTTTAGCATACTCAGGTGCACTCAGATCGAACTGAATACTCTGGATAGAAAAGTCTGTACTATCATGCATACCCTGAAAGTGTGCAGCCACCGTAATAACTTCCTGATGAGATCGAATGATCCATTCGATAAGGACGTTATATCTTCTGATAAAGGGCATACTCCTCTATCCTTAACTAATGAGCTATGGCAAGACTCCGAATAACAGTGCTTTCCGACCAGAAGACCGTATGAAAGGAGAAGGAGTTCCACGGGAGGTTCTACAAGGCTCCACTTGAGCCTTTCGTAGATACAGCCGCCTCCCTCACCTGGCTATGTTTTGATGACCTCGTTGGGGAAACCGAGAAATTTGTCTATGCAATACAGAATCAGGTTATTAAAACCAACAACAATCGGAGATACATCCTAAAGGATTGCGTCGTCAACATCTGTCAAGCTTGTCACCATCCCGGTGAGACACTCTGGTTATTTAGCGCTTTCTAACTCTGAGTACTGGCACAGGCACAACCTAGTAGCCAGGATTTTACACCAGGGACTAGCTCTGAAATACGGCCTCGTGGATCGGAAACCGCCTTATTATAAGTACTTGCCGGAAGCCGTGCTCAAAAATGATAGCGCCAGGCTCTACTGGTATCGGGCCATCATCACAGACAGGACTATTCTTGCGAATAAGCCTGATATTGTGCTGATGGATCGGGCACAGTCAAGGATACTTTTGTTCGACATTACCGTTCCGTATGATGCGAACCTCATAAAAGCCGAACCAGATATGCAAACAAAATATCTGGACTTGGCGGCTCACGAAGTGACCGACACGTGCTGTGGTCTGCCGACTGAAATTAATTGTGTAGTCGTATCTGCGAACGGGCTAATCCCGGTCAACCTCTCAGGTCATATGAGATAACTGTGGCTCGTATAGTTTATACCTAAGTATTCTGAGCGTATTTATCCCCTTACTCGACTGTTGAAAAAGTACACAGAATGGTGTTGGGAGAGTGAACAACAGAACGCATTCGATTTATTTAAGCAAAGCACCCGTGTTGGCTTTATATGACGTATCGTAACCGGTTGTAGTCTCAGTGGAGCTGTAGCCGCAAGCAATGTAGCGTTAGGAGCCGTGTTGTTGCAGGGCGGCCGACCTATTGAATATACTTCACGTACACTCACCGATACACAGGTACGATATGCGCAGATAGAAAACAAAATGCTAGCTATTCTCTTTGCGTGTGAAAAGTTCCACCAATATATTTACGGTAAAAGTGATGTTTTAATTGAAACAGATCATAAACCGTTAGAAAGCATTTTTAAAAAGCCCTTAGATTCGATACCAGCACGCTTACAGCGAGTGATTTTACTATTACAATGTTATGATTTGATAGTTACATATACGCCTGGTAAATATATTTACTTGGCCGATACATTATCACGTGCCCCTAAGTGAGTGATAATGTATTATACGAGGGTGGATTGAAAAGTACTCGGCCTAACACAGATCCATTCAATTCTAAAAATCAAATCTAGCCACATTATTTAGTTCAGTTCAGACTAGTTCATTGTGTGAAGTTCGAAACGTGTGCGATAATTAGTTGTGATTTTATAAATTTATTAACAAAGTAATCGGACATAATTTCCGCGAATGGAGCAAATCGAGCAGCGTGCCGTCATTAAGTACCTCCATAAGAAGGGGCTATCATCAAAAGCCATCCATGATGACATGGTCAGTACATTAGGCGATTGTGCTCTGTCATATTCATCCGTCAAAAAATGGATAGCAGAATTTAAGCGTGGTAGAGAGAGTGTGAAAGATGAACCCCGCTCTGGAAGGCCTTCGACGTCAACTACTGACGAAAATATTAAAAAAGTACTTGATTTAATAATGGGAGACCGCAGATTAAAAATTAGAGAGATAGCCGAGATTATAGGCATCTCTTATGAACGAACTCAAAACATCATTGTCAACGAGTTGGGTTTCCACAAGGTGTCTGCGAGGTGGGTTCCGCGACTGCTTTCAGTTGAACAAAAAAGGACGCGATTGACTATTTCACGCGACTGTTTGGAGTTATTTGAAGCCGATGCAGATGATTTTTTGAATCGTTTTGTTACTTTGGACGAAACATGGGTTCATTACTGTACACCGGAAACAAAACAACAATCAAAACAGTGGAGAAGACCTGGTTCACCACCCCCTAAAAAGGCTAAGTCGATTTTGTCGGCAAATAAGGTGATGGCTTCAGTATTCTGGGACTCGAAAGGTGTGATTATGATTGATTATCTTGAAAGGGGTCAGACTATAAACTCTGATTACTACTGCACCTTACTACGTCGCTTACGAGAGGAAATAAAAGAAAAACGTCGAGGAATGCTCAGAAGAAAAGTCCTGTTTCATCAAGATAACACCCGTGTTCACACGTCACGTACACTCACCGACACACAGGCACGATATGCGCAGATAGAAAACGAAATGCTAGCTATTCTCTTTGCGTGTGAAAAGTTCCACCTAGTGGAGGGCAATCCTACACCTTACTCACCAGCACGAGGTTGCCAATCGAGAACCTTTCTTCCCCCAAAATGATCAGTTGTTTAAGCTTATTAGTACGTAATATAATATACCCCAAATCAAATTTAAAAAAAATGTCAATAACTGTCTTTATAATATAACTTATATTGTAAGGAAATCGTCACTTATTTTCAATTATAGAGCTCGTATCTATTTCGTTGATATCAAAACGTGACCGAACGAGAATCAAAGTATGAAATCCCATCTGCGACAACACGTGGAACTTTATATGGATATTTATTTTATTCATTTCGTTCGTTTCGATTAGTCCATTAAAGGGGGTTTCTCATGGTCGCCTCTTAAAGCATGCAGTGAATTAAATGGGTTAATGGGTTTTGAGAATTATACTTGCGTAAGCAAAATTATGGGAAAATTCAAATCTAAATAACCCTATAAACTCATTATAAGAGAAATATTACCATTCCTTTCAGAGAAAGTCAATGTGATGTATTGTATTCGCAGTTAGCTAATCTCATTCTTGTAGTTACGTGTTTTTTTTTTCTTTTTATACGTTTTTTCCCTTCTATACGCTATTTTTAATGAATATCATATGTTAAAAATAATTGAAATTATTTTTTGGTTTAATGTTAAATCTGATCAAAGAAAATCACGTTTAATAACTCCACATCAATCACCAAACATTATAAAACAGATTTGCTTAACTAGTTTTTAATAAAATAGAAGTGACAAACGAAATTTCAGTCCACCATATGGTACTGTATTCCAAGAACATTTGCAACCAACTTCAAACAAAGATCTGAGAACTAAGATGTGAGGCAGATAGTCTATAATTGTAGCACTGCTGTTTTGCGCCTTTAATATGTAGAGGGTTTCTACGGTATGTAGGTTTCTACGTAGTAGAGGCATGCTGCAGCTATATTATGGTTGCAGCACGAATGGGTCGGCTCAACCGAAGAAAGACAGCGAATACCAGCGTTAAATAGCAGCTCAATGCTGTTTTGTTTTGTATGGTGAGTGTAGAGAACCGAACACTCTTTTTACTGGAAACAAGGCATTTCATCTTAGTCTACAGGGTTGGCAACGTATCTGCATTTTGATTCTTAATTGAGGATAGATGTAGAGGTTTATGTGCCACAGCATCCACTTACCACCAGGTGGACTGTGTGATGGTTTGCCACGCTTATTCTTTAAAAAAGGTTGGTTGGTATCTACACAGAAGAGAGAAAATGTGTCCTGCCACCTAATATTATCCGGCTTTGTATTTAATGAAAATTTTTAAAACTGTTTATAGAATTTTGATACACATTTCACAATAATTTAAAGAATTTTATGAGAAAAGCCGTCATCATATAATACATGAATATTTTAAGTAAGGATAGTAAAAATCAAACATCCCTGTTACATAATTTTTTGGCGTTTTTGGCCATCTTACATCTCCATCGTGCAGTAGCTTAGCATTAAGTTGCGACGCTAATAATCGCGGCTTCAAATCCCGCACGGAACACAGTTCTTTCAGTCAACAAATAATTGTGTCGAGATCTGGATGTTTGCCCTTGTGCAATTTATGATTGTCACTGCCGTCATGATACAGGAGAAAATCCTAGTGTAGGTACGTACTATAAAATATTTGGTAGACATATAATATCACTATAGTACTATAGTAAATCATACACGTGATCTTAGCGACATAACAGAAAAAACGGAACTGGTTATTTGAATAAAAAATCATGAGTGCAATTATTTTCATTTAAATTTTCGTGTTTTTAAAAAATACTAAAAAAAGAGCTCGAAAAAATAGATTTTCTCAAAAAAGAAAGGAACTTGAAAAAAAAATTAAAAAAGTCCGTCGGTCTGGGCTCGAACCAGGGTTTTACGATTCTGTGACCGCCCATTATACCAATTAAGCTATTTATAATCCTTAATAATCTGTCAAAATTTACCTTCTTATTCTAACGATATTGTAGCAGTTTTTCATTGCCTAAAAACACGGACAAAAAGACATTTTCTAAAAATAAATCCTAGCTAGATCAATTTATTATCCCCGAAACTCCCTGGACACTAAATTTTATGAAAATCGTTGGAGCCGTTTCCGAGATCCCGATTATATATATATATATATATATATATATATATATATATATATATATATATATATATATATATATATATATGCAAGAATTGCTCGTTTAATAGTATAGGATATAAGTCTTCAAAGTTTACTGTGTTGTGGCGATGTAAGAATATCCACTATCCCATATTACTGTTATTTATTCTGTGCCCATATCATCTATTGTAAGAGGCAGAGGGAAATAAATAAGATGGCAGCAGCGTTTTCCTAATAACGACTAAAAAAATTGTGGTTGCCAGCCCGCTTGCCAAACGTGGCCATTATGACAAATACTACGAGGCAATCTATGGAGTAGCCCTATTTTCAACAGTGGACTTCAATAGGCTGCACCGGTACGGAAACGGTAAGTAAAACATAGCCCTGTGTTGACAACGCACACACGCACGCAGACACGCACACACACACACGCACACGCACGAAATTAAAATTAGTACTTATGTGCATTCATTTAACGGCAAGATTTGATTAAAAGGAAGCTCCAATTACTTAAAGTTTTATTAGGCTTAGTTCGCGTAATAAACTATTTTGTATTTGACTTCTAAAAATATATTAATATTATTTATTATGTCCATGTCACACCTATGCCGGTAGTTGTTGGGAGCACTATGCTCGATGTTGTTGACGAGTACGTTTACCTGGGACAAATAGTCCGACTAGGTAAGTCCAACTTCGACCGAGAGGTCAATCGACGGATTTCGGATTCAACTCGGCTGGGCAGCTTTCGGGAAATTACGACACATCTTTTCATCAGGTATACCTCAAAAAATGAAAACTAAGCTGTACAACCAGTGCGTGTTGCCAGTGGTGACCTACGGAACCGAGACGTGGTCTTTCACTGCTGGCCGTATGAGGACGCTCAAAGTCGCTCAGCGAGCTATGGAGAGAGCTATGCTCGGAGTTTCTCTGCGTGATAAACTTAGAAATGAGGATATCCACACACCAGAGTGACCGACATAGCCCAACGGATTAGTAAGCTGAAGTGGCAATGGGCCGGCCATATAGCTCGAAGGACCGACAACCGTTGAGGAAAAAAAGGTAGGTGAAGTGTAGGGCAACCCCCCCCCCCCCACTATAGTACGTTTCTAGGGCAGGCGGAAAAAAGTACATCGACCTTGGACGATATCATCGGGGTATGCCATCTTATTTGTTTAGGAACATTTTTTATCCTTTTAGCATTACATACACCATCAGAGTGAAAGATAAGGGTGCTGAGTGCGAAGTTCTTTACAGGCCCTATGTCTATTATTATATAACAAAGAAAGAAGATTATCCTGTACCTAAATGAATTAAAAGCAAATTAATATTAAGTTTATTATTTATAAATCATAAGTTATTACAATTTTCATTATTACGTTATTAGTAAGTAGGTACTTTAATAGATAGGTAGGTAGGTAGTTGTATAAATCATAACCACCTCTTGGCAGTCAGGTAAAAAACGAACTTTTAATGCTATATTTAATGTTATTCTTAAGCAGCCAACCTTGAAGCATGCATAAAACTTCTCATAATAGATTATCAGAGACACTTGACAGACTACTCATCTGTATCTATTTCAGAATCATTTTATGATGATGAAGACGTAGAAGAGTCCGTCACATTGATTATAACCTAAAATATCGGCAGTCTTCTTTTTCATATCCGTTTTGGATGGATATACGTCACCAGACCACGTTTCTTTTACATATTTATAGATGTTTACAATCATTATTTTTTCGGTTTCCGAAATATGCGACACTTTCCGCTTCTTTCGTGGTAACGTAAAGTCTTTATGAGATTTTCATGTGGATGGACTCTATTTCATACTAGTGATAATATACAAAACGTCACAAAACAATAACAAAAACTTTAATACAAAACGAAGTAATACAACTAACGAAAAAAACTTAATAAAAATTAAAACAACTTCTATAACCGAAAATTTTAAATCTCAAACTATCTACACGTAATGGCGGCTTCTCACTGCGTGTGTTATCACGCGCCGCGCCGCCCGTGTTGGTTTAATGGCGGCTTCTCACTGCGTGTGTTATCACGCGCCGCGCCGCCCGTGTTGGTTTAATGGCGGCTTCTCACTGCGTGTGTTATCACGTGTATGTAATTTTTTACGTGGTAGAGCCATGCTGCAGTTATATTAGTAGTATATTTTATATTACTATTAGACCGGGGAAGGACCACGCTCTCACAGAATACCAGCGTGAAATAGTAGCTTAATGCTGCTGTATTTCGTATGGTGAGTGTAGAGAACCGGAGACCCTTTTTACTGGAAATGAGGCATTCCATCTCAGTCCTCATGGGTGACAACGCAACTGCATTTTGATTTGTGATGGAAGATAGATGTAGATGTCTATGGGCCGCAGCAACCACTTACCATCAGGTGGACTGTGTGCTCGTTTGTCAGCCTATTCTATAAAAAAAAAAAAAAAAAAAAAAAAACGCGCCGCGCCGCCCGTGTTGGTTTAATGGCGGCTTCTCACTGCGTGTGTTATCACGCGCCGCGCCGCCCGTGTTAGTTTAATGGCGGCTTCTCACTGCGTGTGTTATCACGCGCCGCGCCGCCCGTGTTGGTTTAATGGCGGCTTCTCACTGCGTGTGTTATCACGCGCCGCGCCGCCCGTGTTGGTTTAATGGCGGCTTCTCACTGCGTATGTTATCACGCGCCACGCCGCCCGTGTTGGTTTAATGGCGGCTTCTCACTGCGTGTGCTATCACGCGCCGCGCCGCCCGTGTTGGTTTAATGGCGGCTTCTCACTGCGTGTGTTATCACGCGCCGCGCCGCCCGTGTTGGTTTAATGGCGGCTTCTCACTGCGTGTGTTATCACGCGCCGCGCCGCCCTTGTTGGTTTAATGGCGGCTTCTCACTGCGTGTGTTATCACGCGCCACGCCGCCCGTGTTGGTTTAATGGCGGCTTCTCACTGCGTGTGTTATCACGCGCCGCGCCGCCCGTGTTGGTTTAATGGCGGCTTCTCACTGCGTGTGTTATCACGCGCCACGCCGCCCGTGTTGGTTTAATAGCGGCTTCTCACTGCGTGTGTTATCACGCGCCGCGCCGCCCGTGTTGGTTTAATACGCGCAAGCACGCGCCACGCGCGAGCCCCGCGCCACCCGCTTCTCACTGCGTGTGTTATCACGTGCCGCGCCGCCCGTGTTGGTTTAATGGCGGCTTCTCACTGCGTGTGTTATCACGCGCCACGCCGCCCGTGTTGGTTTAATGGCGGCTTCTCACTGCGTGTGTTATCACGCGCCGTGCCGCCCTTGTTGGTTTAATGGCGGCTTCTCACTGCGTGTGTTATCACGCGCCGCGCCGCCCTTGTTGGTTTAATGGCGGCTTCTCACTGCGTGTGTTATCACGCGCCACGCCGCCCGTGTTGGTTTAATGGCGGCTTCTCACTGCGTGTGTTATCACGCGCCGCGCCGCCCTTGTTGGTTTAATGGCGGCTTCTCACTGCGTGTGTTATCACGCGCCACGCCGCCCGTGTTGGTTTAATGGCGGCTTCTCACTGCGTGTGTTATCACGCGCCGCGCCGCCCGTGTTAGTTTAATGGCGGCTTCTCACTGGGTGTGTTATCACGCGCCGCGCCGCCCGTGTTGGTTTAATACGCGCAAGCACGCGCCACGCGCGAGCCCCGCGCCACCCGCTTCTCACTGCGTGTGTTATCACGTGCCGCGCCGCCCGTGTTGGTTTAATGGCGGCTTCTCACTGCGTGTGTTATCACGCGCCGCGCCGCCCGTGTTGGTTAAATACGCGCAAGCACTTGCCACGCGCGAGCCCCGCGCCACCCGCTTCTCACTGCGTGTGTTATCACGTGCCGCGCCGCCCGTGTTGGTTTAATAACGGCTTCTCACTGCGTGTGTTATCACGCGCCACGCCGCCCGTGTTGGTTTAATACGCGCAAGCACGCGCCACGCGCGAGCCCCGCGCCACCCGCTTCTCACTGCGTGTGTTATCACGCGCCGCGCCGCCCGTGTTGGTTTAATGGCGGCTTCTCACTGCGTGTGTTATCACGCGCCGCGCCGCCCTTGTTGGTTTAATGGCGGCTTCTCACTGCGTGTGTTATCACGCGCCACGCCGCCCGTGTTGGTTTAATGGCGGCTTCTCACTGCGTGTGTTATCACGCGCCGCGCCGCCCGTGTTAGTTTAATGGCGGCTTCTCACTGGGTGTGTTATCACGCGCCGCGCCGCCCGTGTTGGTTTAATACGCGCAAGCACGCGCCACGCGCGAGCCCCGCGCCACCCGCTTCTCACTGCGTGTGTTATCACGTGCCGCGCCGCCCGTGTTGGTTTAATGGCGGCTTGTCACTGCGTGTGTTATCACGCGCCGCGCCGCCCGTGTTGGTTTAATACGCGCAAACACTTGCCACGCGCGAGCCCCGCGCCACCCGCTTCTCACTGCGTGTGTTATCACGTGCCGCGCCGCCCGTGTTGGTTTAATGGCGGCTTCTCACTGCGTGTGTTATCACGCGCCACGCCGCCCGTGTTGGTTTAATACGCGCAAGCACGCGCCACGCGCGAGCCCCGCGCCACCCGCTTCTCACTGCGTGTATTATCACGCGCCGCGCCGCCCGTGTTGGTTTAATGGCGGCTTCTCACTGCGTGTGTTATCACGCGCCGCGCCGCCCGTGTTGGTTTAATGGCGGCTTCTCACTGCGTGTGTTATCACGCGCCGCGCCACCCGTGTTGGTTTAATGGCGGCTTCTCACTGCGTGTGTTATCACGCGCCACGCCGCCCGTGTTGGTTTAATGGCGGCTTCTCACTGCGTGTGTTATCACGCGCCGCACCGCCCGTGTTGGTTTAATGGTGGCTTCTCACTGCGTGTGTTATCACGCGCCGCGCCGCCCGTGTTGGTTTAATGGCGGCATCTCACTGCGTGTGTTATCACGTGCCACGCCGCCCGTGTTGGTTTAATGGCGGCTTCTCACTGCGTGTGTTATCACGCGCCACGCCGCCCGTGTTGGTTTAATAGCGGCTTCTCACTGCGTGTGTTATCACGCGCCGCGCCGCCCGTGTTGGTTTAATACGCGCAAGCACGCGCCACGCGCGAGCCCCGCGCCACCCGCTTCTCACTGCGTGTGTTATCACGTGCCGCGCCGCCCGTGTTGGTTTAATGGCGGCTTCTTACTGCGTGTGTTATCACGCGCCGCGCCGCCCGTGTTGGTTTAATACGCGCAAGCACGCGCCACGCGCGAGCCCCGCGCCACCCGCTTCTCACTGCGTGTGTTATCACGTGCCGCGCCGCCCGTGTTGGTTTAATACGCGCAAGCACGCGCCACGCGCGAGGCCCGCGCCACCCGCTTCTCACTGCGTGTGTTATCACGCGCCGCGCCGCCCGTGTTGGTTTAATGGCGGCTTCTCACTGCGTGTGTTATCACGCACCACGCCGCCCGTGTTGGTTTAATGGCGGCTTCTTACTGCGTGTGTTATCACGCGCCGCGCCGCCCGTGTTGGTTTAATGGCGGCTTCTCACTGCGTGTATTATCACGCGCCACGCCGCCCGTGTTGGTTTAATGGCGGCTTCTCACTGCGTGTGTTATCACGCGCCGCGCCGCCCGTGTTGGTTTAATGGCGGCTTCTCACTGCGTGTGTTATCACGCGCTGCGCCGCCCGTGTTGGTTTAATGGCGGCTTCTCACTGCGTGTGTTATCACGCGCCGCGCCGCCCTTGTTGGTTTAATGGCGGCTTCTCACTGCGTGTGTTATCACGCGCCACGCCGCCCGTGTTGGTTTAATGGCGGCTTCTCACTGCGTATGTTATCACGCGCCACGCCGTCCGTGTTGGTTTAATGGCGGCTTCTCACTGCGTGTGTTATCACGCGCCGCGCCGCCCGTGTTGGTTTAATGGCGGCTTCTCACTGCGTGTGTTATCACGCGCCGCGCCGCCCGTGTTGGTTTAATGGCGGCTTCTCACTGCGTGTGTTATCACGCGCCGCGCCGCCCTTGTTGGTTTAATGGCGGCTTCTCACTGCGTGTGTTATCACGCGCCACGCCGCCCGTGTTGGTTTAATGGCGGCTTCTCACTGCGTGTGTTATCACGCGCCGCGCCGCCCGTGTTGGTTTAATGGCGGCTTCTCACTGCGTGTGTTATCACGCGCCACGCCGCCCGTGTTGGTTTAATAGCGGCTTCTCACTGCGTGTGTTATCACGCGCCGCGCCGCCCGTGTTGGTTTAATACGCGCAAGCACGCGCCACGCGCGAGCCCCGCGCCACCCGCTTCTCACTGCGTGTGTTATCACGCGCCGCGCCGCCCGTGTTGGTTTAATGGCGGCTTCTCACTGCGTGTGTTATCACGCGCCGCGCCGCCCGTGTTGGTTTAATGGCGGCTTCTCACTGCGTGTGTTATCACGCGCCGCGCCGCCCGTGTTGGTTTAATGGCGGCTTCTCACTGCGTGTGTTATCACGCGCCACGCCGCCCGTGTTGGTTTAATGGCGGCTTCTCACTGCGTGTGTTATCACGCGCCGCACCGCCCGTGTTGGTTTAATGGTGGCTTCTCACTGCGTGTGTTATCACGCGCCGCGCCGCCCGTGTTGGTTTAATGGCGGCATCTCACTGCGTGTGTTATCACGTGCCACGCCGCCCGTGTTGGTTTAATGGCGGCTTCTCACTGCGTGTGTTATCACGCGCCGCGCCGCCCGTGTTGGTTTAATGGCGGCTTCTCACTGCGTGTGTTATCACGCGCCACGCCGCCCGTGTTGGTTTAATAGCGGCTTCTCACTGCGTGTGTTATCACGCGCCGCGCCGCCCGTGTTGGTTTAATACGCGCAAGCACGCGCCACGCGCGAGCCCCGCGCCACCCGCTTCTCACTGCGTGTGTTATCACGTGCCGCGCCGCCCGTGTTGGTTTAATGGCGGCTTCTCACTGCGTGTGTTATCACGCGCCGCGCCGCCCGTGTTGGTTTAATACGCGCAAGCACGCGCCACGCGCGAGCCCCGCGCCACCCACTTCTCACTGCGTGTGTTATCACGTGCCGCGCCGCCCGTGTTGGTTTAATACGCGCAAGCATGCGCCACGCGCGAGCCCCGCGCCACCCGCTTCTCACTGCGTGTGTTATCACGCGCCGCGCCGCCCGTGTTGGTTTAATGGCGGCTTCTCACTGCGTGTGTTATCACGCACCACGCCGCCCGTGTTGGTTTAATGGCGGCTTCTTACTGCGTGTGTTATCACGCGCCGCGCCGCCCGTGTTGGTTTAATGGCGGCTTCTCACTGCGTGTATTATCACGCGCCACGCCGCCCGTGTTGGTTTAATGGCGGCTTCTCACTGCGTGTGTTATCACGCGCCACGCCGCCCGTGTTGGTTTAATGGCGGCTTCTCACTGCGTGTGTTATCACGCGCCGCGCCGCCCGTGTTGGTTTAATACGCGTAAGCACGCGCCACGCGCGAGCCCCGCGCCACCCGCTTCTCACTGCGTGTGTTATCACGCGCCACGCCGCCCGTGTTGGTTTAATGGCGGCTTCTCACTGCGTGTGTTATCACGCGCCGCGCCGCCCGTGTTGGTTTAGTGGCGGCTTCTCACTGCGTGTGTTATCACGCGCCGCGCCGCCCGTGTTGGTTTAATGGCGGCTTCTCACTGCGTGTGTTATCACGCGCCGCGCCGCCCGTGTTGGTTTAATGGCGGCTTCCCACTGCGTGTGTTATCACGCGCTGCGCCGCCCGTGTTGGTTTAATGGCGGCTTCTCACTGCGTATGTTATCACGCGCCGCGCCGCCCTTGTTGGTTTAATGGCGGCTTCTCACTGCGTGTGTTATCACGCGCCACGCCGCCCGTGTTGGTTTAATGGCGGCTTCTCACTGCGTATGTTATCACGCGCCACGCCGTCCGTGTTGGTTTAATGGCGGCTTCTCACTGCGTGTGTTATCACGCGCCGCGCCGCCCGTGTTGGTTTAATGGCGGCTTCTCACTGCGTGTGTTATCACGCGCCGCGCCGCCCGTGTTGGTTTAATGGCGGCTTCTCACTGCGTGTGTTATCACGCGCCGCGCCGCCCTTGTTGGTTTAATGGCGGCTTCTCACTGCGTATGTTATCACGCGCCACGCCGTCCGTGTTGGTTTAATGGCGGCTTCTCACTGCGTGTGTTATCACGCGCCGCGCCGCCCGTGTTGGTTTAATGGCGGCTTCTCACTGCGTGTGTTATCACGCGCCGCGCCGCCCGTGTTGGTTTAATGGCGGCTTCTCACTGCGTGTGTTATCACGCGCCGCGCCGCCCGTGTTGGTTTAATGGCGGCTTCTCACTGCGTGTGTTATCACGCGCCGCGCCGCCCGTGTTGGTTTAATGGCGGCTTCTCACTGCGTGTGTTATCACGCGCCACGCCGCCCGTGTTGGTTTAATGGCGGCTTCTCACTGCGTGTGTTATCACGCGCCGCACCGCCCGTGTTGGTTTAATGGTGGCTTCTCACTGCGTGTGTTATCACGCGCCGCGCCGCCCGTGTTGGTTTAATGGCGGCATCTCACTGCGTGTGTTATCACGTGCCACGCCGCCCGTGTTGGTTTAATGGCGGCTTCTCACTGCGTGTGCTATCACGCGCCGCGCCGCCCGTGTTGGTTTAATGGCGGCTTCTCACTGCGTGTGTTATCACGCGCCACGCCGCCCGTGTTGGTTTAATAGCGGCTTCTCACTGCGTGTGTTATCACGCGCCGCGCCGCCCGTGTTGGTTTAATACGCGCAAGCACGCGCCACGCGCGAGCCCCGCGCCACCCGCTTCTCACTGCGTGTGTTATCACGTGCCGCGCCGCCCGTGTTGGTTTAATGGCGGCTTCTCACTGCGTGTGTTATCACGCGCCGCGCCGCCCGTGTTGGTTTAATACGCGCAAGCACGCGCCACGCGCGAGCCCCGCGCCACCCACTTCTCACTGCGTGTGTTATCACGTGCCGCGCCGCCCGTGTTGGTTTAATACGCGCAAGCATGCGCCACGCGCGAGCCCCGCGCCACCCGCTTCTCACTGCGTGTGTTATCACGCGCCGCGCCGCCCGTGTTGGTTTAATGGCGGCTTCTCACTGCGTGTGTTATCACGCACCACGCCGCCCGTGTTGGTTTAATGGCGGCTTCTTACTGCGTGTGTTATCACGCGCCGCGCCGCCCGTGTTGGTTTAATGGCGGCTTCTCACTGCGTGTATTATCACGCGCCACGCCGCCCGTGTTGGTTTAATGGCGGCTTCTCACTGCGTGTGTTATCACGCGCCACGCCGCCCGTGTTGGTTTAATGGCGGCTTCTCACTGCGTGTGTTATCACGCGCCGCGCCGCCCGTGTTGGTTTAATACGCGTAAGCACGCGCCACGCGCGAGCCCCGCGCCACCCGCTTCTCACTGCGTGTGTTATCACGCGCCGCGCCGCCCGTGTTGGTTTAATGGCGGCTTCTCACTGCGTGTGTTATCACGCGCCGCGCCGCCCGTGTTGGTTTAATACGCGCAAGCACGCGCCACGCGCGAGCCCCGCGCCACTCGCTTCTCACTGCGTGTGTTATCACGCGCCGCGCCACCCGTGTTGGTTTAATACGCGCAAGCACGCGCCACGCGCGAGCCCCGCGCCACCCGCTTCTCACTGCGTGTGTTATCACGCGCCGCGCCGCCCGTGTTAGTTTAATACGCGCAAGCACGCGCCACGCGCGAGCCCCGCGCCACCCGCTTCTCACTGCGTGTGTTATCACGCGCCGCGCCGCCCGTGTTGGTTTAATACGCGCAAGCACGCGCCACGCGCGAGCCCCGCGCCACCCGCTTCTCACTGCGTGTGTTATCACGCGCCACGCCGCCCGTGTTGGTTTAATGGCGGCTTCTCATTGCGTGTGTTATCACGCGCCGCGCCGCCCGTGTTGGTTTAGTGGCGGCTTCTCACTGCGTGTGTTATCACGCGCCGCGCCGCCCGTGTTGGTTTAATGGCGGCTTCTCACTGCGTGTGTTATCACGCGCCGCGCCGCCCGTGTTGGTTTAATGGCGGCTTCCCACTGCGTGTGTTATTACGCGCCGCGCCGCCCGTGTTGGTTTAATACGCGCAAGCACGCGCCACGCGCGATCCCCGCGCCACCCGCTTCTTACTGCGTGTGTTATCACGTGCCGCGCCGCCCGTGTTGGTTTAATACGCGCAAGCACGCGCCACGCGCGAGCCCCGCGCCACCCGCTTCTCACTGCGTGTGTTATCACGTGCCGCGCCGCCCGTGTTGGTTTAATGACGGCTTCTCACTGCGTGTGTTATCACGCGCCACGCCGCTCGTGTTGGTTTAATGGCGGCTTCTCACTGCGTGTGTTATCACGTGCCGCGCCGCCCGTGTTGGTTTAATACGCGCAAGCACGCGCCACGCGCGAGCCCCGCCCCACCCGCTTCTCACTGCGTGTGTTATCACGTGCCGCGCCGCCCGTGTTGGTTTAATACGCGCAAGCACGCGCCACGCGCGAGCCCCGCGCCACCCGCTTCTCACTGCGTGTGTTATCACGTGCCGCGCCGTCCGTGTTGGTTTAATGGCGGCTTCTCACTGCGTGTGTTATCACGCGCCACGCCGCCCGTGTTGGTTTAATGGCGGCTTCTCACTGCGTGTGTTATCACGCGCCGCGCCGCCCGTGTTGGTTTAATGGCGGCTTCTCACTGCGTGTGTTATCACGCGCCGCGCCGCCCGTGTTGGTTTAATACGCGCAAGCACGCGCCACGCGCGAGCCCCGCGCCACCCGCTTCTCACTGCGTGTGTTATCGGTTGTGAATAGTGTCGCCGTCTGGTAGCGTATCCCTTGAACTAACCTCAATATCATGTTGACTATAGATAGTTGTAGGTAGTTATGTATATACGGCTATGTATACTATAGGCGGTTATATTTATATTTTAAAGGATTAGGGTTCAATTAAAGACGTATTATAGATTTCAGTAATATTAACATTTATTTTTACATTTATTTTTTTTATATACATATATATATATATATATATATATATATATATATATATATATATATATATATTTAACATACACGATGTAAAAGCGTTATTCCGCAGAATACAACACCAAACCAAATTAAATATGTCCACCGGGTTACGGAATGACAAATGAAAGCGTCTATTTCGCACAACACTACACAAACATACAATGTGGTTCCAGCATGAAAGTCTAAACAGACAACAAGAAACAGAGGGCTAATCCCAACTCAAACTTACTGTAGTAACAACCGAAAATCACTTATAAACTATAATAAAACAACAACTTGCTCAGACGCCAGGCCGGTAGCCATTATGTCATATATAAAGCCATATATAAATTTTATCAGCACCGCTGCCGGACTTTACTGATTGGGAAACTTTGCTTCTTAATTTTCTATAGGTTCCCATTAAGGTATCCTTTTTTTTCGTAATTTCTTTTAACTGCATGGTACCATTTTTTAAATTCATTTTGATTTGTAGCCAGGCATCGTGTTGGTCGTTTT
Source organism: Parnassius smintheus behrii (assembly GCA_036936625.1). Classification (NCBI taxonomy): domain Eukaryota; kingdom Metazoa; phylum Arthropoda; class Insecta; order Lepidoptera; family Papilionidae; genus Parnassius; species Parnassius smintheus. The sequence continues at coordinate 10,206,764 of JAUPFT010000009.1, forward strand.
TGTTTTTATGCTCTGTACTTTTCGAATGCCACAGAGAGGGTTCGCTTTCGTACAAAATTAAAAATTCAGCAATCGTTTCATTAGACCACTCCATATCTATACACACATAAAAGTACCTCAATGTCGAACGAATTCCGATGAAATGAACGAATTCAATCTTGTAAGCACACGCCGTGCCGCGCGCGCCTGCGCACCGACGCGCGAGCCCGCGCCGCGCCTTTGAAGTTACTGACTTTAAACGGATAGCGCGCGGCGCCACGCCTGCCCGCGCCAAGCCCTTCTCACTGCGCGCGGCGCGTGAGGGTGCGAGCGGCGTGTGATAACACACGCAGTGAGAAGCGACCAATTAGCGCGCGCCGCACCACGCCTGCCCGCGCCAAGCCCTTCACACTGCGCGCGGAGCGTGCTGGCGCGGCGCGGCGTGTGATAACACACGCAGTGAGAAGCCGCCATAAGATAAAGCAGAATGAGGAATGAGTTCTGCTCCATCTGCTTTCTTAAATACGCACGGCGTGAACCTATCGCAAACCGCGTCGAAACAGGTTTATTATCTCTGAAATACCGCTTCCTTCACCTTACCCCGTACCATGAGACACGCTTAGCGCATAACGATACGTAATCTATAAAGAAATGTATGGAAGCATAACTATCGTTTTGTTTCGATGCTAACATAATCAAGTATTATGTTACCAGGTCAATGTACTTTTTTCCGCCTGCCCTAGAAACGTACTATAGATGGAGTGACGACCTGGTAAGACATGCAGGAAGTCGATGAATGCAGGTAGCTCAGGACCGTGCTTTGTGGCATACCTTGGGGGAGGCCTATGTTCAGCAGTGGACTTGTGAAGGGCTTTAATGATGATGCACGTTTCCGATTTCAGTGATTCTCCTTTTGTTAAAAAGTAGGTACTAAATTTTGTTGACCTAATGATGAGATCCAATATAAAATCATCAAACTCTTAAATTTACCACGTCAACGGATTTCGATTATCATATTTTATTGAATCTTTAAATGAATGCTCACTTCAATGGTGAATGTAATCGACCTACTGACAGAATAAAGAAGTACATAATATAAATCATGCGTTACGATTAATAAGATTCTTCAAATAAAAGAGGAATATTGTTAGGATGAAATACAATTATAAATAATCGGCTTATTTTCAATTTATAATGAATACAAATATGTTTTATGTTATAATAGAATTTATATTCTCGAATGGCAACCTCGTACCGGTTGGCGAGGTGTGGGGCGGTCCCCCATTAGATGAAGTGAAGACCTGGTAAGACGTATAGGAAGTCGAAGTCGACGTTTTTGGGGGAAGTATATATTCAGCAGTTGACTTGGGAAGGGCTCAATGATGAATGATGATTAAATTCTAAATCTTTTTTTTTTAGGATTTAAAATTTAATATTTTCTATTCGATATTTAAGGGCTCTTCAAGTTAAAATCTTTTTTCTTTGTTTCAACTACAATTTTATTCATATTTATTATTTGATATATGTAAGCTTTTTATTTTACAATATATTTTATTCCAAGCTTAATACTAAATATTTAGATGCCTCGTCTAGTTTGCTTTAAGATAAATATTAACTCTTTTATTACTACATAAATATATAGTAATAAAAGAGTTGAGCGTCTAAAACGTAAAACTAATACAGAATGGGTACTACATACACAGCATTGAAGTATGCTACACTCCCTTAAGTTTCATCATCATTACAGCCCTTCACAATTCCACTGCTGAACAGAGGCCTCCCCCAAGTAATGCCACAAAGCACGGTCCTGAGCCACCTGCATCCATCGACTTTCTGCATGTCTTACCAGGTCGTCACTCCATCTATTGGGGGATCGCCCTACACTACGCCTACCGGTACGAGGCTGCCACTCGAGAACCTTTCTTACCCATCGGTTATCGGTTCTTCGAGCTATATGGCCGGCCCATTGCCACTTCACTGTTAACATTTAAGTATGTAATCGACTTCGATTTCTCAAAAAAATTATAGTCTCTTCTTATATTCGTATTTAAAAAATTATTTCTCACGTCCGGTATTATGTTCATTTTATTATTATATTATTTTTTTATATTTTTTTGATTTGTTTATATTCTTCAATAAATTACTTTATTTCTTATGCAGGTCCCGGCGGTGCGCTTGCATTGTAGCAGCGCACCGCAATAGGTTCTGGCGACAGATTGATGCAAGGGTGTCATGCAGCACCTGGTTTTGTACCCTTGTGTACCCTTCAACGGCCAAGTCACGCAACATTAACTATAATAATAAAGAAATCGCAGTAAGGAACCTTAGACTTGGCACGACTTTGTCTAGATTTCATTACTTTTTAGAGATAAACAGGCAGCTCCATCAAGACTTGGCTAGTTTTTTACAAAATGTTTTGGTGGGATTTCACTTCTTTTTGTAGAAGCGTGGGCACATTGATTTATTTTATTAGATTTTCTTATTCGACACATTCTTTTTCTTTTTAGGAGTAGTTTTTTTATTATTACAAATCTTTCTTTTTGGTTGCGCGGAAAAAACCATTGGATTATTATATTTGACGGTAGAGGTGACAAGCCGCTTGTTCCTTTCCGAAAAACGATATCGTTCATACCCTCCTCGATCCTCCATCGACACATCGGGGTGGTGGGGTGGGAGGGGCAAGAAGATGATTCTAGAATGTCACGTAATCATCGGAGCCGAGGACATATAAGACACGCGCGACCGTTGCGCGTCCTCTTTCCACCGCAGTCGTCGCTGAAACCACACCGCTAGTAGAAACCGCTTTAGCCTGGAAGCAGTCGAGCTCCAGGAGACCCGCCTCACATCGTGTGAGATATAGTCGCGCACCGCCTCTCTCCGGAGTGTTCCAGAAGTTGCAGCTATAGTGCTCAACAGGATAGAAGAAACCCCGGTGAGTCAACATTCCTTAATTTAGCTCCTGCCTTACATAGTTTAACCCGCTCCAATTTTGTTGTTCTCCTAATCAGGCAGGATTCCTTTTCAGCGATTTGGCACAATAATAGTTTAGTTTTAGGGAAGAGCGAGTGCATTATACCGCATGCTATAGTAGTCGCCTTTACGTAAGCGTAGAAGCAACCGCATATACAGTCCACTTTAGTTAATATCTCGCGTAATAGGTTTAAGGTTCGACCGGGGAACTAGACTTCGGCAGCCTTAAACACGTGGCTCCACCATTTTATGGTCACTTCGAGCAGGATTTTGGTCGAATTGTTGAATTAATTAATTAGATAATGCACTCTAATTTATAGAATAGACTTAAATAGTGTTCGTTTAAATTTAAATTTTGATTAGGTACTCGCAAACAGAATTATTCGTTTTATAGCGCTCGTATTTGATTAAATTTAAAGCCTATTAAATAATTGAAACAGTGTAATAGGAACCGTTTGATACGCTTACCCACAATCTTGATAAAATTATTGAGTGCAAATGACGCGTCACCTCGCCTCGCTGCGCAGGTGTTCGATTTAATTACGTAATACGGCATACCGAGTGTCCATCCTTTATTGTTTGTGCGTTGTGAGATTAATTGTGATTGATATAACTTTAGTATAATAGTTTAAAATGGCAGTTAGTGGAAGTGAAATCAAAATTAAAACGCTTTATGCTAAGAGGGACATACTCTTTTCGCGTATGCAGAATATAAGTGATTATATAAAGAACATTCATATAGAAGCAGTGCGGGAAACCTTTTTGACTGAAATCGAAACGATAGATTCTCTACGAATAGATTACGAAAAAATATTAGACCAAATTAATCATTTGGAATTACAAATCGACCCGAAATACATAGTGAACTACCAACCGCTGCTGGCATTCGAAGATATGTTGTGTCGCGTGAAAAGAATTGCGAGATCCCTACTATCTCAAAACGAAGCAAAGCCGGAAAAACAGGTACGTCCAAGCGACTCGATTAGGTTGCCGCCAATAGATATTCCGGTATTTAATGGTGATATTAAGACGTGGCCCTTCTTCTTCAGTAGTTTTCAAAACAATATACACAATAACCCATCGTTATCGGACGCCGAAAAATTATATTACTTAATCAGTAAACTTAGTGGCAGGGCACAGTCGATCTGCTCTGGTTTTACACCTACAGCAAACAATTACTTATTAATATTCGAAACGCTTAAAACTAAATATGAAGATAGGAGAATGTTAGCTTCCGAATATTTGAACCAGATATTCGATCTTAAACCTATATCATCCGCGAACATCAACGGCTTAGAGCAGTTTCTAGATAAATTTGTGGCATCGGTGGCTGCACTTAAGAATTTGAAATTTAATGATCTTATGGACGTGGTGTTTCTCCATATTGCACTGAAGAAGTTGGACCCCGACACCGTGCGTGCGTTTGAAATGGAGCATCGTAGCTCGGAGATGCCTTCCTTTCATTCATTAGCATCGTTCGTGCGAGATCAAATAAAGGTGATGCAGCGCTCTCCGAACGTTAAACAGGAGAATAAAAGGTGCGTCGACCGTAGACAGACTCAACCATCTAAAATAGCAGGGTCGTTAACTTACGTAACCGCTACGCCAACATCACTCCAGCATACTTGTTTAGTATGTAAAGATAGACACGGTAATTTATATAATTGTGCGACTTTTCGTAAATATTCACCAAGCGAGCGTTATAAATTAGTAAAGACAAACAACCTATGTTTGAACTGCTTAAGCGATAAGCATTTAGTTGCAAAATGCAATTCGAGTTCCGTATGTAGTAAGTGCGCCAGGAAACATCACACGCTATTACATTTTGAAAATAGCAACATAGCGGCGTCAAGTAAAGCGGATAAGGAATTCGCCCCTACTAAGGTCAACGATTCTAGCGGTCGACCTGGTGATGTCGCTCTGTGCTCATGAGATGTGCTCATGGGAGCACAACCTCCTTCAACCGTGTTACTGGGTACGGCACGTATTTTGGTTAGGGATTCGCGTGGAAACGAACAAAGCGTCCGTGCACTGCTGGACAGCGGAGCCCAAAATAGCTTTATAACGCGACAATGTTGTCAGCGCTTAGGCTTAGTAATAAATAGGTCACTTTCATGTCCTGTAATTAAAGGCATCGGAGGCACTAGTAAATCAACACAGGGATATATAAATTTAAAAATTTATTCTCGGATAGATCGTAATGTTAACTTTGATATAAATGCACTAGTAGTAGATAGGGTCACTGAACGGTTGCCAACCGTTTCGGTTGACACCTCGGCAATGATTGAATTTAATAATTTGACTCAGACGGACGACACTTACGCCGTTCCTGGAAACATAGACATGCTCATTGGAGCATCGGTTTTCCCTCATCTTTTGTTAAACAATAAGGTCAGGGGCAACTCTTCGCATACCGCGCCTTACGCACTGGAAACCGTATTGGGCTATGTGATCCTTGGCTCCGCCCCCATCATAGATAGTATTTCGGCAACCTCTTATTGTGGTATGGCTGTCGAACCGCTCGAGTCGTTAGTCCGCAAATTTTGGGAGATGGAGGAGGTGAACGTCCCACCCATAGCTAGCTCAGATGACAGGTTATGCGAGGAAATTTACGTCCGCACGACCATTCGTGATCGCGACGGTAGATATAGTGTAGCGCTACCCTTTAAAGGAGATGTTTTATCTCTCGGCGATTCGCGTCAAATGGCGGAAAAACGTTTCTACAGCTTGGAGCGTAGGATGCTCGCTTCACCCCAGTTAAAGGAAGCTTACGACGGCGTCAGTAGCGAATACATAAGAGAAGGTTACATATCACTTGTGGCTTCGAAATTAGATAACTACGAAGACACACCATCGTATTTCATACCACACCACGGAGTCATTAGAGAGGACAAACTTACATCTAAGTTACGTGTAGTGCTCGACGCTAGTGCTAAAACTAGCACTCACCTGTCGCTTAACGATATCCTCTATAGTGGGCAAAATTTACAGGGCAGTTTATTTAATATAATAGTCAATTTTCGTTTGTTTAGTATAGCACTATCCGCCGATATTCGTCAAATGTTTCTTTGCATAGGGGTCCGTGAATGCGACCGTAGATTCCAACGCATTTTATATCGTTTCAACCCAAAGGAACCTCTAATGGTGTTTGAATTTAACCGCGTTTGTTTTGGTTTAAAGTCGAGCCCATTTCATGCATTACGCACGGTGAGACAGCTCGCTCACGATGAAGGTCCCTCTTATCCTAAAGCTAAGAGGGCAATTGAGAGCGGATTATATATGGATGATTTTGTGTACTCGGTCGACAGCGTGGAGGAGGCAACCCTAACCACCGCCGAGGTTATAAGGCTCATGAAATCGGGTCAATTCGATCTTGTGAAGTGGACTAGTAATTCGCGTCCGGTTTTGGATACAATCCCACTATCACACCGTCTTTCGGCGATAAAGGAATTCGACGATTCTGATACACACAAGGTGCTCGGTCTGTGTTGGTCACCAGAGTCCGACGTGTTTAGCCTTAAGGTAAATCCGCCCGTAGAGAAATGCACAAAGCGCACAATACTGTCATGCGTTGCTAGATTATGGGATGTCATGGGTTTCGTAGCTCCAGTGGTATTATACGCTAAGCTTTTAATTAAACAACTTTGGTTATTGGAATGCGACTGGGATGACTCGCCGCCTGACAGCATTGTTCGGTTGTGGCAGCGCTTTAGAGAGGAACTTCCTTTATTAAGAGAAATTAAAATACCGCGTCATATCAACGTAGATAGAAGTAGCGCCATAACAGTCGTTGGGTTTGCAGACGCCAGCGAGAAGGCTTACGGGGGCGTTGTATATTTCCACGTCCAGAATAATGGTAGAAATTCGATTAGCCTCATTAGTTCTAAGTCGAGAGTCTCCCCCCGTAAGGTTGTCTCTCTGGCGCGCTTAGAGCTTTGCGCAATATTAGTACTCACCAAGCTTATTACCGCAGTTATCAGCGCATGTAGGGATAGAGTTCACATAGAAAGGATATTGGCCCTTTCCGACTCCACCGTCGCCTTATGCTGGGTTCATTCTTCACCCCACCGTTGGGATACGTTTGTTGCGAACCGAGTGGCCAAGATACAAGACGAGTTAGAAACGCGGAACTTTTATCACGTGTCCGGTACGGAAAACCCCGCCGATTGTCTATCCCGTGGACTCACCCCGATGCAAATAATGGACCACCCGCTTTGGTTCCACGGACCTGCTTGGGTTCACTTGGATCCCTCGTAATGGCCAATAACCGACTTCGAACCTTCGTCAGTGTCACAACCGCCGGAAGAAAAGAGACACGCTCTAGTGGCGAACGTTTCGAGTGAGGTTTCTCCAATCATTGCTTTGGCGAACCGCTTGTCCTCTTGGTCGAAATTATTGCGTAGCGTAATTTACGTTTGTCGATTCGCGAGGCTGTTACCGCGACGTTCGTATGTCTTAGCATCCGATTACAACTATGCTGAGTCGCTAGTATTACGTGAACTTCAACGTGCGCACTTCTCTGAAGAAATTAGAAGATTACAATCGAATAGAGCTTGTAGTCGCGCCTTTCAACGCCTTAAGCCATTTTTACAGGATGGGATTGTAAGGGTAGGTGGACGCTTGTCCAACTCGCAATTGAGTTTCGACCAACGGCACCCTATTGTTTTACCGCGTAAAGACCATATCATGAACTTATTAGTCGATTACCATCATAAATTGAACTCGCACGCTGGCCCCGACTTGTTGATGTCGATTTTGCGTCAGAATTATTGGATTCTTTCTGCACGTAGTTTAATACGCAATCGGGTGCACAGATGTATAGCTTGCTTTCGGGCACGCCCCAAGCCGTCATTTCCGGAAATCGCGGAACTTAGATCTTGTAGAGTAATACAATCGGTAAAGCCCTTCACGCACACCGGGTCTGATTTCGCTGGTCCGTTTAAGGTCACGCTCACTCGCGGGCGTGGTATAAGATCCACAAAGGCTTACGTCTGCATTTTCGTATGTCTAACTACTCGAGCGGTGCATATAGAACTCGTTGGTGATCTAAGCACAGCAGGCTTTATGGGTGCATTTAAAAGATTTCTATCCCGCAGAGGCCCTGTAAGTAAATTGTATTCGGATAACGGTACGAACTACGTCGGTGCAAAACGTATTCTATCGGAACTACATGAGCTCTTAGCTAGCAAGTATTATAATTCGGAGTTCGCTCACATTCTAGCCGAGAACCGCATTGAGTGGTCTCTGAACGTCCCAGCCGCGAGTCATTTTGGGGGCAATTGGGAGACTAATATCAAGAGTCTAAAGAGTCATTTATACCGAGTAATAGGAGATCAAATTTTGTCCTTCGAAGAGCTAAGTACGGTGCTCGCTCAAATTGAATGCGTAATGAATAGTCGCCCACTTTGTCGTACGTTGTCTAGTGACCCCTCGGAACCGCTGGCTCTAACTCCAGCACATTTTTTGAATTTAACGCCTTTAAAGTATTTGCCAGCCGCAGATATGGATGAGAACAGACTTAGCATTTCCGCACGCCACAAATTATTAGATCGGTTAGTGCAATCGTTTTGGAAACGATGGAGGATGGAATACTTGCATACTTTGCAGTCTCGGCAAAAATGGAACACAGCAACTGAGCCTTTAGCTGTAGGAACTGTAGTTGTGCTCACCAAAGAGAATGCGCCGCCTCTCCACTGGCCGTTAGGAATTGTCGAAGAGGTCTTTCCCGGTTCCGACGGAGTAGTTAGGATAGCTCGCGTTAAGACCACGGTTGGGTCTTACTTGCGTCTGGTTGTCCGTTTGTGCCCCCTGCCTCTTCCATAATTTAAATTAGCTTTCTTGATTAAATTGTAGTTGAATTTAGGTAATCTTAGCGTTAGTTAGTTATTTTGTTAGTTGATATTAGCTCTAGTTGTATTAGTTAATTTTGAAGGAAATCCTTCAAGGGCGGGGGAGATGGTTGCGCGGGAAAAACCATTGGATTATTATATTTGACGGTAGAGGTGCCAAGCCGCTTGTTCCTTTCCGAAAAACGATATCATTCATACCCTCCTCGATCCTCCATCGACACATCGGGGTGGTGGGGTGGGAGGGGCAAGAAGATGATTCTAGAATGTCACGTAATCATCGGAGCCGAGGACATATAAGACACGCGCGACCGTTGCGCGTCCTCTTTCCACCGCAGTCGTCACTGAAACCACACCGCTAGTAGAAACCGCTTTAGCCTGGAAGCAGTCGAGCTCCAGGAGACCCGCCTCACATCGTGTGAGATATAGTCGCGCACCGCCTCTCTCCGGAGTGTTCCAGAAGAAGTTCCAGAAGTTGCAGCTATAGTGCTCAACAGGATAGAGGAAACCCCGGTGAGTCAACATTCCTTAATTTAGCTCCTGCCTTACATAGTTTAACCCGCTCCAATTTTGTTGTTCTCCTAATCAGGCAGGATTCCTTTTCAGCGATTTGGCACAATAATAGTTTAGTTTTAGGGAAGAGCGAGTGCATTATACCGCATGCTATAGTAGTCGCCTTTACGTAAGCGTAGAAGCAACCGCATATACAGTCCACTTTAGTTAATATCTCGCGTAATAGGTTTAAGGTTCGACCGGGGAACTAGACTTCGGCAGCCTTAAACACGTGGCTCCACCACTTTTCTTTTCTTCCGGTTCTGATTCTTGTACGGTAGCAACAGTTTTTCGTATTGCCCATTCGCGTTCATTATTTATTCTTTTAGACGATTTAGACGGTTTAAAATCTGAAAGATCGGCGCGGTATTTACGCCTGAGCCGGTTGTATTCGGTGATCGCTGAAGCTTGAGCTTTTATACTCTTGAAGTCAACATTTATGAGGTGCATCCCATGAAGATTGGTTACTCGTGAAAGCGCCACGTAGGCTTGGCCACAAGTGAATATGGAGGTGCCAATGTCCATGAGGGCATTTTTTAGACTTAGACCTTGGCTCTTGTGAATTGTTAGGGCATACGCCACACAAATTGGGAATAGTTCCCTGTACACGTATGCCCGGGGTATGTTCTCAAATTTTGACTTAATAGGCAATAATTCATGAATCAATTATTGCCTATTAGCTAATTTTACTACCAATTGTTTAGGCTTTGTTTGGTCTTCAGGGTCCCACCTCAGTTTTTGTACAACGCCTAATGACCCATTCACTAAACCTAAACTAACATCAATATTACTCCTAAGCATTACTTTAGCTCCCTCTTTAATGATTATAGTTTCTTCCAGTCCAGCAGTCATCGACGCATCATCTTCATATTTTTGTAAACACGCCCGGGCTTTCATTATCATACATTTTGAACAATCCAAGGAATCTTTAGCAACTAACTTTATCTCGGGGTGCGGAATCGCTTTTAACATAGCATTATTTAACTGCATACACATATTTCTAGTCGGTAGTAAACAAACAGTATCTTCTGGTAAATCCCTCAAACATTGTGCTATTTCCATTAACCTTCCTTCATTGGAATGTGAGAGCAGAGGTATCAATCGGTTAGACAGTATATCTCTGTCTGATTGAGTTGTCACTCCTACTCTGATTCTTTTTAACATTTCTACAAACATAGAATCATCCAGCTGTCTCATATTCAACGTAAGTTCGTCGTAACTAAAAAGTTCAGCCCATAAGTTTGGAATACTTAAGGAGCCTGTAAGTTTATTAATTTCTGAAGGGGTTAGTTTTTCAAATGGCGACTTTTCTCTAACGGGTGGAAGTTGCAAAAGATCCCTAAGCACTAAAATATGTTTTTTTCCATACCAATCATCTTCTACATCAGAAGTATCAAACACTTCGCATAAACGAAGATTTATGTAGGCTAAAGTTACATTAGATATCATAGACACTTCATCTAAAATAAATAATTCGACAGTTTTTAAGTCTGTCCTTAAAACTTGAAGTACTTCGTCTGAAAGCAGTTTGTATTTAGGAGTTTGTTTATGCTCTACGGGTAGTTGTAGTAATCTGTGAACAGTTAATCCGTTCACGTTTATTGCTGCAATTCCAGTCGGGGCAGTAATAGCAACTTTTTTGTGCAGGTTGTTTTTAATCCACATTTTCATGGTTTTTATTAAATAGCTCTTGCCGGTGCCACCGGTGCCACTAACAAAATGTCGCAATATTTCATTTTGGTTCCTAATTTTATTAGTGACTGTATCAAATACTTTTTTTTGGTCAGAATTCAGTTTATCTATCATTGCTTGATAATATTTGCTTTATTTGGCGTACTTCGGACTATAATATAAAGTTTTGGGTTTTCAATTATTGCGTCTTCAGGTTTCGGGAGTTTTTTTAGGGTTTCTTCCATCGGAAGTGGTAAATGAAAAGTCCTGCCCTTTACTTTTTTAACCATCTGACGATTGGGTAGACGTTTATTAGCCACAGGATTCATTGTGACAACCACCTGAAATGCTTTAGCGCGTTTGATTAAAATGTTTTCATAGTCGTTCAGCTGAGCTATTTCTGGTGGAACAGTGCTTACATGCATGTCATTGAGGATACAGACAACAGGCATTTGGTTAGCACGAATCTTAGCAAGGCATGTGTGGCATATGTACGGACTGTGAGTTATTAGGCTAAAATTATAGTAGTTCAGGAGCTGATTCCAAATATCTGTTGATATGGGCTTTCTTACTCGTTCTATGGAACTAATATCCCTAGAATAACATAGTTTATTGCAAGACATATAATCCAGTTTCGGTGTGTCTACACTTTTTTTGGAAAATAATTTAAAAGCAACCTTATTACTTTTTATTATTTCAACTTCCACGATTTCACTATCAGGTGTACGCTCTACAACGGCACTTCCTACCGTCGGTTGCTTTCCTAGCTCCATAAGCTTATTCACATTACCACTTGCCAAAGAATCGTCAATATCAAGCAATAACTTACAGTTGCTGTGTATTTGATAAATCTCTCTGATAATAGTCCGAAGATGTGGGAAATGCAATTTAACGATATTAATCTTTATTAATAACGTTAAATTGCATATTTTCTTGCAGTTTTCCTATTTCTACAGACATCGAGTAAATTTGCGGAGTAGTTTGGAGGCTCAATACTTCGAAAATGTTTTTCAATTTTAGTAAGATTCCATCATTTAATACGCACAATTAATCCGAACAAGACCATGTCAGAATTTTGGACATTTTCTTAACATTAGTAAAGGTTTTTGCTTTGCCAGTATCGTCAATCTCAACAGGTTTTTCTTTATCTTCATAAACCTTATAAGATTGTTCAGAATAAAATGGCTCCTGATTACTGCGATGTTCGGATTTACCAAAAAATGCTTCAAATTTGTCTTTAATATCCGTGCTTTCAGGACATATTTTCAACTTCTCTAATGCCGCTACTATTTTTTATTTTAATTTATTTGCAGTCTTGTTAAAATCTTCTAAAGTTCTTTGCCTATTATGAAGAGTCCACTTAACTATTTTTTCTGATTCTAATCTATCTTTAAGTTTAGTTGTAAGAACTCTAGAGATTGTTTCTATGTTTCCCTTAAACTTTAGTTTGTCAGTAGATCTCTTTCGCGCCAAGTTTCGTCTGTTTACTTCCGGATGTGAAGCACGGTAGCGAGATACTGCGGCCTGATTGACTTCCGGGTGTAAAGCACGGTAGCGAGAAACAGCAGCTTGATTGACTTCCGGATGTGAAGCACTGTAGCGTGCTACAGCTGCCCGGTTTACTTCAGGGTGTGAAGCACTGTACTGTGCTATAGATGCCCGGTTGGCGCCTGGATGTAAAGAATTATAAAATTCTACGGTTTCTCGACGTTTTTCAGGGTGTTTTTGTCGGTAATGAGCCGCAGCTTCTCGAAGTTGTTCAAATCGTGACAGTGCGGATACCTTAGGTCTTCCTTTTTTAGTTTTAGTCGGTCTACCGCCTTTTCCCTTATGCTTCATGTTCAATTCACTTTGCGTAGAGTTCAAGTCATATAATGTACATATAGCAGTATCTGATGTTACAGAATTTAATGTTATGGGATCAAAGGGGGAAGAAGATGGAGAGGCATCTCGTATAGGAATGAGTACATCGTAGTGGCCACTTAAGTAACTACCGGTAAAACGTAAATACTTTTTTTGGCCAGCACGCCAAAGGAACCTCTTAGTATACCGTTCTCATACACTTCAAAAATGAAAGGATAGATTTTTGCAGCAGCCATAAGCTCAGAAGCTGAGCCGTAAGTAGTGGGTTTCATCATATCGCTTCTGTAGCATTGCGCGCTCGTGTATACGTCACCATCAGCATCACACGTGTACACTTGCATTTCATTCCAATGTTTACTATAGCTATAGCAGATCTGATACTGCAAGTTGAGTCAGTTCTACCATACACCAAGAAAGATATTGAATGGAAGAGACAAGACCCGTCTTTGGGCATACCAACGACTTGGTAGCCACTAAGTTCATCGTCGTCTCTTAATATTATCGACATTTCGTTACGATATTGTCTTGCGAAATCAAACACAAATAAACTCAACGACCTTTAGTATATGGACAACAAATCAGAAATACCGATAATATTTAGACTAAAACAATAATAACCTATATCTTTAAGACTTCTTTTGTCTTAATAAAAAAAACTCAAAGGAAATATTACTCTACTCTAATCTATACAAACTATATACAAAACGTTAACTCTTAATTATTAGACAAGTGTCAATATAATTAATTATCAATGAACTTTTTACCAAAGGTATTGCCTCTACCTAGTACTAAAATACAGCTAAGTTAATGATATTTTTAAACGAAACGAAGTAATATCTTACTAAATAAACTATACCTAGAATACTAGAAAAGTACTTACTTACTATAAGGTTATCGCAAAAACAAAACGTAAGCGCGTTTTGAAATACGACGTGTGCGGGTATCACCGCCACTCTTAGTCCAATTCATTATATTTTGACCAAATTTTGAGCGAAATTAATATTTTAGTGTAATTTGTTTATTTAACCTTTCTCTTACTGCGCCCGCCGTAACAATAAACAGCTTTGTACAGGGGCCTCTGTCGTCGCGCCCGCCATAACAAAAAACAGCTTTGTCACCTCAGCTGGCGGCACTTGTTATAAACATTTATGATTCTCACTTATGTTTAAAGAGGTTTTTGTTACAGTTATTTAAAGCCGATAAGATTTTCGATAAGTAGAAACAATAACCATAACATTTAAATGTTTATTTTATTTTGTACACCTCTTGGTTTCTAACGGATCTTGATAAAGTGTACTTACTGACAACAAATTTTATTTTATGAATGAAATATCATAAGTTTTTATTTTATTTTTATGTCCTTACAATCAATACAACATATTCTTCCTAAATGAACCGAAATTATAGAAATTATGCATGTAATAATTATAATAATTCTACTTTTTCCCTTGCAAACATTTGCTAAAAATTTGACAATAGACAGTTTGCGCGCGCTTTGTAACCTCATTTTCAAAACCTTTTTGTGTATATAATATAGCGTCTTCCTTTATTTTTCATATACAATCATATAGATATAACATTTAGCAATTCCTAGTAAAAGTATTTACTATGGTATTCGAATAAGAAATATACTATAATTATCTTATTAGAAATCTCGACCGTTATGAATTGTTCGCGTAGAGGTTGTTTGATTCCACTTTTTTAACTTAAATCATTCAAAAACATTACGTAGTAAAGATAAATAACATTACTTACAGTTTTTTGAAAGAAAATCCAACTAAAATCACAATCACAAAACTTCAACGATTGCGCAACTAACAGCACCAACAGCACAAAAGCGAATCGCTGTTATATTTGATTTTGTCTATGTAGCCGAGTGAATATAATTCTTCAGAATACTCTTTAGTTCGTTCAGAATCGAATAAAATAGTGTTCAATTGAAAATATACTGTATTTTTATATCAATTAATGAAGAAAATAGCAGCACGTAATGCGGACATGAATTCATGTCCAAGGTACCTTAAAGGAATTTGAGTAATGTTCGAATAGAATAAAGTTAATCGTTCGACTATTTTTTCTTGTAAACTTGTAAGTATAAGTATAAAAGCCAATCTAGTGTTATCCAGAGTTTTCCTTTAATTTTATTTATATGCGTATTAAAAGCAGAAGGGGAGGCATTCGCCCAGCAGTGGGACGCTATAGGCTAGATTAAATTAGATGTATCCCACTACGCTGGATTTTTGCAATGACAGTACATTTTTATGTACCAATGGTAGAAGGGGGCATTACCATATCTCTAATACAGCTAAGACCAGCTGAGGGTTCTTCATCAGATACTTTAGACCTTCGATTTTTGACATCAAATGAAGCGGCCCACCAAGTTGAATATTTTTTGTAAAGGCGGTGTTTTCTTTTAATTTTCTTCATCAAAAGACTAAACTGCAGCTGCAGGCTTCAATCTAAATATGGCAACGTCTAAAAGTTTATATTTTTTCTTTACGAAATAAAACGAAAAAGATATTTTTCTTTATTTTTATTTTTATTTACAGCTTATAATATAATAAACCAATTAAAAGCATTACATGTACGTTGTCATGTAACCGTGAGTTTGCACTGACACGATTTTCACAAAAAAACATGTTTTTAACACTTTAAACTCTGTCAATATATCAAAAAGCGTTTGCATAGTCAAAGAACATGTTGTAGCGAAGTATGTTTGACAATTTATTGTACATTACGTATTAATTATATTATATTTAACCATATCATTTATATTAAATATTACTTATATCTTTATAAGTACAGAAACAAAATGTTTGAAAACAAATTTGTAGAAATATTGTCATGTTGAAAGATAAGTTTGAATATCTGTTGAAAATTTCACACAGTTTTGTGAGTACGAACGCCACCATCAACAAAACATGTTGTGTGATTTATTTTTTGTGATTTGTTTCACAAAATTACGTGTTGGATGTTTCTCAGTGCAAACGTACTGTAAGATGGTATGCATAACAGCCTGTAATTATACCGACTCTCTATACCCTTCATACCGAAACACAGCAGTGTATGCACTGCAGCTTGTCGACTGACATGTGTATTAGTGTCGTTTACCTACTATTAAATTCTGATGTAGAAAAACTACACATTGACACAACATCAAGATAATAATAATAATAAAACAAAATAAATAACCGCTGTGCGATTGTGGAACTCCTTACCTCTCCATATTCGTCGTGCTAAATCTCTTCACTCTTTCAAAATTCTTGTTAAATCGTATTATTTAGAACGCTATTAGATAAATTACTTTACCTTTCTCTTATTCTTTTCATTTAATCTATTATATGATATTTTACATATAACTTTCACTTACTTTTATTTGTATGTATTATTGTATTTTCTTTATTATTATTTCGTATGCCCCCCTCTATTTGTAACTTTTGTTTGCATCATTCCTCAACGCAAAGGTTGTCTGGAAGATATCACTTTCAGTGATAAGACCGCCTATTGTACATACTTTAATTAGTTTTAACTATATTGATGTTTCTGTATTGTGGTGTACAAAAAATAATAAATAAATAAATAAATAAATATTCCTCCTTCATTAATCTGTGCCCATCGGGGTCTATAAAGATACTATAAAACTATGAAACACCTTTTGTAACCTATGGAATGCAATAAAGTTATTGAGTATTGGTTATTAATATTTACGTAACGGATTCAGCCTATTCGTTTATACCTAAACCAGTTAAGGAACACGCGGTGGTTATCTTATAGTGCTAGAATCCTTTAGCTCCAAAACAGGAGTACCCCTTCTCAAATATCGGTGATCGTTTAACTGTTTAAGACAAACTCAAGGGAAGTTTATTTCGGCTCCTAAAACCCTTATTTACATATTTTTATTAGCGCTTGACAATTTACAAATTGCAATTAAAATTAAATGCCACGAATGCTATTATAAAATATAAGAGAAATGTAATTAAAGATAATCAATTTAAAAAAGAATCGCAAGTTCTAGAAACTTAAACTTATACAATTTAGATAAAATAATAAAACGGCAAAATGACGTATACGGGATTGGTATACACTATACATTTAGGTGGGGCAAAGTTCAACAGAGATTCTGGATTGTGTTTTACATTTTTGTATTTTTAGCTTTATTTATAATAATCTGTTATAGTGATTCCTCATTACAAGCAGGGTGTAAGTAAAAAGATAATAATGTTTTATTTCGTATGGTGAGTGAATAGAACCGGAGGCACTTTTTACTGGTAACGAAACATTCCATCTTAGGTCTTAAGAGTGACAACGCATCTGTAGCTGTCTTTGCTTGAAGATAGTGGGGTGTCCAGGGATTCGGGTCACGGCCCTCGTGGACATTCCTGAGAACTGAGATAGAATGCCTTGATACAAGTAAAAAGGGTCTCCGGTTCTCTACACTCACCATACGAAACACAGAAACCTTAAGTAAACATGCTTTAATGGAATAAAAATACTCATCGTTATATAACGTTGGGAATATTGTACGCGCTTAGGCATTTTCTGTATTTGCTCATAACCTTTAAGGTATACGAAAACTCGAGGGAGTACGTTAGATACAATTGTAATGTTAGTACATTAAACAAGTTTTCAATTTATTTCAAATTAATATTAAATCAATGATTCAATTTAGCTTAACTCAAAAAACTGATATATAAATAAAATGAAATTTGTAAAGCTATGAAAGTTTTATCTAGTTATAATTTTTTTTAAACTTACGTTCATTTTTAATACTAATAGTTAATTCTGAGTATTATGTTATTATACATACGTTATGAGCAATTCTGACCAGTTTGTAAAATAAAAGAATCTGAACGTCTTTTTTTTTTCTTCAACGTGATTTGATATAGTTGTTGTCATAATAATTCTGCAAAAAATCTCGGTAAGAAAGAAGTTGGCAGTTTCAGGTGACACTGTAGTTAGAAACAACATATTCCTAATAACGACTCAAAATAATAAAAAGCTGCAATTGCCAAGTTTTCTGCCGAGCGTGGCAACTATGGTAAAATCCGCCCTATGAAGTAATCTGTAAGGCAGGTCTGAATATATTCAGCAGTAGACTTGATTAGAATTTAATGTATAATGGCAAGTTAACAGAATATGTAGAGGAAAAAAGGTGAATTAAACTAGTTTTTACGGATTTTATCACGTTATTTGAATATTTTTTATTGCCGACGTTTCCACTAGTCTACAGCATCCATGGTGACGTAAGCGCTGAGGTATTCCACATCTTAATGTCATAGACCACGGCCACCTTCGGTTTAAAATTATTAATTTTTGAGCCAATTTTCGCAGAAAAAACTTTTAGTGTCTCGAATTCTTGCAGAGGTATGCTTGAGTTAAGACTTAAGTTTATTAGCTATAAGTTCCCCAACAAAATGAAGCAACCAGCCATGTTCTCACAACAGTAAGTTCATTTGTCAGTTTAGTATTTTTAAAAAATCTTTCATATTTATTGCCAACAAGTCCAGTCTGAAGGGTAAAGAGATGCAGTATAATTAGAGACTGTGAGGTGTAGCAGCGTTGTTTGTTTGAAGTTGGTTGCAGGTGTCCATGTTGCAGAACTCTAGTATTAGCTAAGCTGTTATTTACCGACTTCAAAAAGGAGGAGGTATTCAATTCGACTGTATGTTTCTTTTTTATGTGTGTTAGCTCATAACGTCATAACTTTTCTCTGGGTGAACCGATTTTGATGATTCTTCTGTTATCTGAAAGCTGATGCTTCTCATGTGGTCCCATATATATTTATTAAGATCTTACTAGTAGTTTTTGAGTTATCTTTAATAATGCGTATTTAATTGATTTCGAATACATGTTCGGTCATATTGAAGTCGGTTGAATTTTTTTTTAATTTTACCACTTATTTTGCTAAAACTATTTATTTATCACATCAATTGTATGGAAAGAATTTTATTAAAAAATATTATTAAAATTAAAATTCTACAACAGAAGTACAGTGAAGCTAAATGTCTTTGAATATTTTAAAGAAAAAAATAATTAGCCCCATACTTTTTCTATCTATAAAGTTAGTTCTATGGAAAGCTGACAATTTTATCAGCGGTGATGGAAATTTTGTAAAACAATTGATGTCAAAAACACCACAGCTTTTAAAGCTCTTAGAAGAAACATTTTCCAGTCCATTACGTATCTTTATTAAAATTTCGGCTTTCAAGGAACAAAACAAAAACGACAGGCGTTAGAATTTTACCTAACATAAAATTCGGATTCGGTCGGATTTTACGAACTGGTGATTTGAAGTTTTACTTACTACTACCAGTATCACTACGATCTGTATGATCTGTTGTGATCACTACTAAGCCATATGTCTTCAATGTATTGAGAGAGTTCCTAAGCTGTGAGCAATTTTACTTCCTCTGTGTCAAGTACATAGATTCCCAGATGGGCGCTTACGTATGCGCATTAAGGGTCCATAATCACTTGGGATGTGCAGAAATGTTTCTTCCGCTAAGGAACAGAATCGTCACATCCTTGAGTTGATTAGTCCCAGGATGGACATGTGCTCTTTTGGACAACAGTTTCCAGTCAGGCCTCTTGCCTAAATAAGCAGTTTATTCTTACTTAATCTTCTGAAGAGAATTTACGATCGTAAACCCAAATTAAGGTTTTATAATAAAGCTTGGTGTATTAGACCGGATTTTAAGTGATTTATTGTGATAAAGAGTTTCAAGGGTCAATCGGACCCGGCTTTCTCTGAGTTCGTCTCGAAGCTTAAAACAGTACTATTTTGCCTTTCAGTTTGAGAGCATCAACTGCACCCACCTGATGGCCGTGGATTCAACATGTTTAGAAGTCAAGCGCTCAACCAGCACTAACGTGGGACTACGGTCGAAGGTGCCATCAATATAAAGAAAGGCACTACCCTACAGCGCGTTTTTCGCCCTGTCAATAACACTGATCAAGAGTGTTTCTGTAGATTCACCTCTATGGTAAGCATGCTGGATGTAAGACCTTTTCCAATATCTTAAGAAGAAAGAAAAGTTGGCTTATAGGTCTAAAGAACTTTGATAAGGTGTATTCCTTTCTACCAACCTCATGTATAAATAGAACTTTGACAGATATCCATCGTTCTGGAATATATCCCCACGAAAAACTTGCTCTCAATTTTTTCACCATGTAAGAAACAAGGATATCGCTACTCTTCTGTTAATTTTATTATTAATACTATAGAATTATTCCATCCTCACCGCTTGTTTTAAATTTTTAAAGAAGTCAACAGCCCACTGCACCAGGTTTGGCCTTATTATCTTTGCAGCACTACACCAAGGGCTCTGAAAGAGTTCAAGGCGGAGGTTTTCTGTCACCCTGGGAAACTGTTTGACAATAGTAGCTACCTACGTTGGTGGTGAAAGTACCGTCAGGCTTTTTAAGAAGACCAATCTGAGTAGATTTAGCTTTCGATAACATTTTGTGGAGTCTTTTACTACGAGGCAACGACTCAACTTAGTCGCATAACTTCCTTGATAGTTTATAAAATTGATCATTGAGATTTCTTGTTTAAATTCGACAAAACTTCTCGTATTTTAGAATTATAATCTGGCGTATCTGTGGAATTTTATATGACGTATCAATTGTAACTAGAAGGCTGAAAGAAAATAACATGCCTGTAGAATATGCACTAGTACGTATTACTCAGACACTGCCTTACATCTATCCACCTATTGTAGAAAAAAGAAGTACTCAAGCAAGTAGATGGTATGGCGATGGGATCGCCTGTATTTCTTATTATTGCCGATACCTACATTCATAGAGGAATTTGTGAGAAAGCCTCTCTTACTGAGAAAGCCTCTCTTACTTCCCCGTAAATCCAAGATTCCACAAGCGGAACATAGACGACACTTTCACAATTTTACCTTTAGATAAATTAACTGCATTTTTAGACCATCTTAATCATCTTAAATCCGTATAAACTAGTTTTACTTAAATGTTTAATGTTCACGTAGACATAAGAAATCATTATTTAATAACCCTTTGTTCATATAAAGCAAGTAGGTAATAATATACTCCCGATCGAATTTACATTTTGTTCATCGTTTCGTACGGTTTCATTCGGAAAATCCATACCATAGTACGATGGTAGAACGATAACTTTCACTACACTTTTTCATAGTCTGACACGACCGGACAGGGGCAGAGATCAGGTGCAAGACCAACGGCTTTACGTGTTTTCCGAGGCACGGGACGAAACTATCAAATTCTCGACTTCTGGCTTTCATGCTGCAGTTATATTAGTAGTATAGTTGTAGCACGAATGGGTCGGCTCAACCGGGGAAGGACCACGCTCCCACAGAATACCAGCGTGAAATAGTTGCTTAATGCTGCTGTATTTCGTATGGTGAGTGTACAGAACCGGAGACCTTTTTTACTAGAAACGAGGCAGGCATTCCATCTTAGTCCTCACGGGTGACAACGCATCTGCATTTTGTTTTGTAATTGAGGATACATGTATATGTCTATGGGCCGCAGCAACCACTTACCATCAGGTAGACTGTGTGCTCGTTTGTCACCCTATCCTATAAAAAACTGATTTTAGCACAACCCGAGATTTGAACCCAGAACCTCATTATCAGCATCGTTTTGCGCTTTTATGACCATTAAACAGACGGGGCAGGCGACCAGCGTGTATAATATTGGGTCTGGGTAAGTTAACGTATTCTTTTTCTATATTTCTTATTTCTATTAATAAAAATAATAACCCACGCAATCGATGCATCTTTGACAACTAAGTGGTAGTTTATTGAGGCCTTTCTTAAAAAAATCAGCTGAAGCAACCAATTAGTCAAGCATTTCGTACTGCCTTACGGATATTGAATTTTTCGCAGCTCGCGTCATATGCTCAAGATGCAATAACATATGTTCGTCATTTCAGTCGTCCATATCTATTCATCACCTTTACGTGCAACCCGAAATGGATAGAAATGTTTCAACTGTTGCTCCCTGCACTATATATCTATATCTATCGATGGGTATGACATCACTGAACCTGACTTCAATCAAAAAATCCGGTCGCTGATGAACTGCATTGTTAAGACAAGATAGTCCTTGGGGATAATGTTAGTACAGAACGGCCCAAATAAAGTCTACTAAAACTGGTAGACTCGCTTCTCACCTACGTCAGTGTCATTCGAATCACTTAGGGATAACGTGCTCACGGAAAATAATTAATTATGCCGGTTTGTAATGTTAATTTATGTCGCAATTATGTAAGAAGACCGTATAATAACACCAAAATCACTTATCAATATCAATAAGTTTTGTAATTTAACCACTATTGTATGAAAACACGATTTTTAATTCGTTACTACGTAGGTTAGTCTGTTCAGCCGGTGTTGTCAGTTTATTACTAGGGAGTTTTAACGAAACTATAGGAGACACAATACAAATGTTATTACGTCATCTTTCGATCAGGAGAACATTATTATTTTAAAAATTACTTTAGTTATTTGATCAGTAAATGATAACTTACCTACACAAAATAAATGAAACCCATGATATCATGCACTAAATAGTATTTTTGTTAGTTCTTTAAAATATTTTTGTATTTTAAATAAAACTTATCTACATAATAATTAGTTTATTAAACCTATTTTGTTTAACTTTCATCTAGTAAAACAAGTATATAATCAAAGCCTCCGCCATTTGGTCTCCCTTGGCGAGTTCTCCCATCTGGTTGGATTTTATTTATTGATGTTTTTTATTTATTTATTTTATTCTATTGACATGTATGTATATTTATCATTTTGATTGGTATACTTATAAAACAATAACTAAAACTACACAAATACCAAAACTAACTTTATAAACATAATAAACAATAAACATGGTACATTAATGATGACAAATAGTTGTACATAGTCCTCATGTTTACCATTTATGTGACATCTGAAAATTATTTAACATAATATATCAAATCATTATTTTTATAAGTAAGCATGTTAATATATAAATAATTTATATCAAATTAAATAAAATAAATTAAAAGTGCAATTTTTTATATGAAACGTTATTATTTTAAAACCAAATTGTGGGAGTACCATTCAGTAATTGCTGTCTTATGTTCATCAAGTGAGATCGTGCAAACAAAACTGTCTGGGAGAAAAAAACGCAAACATTTAATGCCCACGATTTTTGCCTGGCTCAATTTTTCTTATTTGTTATCGCCTTCGAACTCCCATACAGAGCTTTTGCTATATTTCCGGAATTAACAATTCATTCATCTTCTGCCAGTATACACATTACACAGCATTTGAACTCCGTGATCATGCTTTAACAACATTTTTCTACGCCAATCAACTCGAGCCCGTTTTTGTTCGGTGGCTAGTTCATGAGGACTCTAGCGACAATAAAGTTTTCTAAATTTTAAATTTTGATATATTTTTTTATTTAACTCGAACCATAACCCAAATGTCCTCGAATCTCAGCTAATTTTCTTCAATTCGTCGCCTGACAGGCACCAGATTTTACTCAGTGATTGCAGTTGAGAGTCGATCTTCAAGAATGTTATTATGAAGAGGAACACGGCCGCGACCAAATTCTACGTCCCATACCTAGCGATGCTCAAATAATGAGGTGCTTTCCTCGCAAAGGCATTTAAAAGGCAAGCAGTGCAATCTTGCGGAGAGAGAAAACTTTTAAAATCACAAAATCTCATCGCCATAAAACCTTTTCGCGTTATCCATTTTTGCTACGAATGAATAACTTCAACTTGTGGTAAAAAAAACAATTGACAAGCGACTTGGTGCCAAACATTATTTCAATTTAAAAAAATTATGACTTACATAGTTTAAAAAATATAACATTTGATACTCATCAGCGGCCAGTCGTGCAAAACTTTCAGTGTGCCATATGCATGTGAGACAGTCTATGAGGTAAGCCTATCTGTGTTCAGCAGTGGACTTTTGATAGACTGTAATGAATGATGAATAAAAAACAATAACCGTAATGTAAAGAAAATGGTGCTTATCATGGTGCCTGCGAGACGTGTAATTTTCCCATTTGCGTGGAAAGCGGATTTTATTAATTAGATGTTATACCGAACGTATGTTATTTAATAATAAAGGTATATTGATATTCCTTACCTTGAAATAAATTGAATACACCAAATTTATTATTTATTCCTCTAAATACAAGCAACGTAGTATAAAAACCTTACTTTATAATAATAATAACATTAAATTCTAGTTTGAGTCAAGTAAAAATAACAAATTATATTTGGAACAAGGATTTATTTAAATTTATAATATGTAAGTGAAATTTAAATAAAAAATAATGCATGAAAGTAATTGTAAAGCAATTCAGATGTTTTATTGAATTCAAAGAGAACGTAATCACCGCTTTTTATTGAAGTCTCCGTTGTTACAATTTGATAACGAACAATGAGAAATTCGGTTTATTCTCCGAATCCGCCTCGCTTCTGTTTTTGTTCATATAATATCTTTTGACCTTTTGACCGTTCGTGAATGTTAAAATTTTATTATATATTATGTATTATATTATTTACGTATATATGTATATGTTCAAAATTGCAGCGTATCAAAGCCCACTTGCTGAACATAGGCATCCGCTTATAGAGCTTCATAAGATATAATAATAAATATCCCTCATATTTGTTTTAATAGCCAATAGTTTTTTAAGTTTTTTTTTTCATAGAATAAGGCTGATAAAGGAGCATCTAGTATATCTGATGGTGAGGGGATGATGTGGCTCATAGACATCTAAGTTTATCGTTGTATATTTGTTTATTATTTGTATATTTTATACGTTGTCACCCCTGAGGACTAAGATGGAATGCCTCGTTTCCAGTAATAAGGGTCTCCGGTTCTCTACACTCAACATACGAAACACAGCAGCATTAAGTTGCTATTTTCCCTGGTAATCTGTGAGAGCGTGGTCCTACTCCGGTCAAGCTAACTCACTCGTGCTACAAACTTAATGTAGCTGCAGCTTGGTCCCAAGCCCAACTTCCGTTTTATTTCGTTCTGCCACTTTTTACGACACTCACGGGACGATATGCGGTAACGGATATTCTTACTTATGTATATTCTTATTATCCACTACAAGGTCCACCACTAAATATTCATGTTAGTGGGGGAGTAAGAGCTACTCTAATTCTTTTCTACTCTTGTAGGCGTTACGGTTTTGTGGGGATTAAATCAAATGAAATGAAAAATATTTACTGTACGACTACAGATAAAATTAAATTAGATCTTAAAAATATCTTACGTACATTTGTGCTCCATAGTCTACCTGTTTGAGGTGTACAGTAGTTATTAATTCTTATATATATATATATATATATATATATATATATATATATATATATATATATATATATATATAATATTTTGTTTTGTTGATGGGAGACTTCAACGCAAAACTAGGCACAAGAGAAAGCGGTGAGCTGAAGGTAGGGAAATTTGGAGTAGGGCAACGGAACCGAAGGGGCCAGCAGCTGGCCGACTTTATGGAGAAAGAGGGACTCTTTATGATGAACTCTTTCTTCCAGAAGCGGCCCCACAGGAAGTGGACCTGGTCGAGCCCCGACGGTTCGACAAAAAATGAGATTGACTTCATTATGACGACCAGACGCCAACTGTTCAGTGATGTCTCAGTGATCGCAAGGGTGAAAACTGGCAGCGATCACCGAATGGTTAGAGGCACACTGAACCTAAACGTTAAGTTGGAGAGGTCTCGTCTAATGAAGTCAACGCTCCGTCCCCCTCGTGCTCTAATCCAGAATCCCGAAACCTTTCAGCTCGAGTTACGTAGCCGCTTCCAGTGCCTAGAAGATTGCAATGCAGTGGACGATATGAACGACAAGCTCGTGGAAACTGTCCATGCGGTCGGAGCTAAGTTCTGCAAGACCCGCCGCAGAAGAACACAAAAACTCTCCGATCACACTCTTAATCTCATGGCTGTTAGACGGGAGATGAGGCTGCAATCGTCAACAGATTTGACAGCATACAGGCAACTGAACAGACAGATCTCCAAATGCATGCGGCGAGACTTACGCAACTTTAATACTTCTCGTATTAAAGAAGCGATCGAGCGGAACCAGGGCTCCAAAGTCTTTGCCAGAGATCTGTCTGCCAGAAAGAGCCAACTGTCAAAGCTGAAGACTGAGTGTGGCAACATCGTTTCCGGGACACCTGAGATTTTGAGTGAGATTGAGAGGTTCTATGGGCAGCTGTACACATCATCGTTGGAGCCACACGCAAGTGTGAGTAACGATCCAAGAGCAAGTCTTATCCGACACTATTCCGATGATATCCCGGACGTCAGTCTAAGCGAGATTAGAATGGCTCTCCAGCACCTTAAAAACGGCAGGGCCCCAGGCGAGGATGGAATTACAGCGGAGCTTCTGAAAGCGGGTGGAACACCGGTACTTGTAGTCCTTCAGAAGCTCTTCAATTCCGTCCTCCATGGTGGCACTACTCCAGAGGCGTGGAGCAGAAGTGCGGTGGTCTTGTTCTTTAAGAAAGGCGACAACGCTCTCTTAAAGAACTACAGACCGATTTCCCTTCTGAGCCGCGTCTACGTGCTGTTTTCGAGAGTCATTACGAATCGTCTCGCACGCAGACTTGACGACTTCCAGCCTCCCGAACAAGCCGGTTTCCGAAAAGGCTTCAGTACCATAGACCACATACATACCCTGCGGCAGATTGTACAGAAGACTGAAGAGTACAATCTGCCACTTTGCCTGGCGTATGTGGACTATGAGAAAGCCTTTGATTCCGTCGAAATTTGGGCGGTGCTACAGTCCCTTCAGCGGTGCCAAGTTGACTGTCGGTATATCGAAGTGCTGAAGTGTTTGTACAGTAGGGCTACGATGGCTATCCGAGTACAGAACCAGAGCTCGAAACCTATCCAACTGCAGAGAGGTGTAAGACAGGGTGACGTTATGTTACGCCGCGCTCAAATCAGCGCCATCTAGTGTCAGGAACGAGAGCGAGGGGGGCTTTGCAGAGAATGACATCGCGGATCTCTCGACCGACAGCGCCGCCCGTGGAACTAAGTTTCTAGAAAATCTATACTCGATTTCTCGGTACCTTGCGCGTGTTTACTTGAACATTCCGGATGTTTTGCTGATTTGAATAAATAGGCGCTGCAATATGCGATCGGGGCACAGAGTTTAACTCGGCGACACAAGCGAAGCTTCGGAGCGAAATTAAGTGATTTAGTGTGTTTAATTATTAGTGTTTTTTAACTTTAATTTGTATAAAGTAAATTAAAGGTTAATTTAGGTAATTTTATCGGCAATTTTTATTGTCACGAACCTCAAGCTCGTAACAATTGGTGTCAGAAGTGGGATAAAATAATGCCGATTTTACCTAAGGAGGAAACGGAGGGTGTCCGTACCCGAAGTCAACGCCAGCAGGAGACGGACCAGAGGAGATTTAGTGGTGCAACGCCGCAGATGTCTGAGGGCCAGCCGCCAGCTACGGAAGCCGGTCCGTCAGCAACTTCTACGTCTGTGGTACCTGACTTAGGTGCTCCGATGGTGATGCTGCAGGAGCATGCTCGCCGACAGGAGGAACAGGCTCGCCGACAGGAGGAACAGGCTCGCCAGCATGCGGAACAGGCACGCCAGTTGAAAGAGCAGCTGCAGAGCGGACAGGAGGAACAGGCCCGTCAGCAGGCGGAACAGGCTCGTCGGTCGGAAGAGCAGATGCTCCTCATTAAGGACCTTCATGCTACCTTTGGGAAAGAGATAAAGGAGGTGAAGGATAGGGTTGCTCAACATGACAACCGCCTGTCGGAAGCTGAAACCCAAATCAAGGAAACTAAAACCCAAATCGACCAAGTGAACAATCGGGTTGATTACGTGGTGGCTGATGTGAAGAAAACACTGGACGACCTCAAACTGGGTGATGGAACAACAGCTCCCGTAGTAGTTACAACACCTTCGCTACGTGGATTCAAAGTGCCGCCGTTCGACGGTACCTCTTCCTGGTCAGCCTACAAGATCCAGTTTGAGGCTGTTATGAAGGCGAACGGCTGGAATAAAAGCCAGGCCATGACTGCTCTCACACTAGGCCTGCGCGACCAGGCCTTAACAGTTCTGGAAGCTCTCGGTGAGGAAGTGACTTATGAGCAACTCCTTGAGGCATTGGAGGCGAGATATGGCGACGCTCACCTGGAACACGTCTTTCGTGCGCAGCTTAAAGATCGTGTGCAGCGCATCCACGAAAACCTGCAGCAGTGGGCTCTAGAAGTGGAGAAGCTGGTGCGAAAAGCATACCGGTCTGTACCTGCGCTCATTGAAGGGAACCTGGTGCAGACATTCATCGACGGCATCCGCGACCTGGAAGTCAGAGCTGCTGTGAGGCTCGGGCACCACGAGACGCTTAAGGACGCCTTGGCCCATGCACTGGAGGTAGAAGCCGTGCGGCAGGATCATCGTTCCCATCGCGTCAGGGAGGTTGCAGCAGTTACAGTTCGCGACCACAACAGAGGATACAGCCCTAGGTGCTATGGCTGTGGGGAAAAGGGCCATCTTCGATCTAGCTGCCCTAAGCGAACCGTGGAAAGGAGAGTTGATCGATCTTGAGAGGGTAGTGCAGCTAACGGCACTGCCTGGCGGCGACAGGATCATCGTTCACCTCACGCTAGGGAGGTTACAGCAGTTACGGTTCGCGACCACAATGAAAGATACAGCCCTAGGTGCTATGGCTGTGGGGAAAGGGGCCATCTTCGGTCCAGCTGCCCTAAGCACACCCTAGGAAGGGAGGGTGAACGGTCTCAGAAAGGAAGTGCGGCTAACAGCACCGCCCAGCAGCAGCAGGAATACGACTTTCCTATTAGACACTGCAGCGGGGAATCTCACGGCAACGCAGATGCATTGTCAAGAAGACCTTTTCCTGAAGATGGCAACCATTGTAGTAGGCAAGAGAGTAAGGAAGTGGTATCCGTGAGGATGCTCAGGACAGACCACCTTAGCAACGGGTGGAAGGACAGCCTACGTCATGCACAGCAGGAAGATCCAGACATCAAGCCGATTCTGGAATGGATAAAGGCCAGTGCTCCCAAGCCCAAGTGGAGTGACGTCTCAGCGATGAGTTCGACCACTAAAAGCTATTGGGCCCAGTGGGACAGCTTGCTGCTTCAGGATGGAGTTCTGTGTCGTAAATGGGAAAACGTTCGGGGAGACAGCTGTCATTTGCAAATGGTTGTCCCTAAAGCTAAAGTACCGGATGTTCTACAGCTGTACCATAATGATTGTTCAGGAGTCCATCTGGGAGTTAAACGAACTCTACTGAAGGTCCGAGAACAGTTTTACTGGGTCCATTATCGTGACGATGTGGAGGATTGGTGTCGTACATGTACAAGTTGTGCGGCTGCGAGGGGACCTCAGACACGGAGTAGAGGAGCATCGAAATTGTACAATGTTGGTGCACCACGGGATAGGACATCCCTTGACATTGCGGAGCCGTTACAGAAAGGCGCAAGAGGGACTCCTAAGATCGTCCATGTGGATCGCTTGGCACGTTATTATGGGGCCGATAATGCTCGGGACGAGCATGTCTTAGGAGGGGGCAGTGTTACGCCGCGCTCAAATCAGCGCCATCTAGTGTCAGGAACGAGAGCGAGGGGGGCTTTGCAGAGAATGACATCGCGGATCTCTCGACCGACAGCGCCGCCCGTGGAACTAAGTTTCTAGAAAATCTATACTCGATTTCTCGGTACCTTGCGCGTGTTTACTTGAACATTCCGGATGTTTTGCTGATTTGAATAAATAGGCGCTGCAATATGCGATCGGGGCACAGAGTTTAACTCGGCGACACAAGCGAAGCTTCGGAGCGAAATTAAGTGATTTAGTGTGTTTAATTATTAGTGTTTTTTAACTTTAATTTGTATAAAGTAAATTAAAGGTTAATTTAGGTAATTTTATCGGCAATTTTTATTGTCACGAACCTCAAGCTCGTAACAGTTATATCCCCGAAACTCTTCACCGCTGCATTGGAAGACGTTTTCAAGCTACTGGACTGGAAAGGATACGGTATTGACATCAATGGCGAGTACATCACTCACCTTCGATTTGCCGACGATATAGTCCTTATGGCAGAATCGCTGGAGGACTTAAGCACTATGCTCAATGACCTCAATAGTGCCTCCCAACGGATAGGTCTTAAGATGAACATGGACAAAACAAAGATCATGTTCAATGTCCATGTCACACCTATGCCGGTAGTTGTTGGGAGCACTATGCTCGAAGTTGTTGACGAGTACGTTTACCTGGGACAAATAGTCCGACTAGGTAAGTCCAACTTCGACCGAGAGGTCAATCGACGGATTCAACTCGGCTGGGCAGCGTTCGGGAAATTACGACATATCTTTTCGTCAGGTATACCTCAATCTCTAAAAACTAGATTGTACAACCAGTGCGTGTTGCCAGTGATGACTTATGGATCTGAGACGTGGTCCTTCACTGCTGGCCGTATGAGGACGCTTAAGGTCGCTCAGCGAGCTATGGAGAGGGCTATGCTCGGAGTTTCTCTGCGTGATAGACTCAGAAATGAGGATATCCGCAGTAAAACCAGAGTGACCGACATAGCCCAACGGATTAGTAAGCTGAAGTGGCAATGGGCCGGCCATATAGCTCGAAGAACCGATAACCGATGGGGAAGAAAGGTTCTCGAGTGGCAGCCTCGTACCGGTAGGCGTAGTGTAGGGCGACCCCCCACTAGATGGAGTGACGACCTGGTAAGACATGCAGGAAGTCGATGGATGCAGGTGGCTCAGGACCGTGCTTTGTGGCATTACTTGGGGGAGGCCTATGTTCAGCAGTGGACTTGTGAAAGGCTGTAATGATGATGATGATGATGATATATAATATTAAATACCTTTAACAAGATCAATATCATCATCACAGTACCTTCATTAAATTATTAGTACCCGGATGACCTTATGATGAATTATACTGATGAATATTTTTTGATCTTATTGACATAATATAAAAAACTGAACTGGTTATTTTAATAAAAAAATCGTGAGTGCAATTAGTTTAATTAAAATTTTCGTATTTTTAAAAATACTGACAAAAGGGCTCGAATTATTAGATTTTCTCACAAAAGAAGGGAACTTGGAAAAAAAAGGAAAAAAAATCGGACCAAAAACAGGACGCGAACCAAGGCATTACGATTTCGCGACCGCTCGATATCCACTTGAGCTATTACGATCATTATCACCGTGTTCTCGATTAGGCAGCGTCCGGTAAATCACGACACATCTTCTAGTCAGATATACCTCAAAACTTGAAAACGAGATTATACAACCAGTGCGTACTGCCGTGATGACTTATGGATCTGAGACGTGGTACTTCACTATTGGCCATATGAGGAAGTTCTAGATCGCTCAGCAAGCTATGGAGAGGGCAATACTCGGGGATTCTCTGCGTGATAAACTTAGATATGAGGATATCCGCAGTAGAATCATTGCCTGACATATAAGCTCTAAGAACTGACAACCGATGAGGAAATTTTTTTCTCGAGTGGCAGCCTCGTACCGGTAGGCAAAGTGTTGCGCGACAGATAATCCTCACTCCATCTAGCCCCCACTAGATGGAGTGAGGACTATCTGTCTGTACAACTCTATACGCCACCAACGACGAAGTCTTCGGCGTTTTTTAAAGACTTGATGTATTATTAATAATGAAGCACTGAGAACCGTCAGAGCCGTAGAGCGTATTCTCAGCAGATTGACGCTACGTTCGCGAGCATACCGAAAACAGATGCTAGTAGGTCGTGCACGCTCTTCATCCACACTGGTAAAATGCTCCTTACATACTACATTACCTTTCATCAGTACGCAGCGGTATGAATCACAGGTTTTCAAAATGGCTTAATTTTGTATTTACATAACAATTTTTTATGGATTCGCTAATTTCTTTAAAAAAGAAGTTCTTGTATGAGTATAATATTTATTATTAATGTTAAAGTCAAAAGTTAAAGTTAGAGCCTATATACACGTCCCACTCCCCAGGAGTGGGACACAGGCCTCCGCTCATTTCTGAGAGGGTTTTAGGGCAAGGAATTGTCCACCGCGCTGTCCCAATACGTGTTGGCGAACTTCACATGTCTTCGAAATATATTTTTTTCTTTTTCTCTGACATGCAGGTTTCCTTACGATTTTTTCCTTCACCGCCGAGCATGTGGTAAATCAGCAATTAAAATTACAACTAACAATTTTATAGGTGCTGGCGGGGATCGAACCCGGTTTGCTTGCGTACTGTGAAATTTACAGCGAGCGCTAACCATCTGCGCTACCACGGCTTATTATTAATCTTGCCAGTTCCAAATTATGATTTAGAAAATCATTTTCATAAGAGAAACAAGTCGTTGGCAATAAACTTTTTTAATATCATTCATCATTATTGTCTAAAAACTCTTGTGCTTTAGAAGCATTTATCCAATAACCTCGCGCTCGGTAACTGTCAGAATAAACTTGATAATGAATTTAAAATATTATTAGGTATGAATAGATTTAATGGACCAACTTTCATTTTTATTTTATAATTTACTTTTATTTTATTTAATAATTTCTTAGGATTAATTTAACTATTTCATTATTTTGAAAAGAGTCAGGAATATGATTGTAAATATTAATGGCATTGCAGTTAATGCTTTTAGTGTGTTTTACTGTTTTCTTATAAAACGAATTTGTTGCACAGTGTCGCCAGTTCCAAGCTAGTCTACAGTGGTTAAATAATTAAAACAAAATGCCTTTTATTCCTTGCATTATTACGCGGCTATCTCATTTCTAGTAGATACGTTATTTGGTTAGTTAACTTAGTTTTATTGTTAGTTTTGTTAAGTGTTTATACATATATATGTATTATGTATGTATTTTATATGCAAGACCCCAGATTGGGTTGGTGACTTTTCTCTACTTTGTGTCATCTGCCTCTTTTTAGCGACACAGCTGTTTGTCAAACTAGAAATTTTGTACAGTGTACACACATAAAATGACGACGGCAGGCAGTGAAACTGCGGGGGAGTGGAGTTGGGATACACCGTGCACCCTCGGCTATCGGTATCCCCACATCGACAGGACACTAAACTTCGACTCCGCTAGGAGTCAACGCGAACAACAACAATCGCAAATGCTCATATACAACAATATTAGCTCCATCCATCCATTATAGCCCATAAAAGTCCACTACTTAACATATGCTTCTGCCATGGATTGTCTCATCGGGAGTATTTTGCCACAATTGCCACGCTTGGCAGGCGGTTAGGCATCGGCAGGTTTTATTATTTTGAGTGGTTATCGTCTGAAAGATGCTACTGCCCATCTGACGACATGGGGTAGTAGAAATTCTTGAACCGCCAATACACTGTTATTAATATTTACTATTTTATTGTTACAGCTCGGTGAATAAACATATTTGATAATTATACAGTACACCTTTATTTACCGGCCCTAACAAGTATTCAGAGAATTATAATTTAACTGTAACAGATTAATAAGCGCATACTTGACTTTTGATGTTTGATGTTTACGTTGTTTTTTGTTCTTGTTTGTGCTATATACATTCTTTAATACATTTTTAAAGATGAATGAATGAAAGTGAATGAAATGTGCTTTATTTTACAATGAATAAAAAATAAGACAAAAAAACCAACAAGTTATCTATCTGATTGCTTTGATGCGATCTCTACCAGGCAAGCATATTGCAGAGGATGACCTCTGAGAAAGGGTAAGCTGTTAAAAATACGAAATAAATATAATAATACTTATTTCGTACTTTTTAAATTTTTTGATAAATACATATTATATAATATAATAATTAAATATATTTCAATTACAAACATATATCAGAGCAGAAAGGAGTAAACGAGTAAGGGAAATAAAAGCCTTAACATAAGGAAAAGTAAGTATTAATTTTAAAGGAAAGATGGAGGAGTGACAATTTAAGGAGTAGAAAAATTCGCTTTGACAAGTTTTCAAAACGTATCTATATAATATGCTAAATAATAGTGACTAACAAGCAACAATTCAACTAACGGTAAGTAGCTTTAGAAGATCCCGGGCACCTATAAAAAAACCAACCGAAGGTAGCTACAGTTGAAATGACTTTCGTAGTTTTCAAACTGTAACGCAATGTCAAATGCTTAGTGGCAGTAGGTACTACTACCAATATACGTTTAGACGTAGTAGAGCCATAATGACTGCCTCATTGGTCTAGTGGTTATAGTAGTGAGATTGCTGATCATAAGGTCCTGGGTTCGGATCCCGAGCCGTGCCAAAAAATTAATTATTGAGTTTTTCCGTCCAGAAATTCTCAGTAGTTGACCCGGAGTCAGGAAGTCGGCGGTATCTCACTCCCGTGCCTCGGAAAGTACGTAAAGCCATTGGTCCTGAGCCTGATCTCTCTCCCGGTCGTGTCAGTTTAACGTCCCGTCAGATTACCAGAGTGAGGGAATAGAGAGTGCACCTGTGCTTGCGCATACACTTGGGCACTATAATCCTGTACTGCGCCGGATGATGCGGATCCTATGATGCGCGGTCGTGGCCGAAATTCGGTCTGCAGGACATTATTATATTACTTCTGTAGTACAAATGGATCGGTTTAATCTAGGACCAAGTTCTTATAGAATACCAGCGTGAAATAGCATCTTAATGTTTCTGTGCTTCGTATGGTTGCTGAGGAAAACCGGAGACCCTTTTCATCTTAGCCTTCAGGGGTGACGACGCATTTTAATTCTTAATTGAATATAAATGTAGATGCCTATGGGCCACAGAATCCACTTACCATCAGGTGGACTGTGTGCTCGTTTGTCACTTCATCCTATAAAGATAGGGACTAACACAAATGTCCTCTTAGTCTGAAAAGAGGTCTTACTTGATAACATATTTTTAATTTATTTTAAGGACTCGCAAAGCAAAAATATAATGGACATATTAACAGCATAATTGGCCTTGTGAGAAATTTCATTAGAGTAATAAACGAAGTAGCGAATATTCCCAATGAAATAGTTTTGGAAAATAGTAATGCTACTCACATACTAACTGAGTGTTATATCCTATGTGAATTCCTCTACTGGGCATAAACCTTCACCAATTTTTGAGAGTATTATGAAACAGACTTCTCATGACCTATTTTTATTCCTCCTGTACGCAGGTTTCCTCATGACATTTTTTTCACTGCCAAGTACGTGATAAATCAGTGCTTAACTTATTGATGCCGGCGGGGATTGGACCTACGAGTATATTGATGTGTGCAGTGTGGTGCGGCGGTAAGAGGTTGCTAAATCCGACGGACCAGCAAATGTTTTTTATACTCATTGGTAGTGCAAAACGACCCCACCATGTCTAGCCTTCTATTGGACATGCCCGTGCAGGAAAGATGCGGAAGTGAAGATGAAGGAAATACTGCTAGCTAATATAGTCCATAACCAAATGTGCATTTTGCCGCAACCACAGTGTAATTTACAACTGCCAATTACCTGACATCGGTCTACTTCTGCCAACTTCTTGACAGAAAAACGCAATAAATGATTTTATTCCGAAATTGAAACCGGAACCACACAATCAGCAGTCGTGCTTACGACCAACAAAACGACCAAACAAGATCATACAAATATTCATTCCACAGTTTTGTTAAATATCGTTAATCCATTTCTATAGTAACCATACATCTAGATTTCGCCCGTGATAACGATCGTGCCTATAGGTCTGTTAAATACCTCTTGATAAGTTTTGTATCACAATTTAGTCCAATCATAGAATACCACTAGATCAATGATAAATAGTTACTTCAAAAAGTTCATTCCTAATGTTACCACCCGTAGGGTTGGAAGTATTTCTTCGATTACAATGTAATATGAGACCATCCCTGAAGTATTACCTATTTAATGAAAACGGAGTCCTCAAAATCAGTTTACAATTGACGAAGATATAGGGTAAAAAATATACAAAATGAAACATTCAGTTGATTGTATACCTCTTTCTTTTGAAAATTTGAAAAACTTTAAATAAAAAACTTTAAATCTAAAAATATGAAACTAAATTCTTATTTCTGATAAAAGTTTTCGCTATTCTATACTTTAACAGTTTAACTTTTTAACCAACTCCCACATTTCGATTGCAATTTGACCGCACATTTTTACGTTGTAGAGCTATGCTGCAGCTATAATTGGGTTGTAGCAAGAATGGGTCAGCTCGACCGGGGAAGGACCACGCTTTCACAGAATAAGAAAAATTAAGCTATAAAGATATTCAATATATTTTAATAATTGATTCTTGTTCATATTGCATCTTCTCCCAAAAAAAATTATTAATTAAAATTTTATTCAAAATATCACTGAATGATGCTCCAGGTATGCAGAAATTACTTATCTGTTGCCCTTTTAAACAGTTATTTAATGATATTCCCAAGTTTTTGCTTATGTCATCACTATACATAATAACGTTATTGTTTTCATTATGTGAAATACGTTTTAAATTTATTTTCTTTGTTATGGTACAGTTATACAGTGTAGGTGAAGTTAATGAATTTTTACTGCTTGTCATATTTTAACACACACTGTCCCCAAAGAACCTGGCATTGAGCGCTGATATTCATTTTGATATTTTAATGAAGAGTTAAAACGTTCCTTGTTATATTTAGATGACTTTACCAGATTATCCATGGCCAGTATATGTTCTTTTATCTCCTTCTCTGTTGATTTATATTTATTTGACATAATTTGTAATGAAGTTTGAAGTGATAAAATTTCTGAATTAAGACACTCTATTTCAATCTCGTAACAATTTGTCATGTTTTCCACCTCAATTATATATAATTTAAGTTTACTAATAAACTCTTGCTTTTCCTTACATACAGTTGTATGATTTTTAGTATCAATTTTAGTTTTAACTAATTTTTGCACTTTTCTAATATATTTATTGATTTTTATATATTTTTTATTTCCTTTTGCTGCTTGGAACCCTTCCTGCTGTTCTTGATGTGGCAGAATCATCAGTCAAATCTATTGTTGTGGAGGGTTGCACCGTTTCATGAAATTTACTTTCGAAGAGCTCATTGAACAGAATTTGAGTTTAAAATTTCTGCAAGTTATCAATGTATTACTTAAATTGTGAAATCTGCTCATTAGCTTCAGTTAACTGTAATTGCAATGTAGCAATCAACCTAAGGGCTTCCTCATATTCTTTGCTGCATCGGTCAAACTCATCGACTGTCCCCTGGAGCTGATCCCTTTCCTCTAAAATGTCTGTATAGTCTCTATGCAACGTTACTATTACACTTTTCAACTGTGTATTTTTCAAAATTACATTTATTATTTCATTTTCATTGTCATCCCTTTCTTTAAGTAACAGTTCACACTGTTTTCTGGACGCCTTGAGTTCTTGGAGCGCAAGATGAAGTTGGTTCTCCATATGATGCGCCTTGGCGTTGCGAGTATTCATTTTACTATGTATTTTAAATAGTAAAGGAAAACAAAGATAAAAAATCAAGGGAGCAGAGTAAGCAAATATCTATTTGTAAGACTAATTACAGATCTGAAATTAAATTATCAAGAAAACAATTCAAAATGAAATCCGAAAATAACAACACTTAAGAGATAAATCGTAAATATTAAAAGGGATAACAAGAATTACAGGACCTTTTAAACGATGTTCGTTACCTGCTGTCACTCTAAATTAAGACACTTAAAATTTATTTAAACTAAATACCTGTTTACCACTTTTATTTATAACACAATACAATTTGTTCGTAATAAGCAACTATAACATGAAGTTGATGTGGAAATTGTTACAATACAATATTTATTTTTACGAAATTATTTGGGAGCAAATTATTTCACTACTTGTCACCGGGGCGCCACCACAGCCTATCTACAATTCTATCTCAATTTGTTCTACGTTTGCAAAGATCTTTGAGGCTGTAGTATGTCTTTCAATTCAAAACCACCTTAAGCTTTACATTAAAGATAATCAGCATGAATTTGTTGAATACAAACATTTTACAAGCTTCGTCGAAACTCTGACCCAAGCAATCAAATGTAAACAGCGGATCAATGTATACTGATTTTAATAATGCTTTCGACAAAGTTCCTCATTATATCCTGCTCAATTAACTAGCATGTTTTGAGTTTGCTAGCTCTTTTTTAACATGGTTGTTATCATATCTAGAGGATCGGAATATTTACGTTGCGGTCAACCGCTTTCGGTCTGATAATTTTAGTATAACCTCAAGTATACCACAAGGATCACATCTTGGCCTTATTCTCTTTAACTTTTTTTTAAAGACATTCCAGACTACTTAACTAGCTTTTCTGTTTTTATGTATGCCGATGATCTAAAATTCTTAAGACATATAAATTCATTAGAAGACTCAATATCATTGCAGAATAAGCCGAAATATCTTACTGATTGGTGCAGAGATAAACGAATGACATTAAATTCGAAAAAATGACAACACGTAAATTTACCAGAATTGTAAAACTTATTTCATTTAATTAAAAACGGTCTAGGTGCGACCCAAAAGGTCCACACGAATAACTTCCCAGTGGAAAGAATAAAAAAAATATCATATGTTTTAATATTTTATACAATTTTTCATTCAGCACAAAATACGGCTTGACTGACTTCCCTCCAAATTTAATGAGGTCTAAATGACATAATTGTGCGTTAAATGAAACTGGTCCCATGCCAATATTACTCTTTGTTCTCGAGATACACGATGCGAAAATTGAATCCGAACATACATACATACATACCTACATGTGCACACATGGACATCCTCTTAAAAACCCCACTATTCGACTCTAAAAAACTTGAAACGTGGAGATATGTTAAAATTTCCAATTTGAAAAATCGGACCCATAACAATAACTTCCTACTGGGAAGTTAATAAAATAGAGTATATTATTCAAAAGATTGAGGTTATAAAAGATTTAGGGGTTACTTTTGACAGGAAACTGACATTTATATCGCATTACAAAAACATTTTTTTCAATAAAAGAAACGAAATTTCGCTTACTTCGGCAACAAGTGATAAAACCAATCGAAAAATTTTACAACGAAGACGCTATTAGTACTATTTCTGCTGGTTAGAAAGAATTTAACACTAAAAACAAAAAGAGAATGCAAAAGAGATATCTTACGGCCAAACATCATCCATTTTGGGTGCTTCATCCAAAACCTTCAGGCAGAGAGACATGTTTGTGTGCTCAACATACCAACATAGAATTATTAATTAAAGCTTTCTGTAATGCGTCTATTATAGGCAAAAAAAGACACATTAGTCTCGTATTTATGTTGTAAACCCAGGAATCCAACATGCTAACTAAGGGAGTGCCTTTCCTATAAAAATAAAATATAAACTACCAAGAGTTTTCAAATGACTCTAGTTTAACTTATCATAAGTGGAAGAAAGCAACTAAAGAGGTAGTGACAAAAAAGGGGCTTATAATGTAAGTTACCTAAGTAATTTTGAGTCGATGCCAAATTAATAAATTACTTAAGTAAAATAACACATTGTTAATTTGATTTGGTTATTTCTTTAAAATTAAGGTAATTTAGTAATCTTTGTTCATTAATTGCTTGGCGCCGATTCAAAATTACTTAGGTATATATATATAATTAAGGCAATTTAGTAATCTTTGTTCATTAATTGCTTGGCGCCGATCCAAAATTACTTAGGTATACTTACATTAGTTTAAGAATTTAGTTATTAAGGTTAATTATAGTATTAACTTTAAAAATAAAATTTTGCAACAAATTTAATTCACGTGCCTTAAGTTTAAATTTAATATTTCTGTTTTAAGTTTAAATCCATGATTAGGATATTAATACCACAGTGGCGCATAAGATTTGCGTGGGTGATGTATTCGCCAACAAACTGCCCTGCAGTTTAGCAAAAGTACTTTAAGAAACAACCGATTGTTTTAATCTAGTAAAATATTTTAAACAGAAATTAAGATATGGGAAATAGCGTCTTCCTCATATCAACATAATAGACATTCCGCCTGACAAGCATGGCGATAAAGGAAAGTATCCACCCTATGATGCACTCTATGAGCTGACGGATGTTCAGCGGTGGACTCTCGAGAGGCTGTAACGGTAAAAGAACGTGGTAGACGCACTGATTTATATATGACACTAGATCAGTAATTATCGCGCCAAAGCGTTGCCACTGCATATGTGGCCACAGCCATATACCTAGCTAACGTCAGTTCAGTGTTCAGTGTGACGCCGACAGAGTTGAGCCGAACGATCCACGATAAAAAATGGGTACATGCGTAGTGAAAGAATGCGATTCAAGGTCACAAAAAACATAATAAATCAAGCGGAATCACTTTCCACACATAAGCTTTAGTTCATGTTTTCATATAATTTTACGTTTACGTACCTAAAATAATTAAATAAAATTACAGAATATTGCGATTTGGGTTAAATGTTGCCACTTTTCCGCCTTTGTGATTATCCTACGAGTACATTAACGGGAGACTATATAATTAATGGAGTAAGTTTACCTCTGATTTTAAATATTTTGGGACTTACAATAAAAACTACGTTTTAACTTTCATACAAATTCCTTTATTACTCTTATTTTAGTTTATTCATTAATGATCTATTAAATATATTTTATTATCTATTTTATATTAATAATTTTATATTGATTATAATTTTATTTTTATATACATTTTATATTTTATATTAATTTTATTTTATTACCTATTTTATAACGTTTTACTTATTAGTACAATAAAAATACTTATAAAAATATCTTTTATTTCAACAGTTATGCTAACTTCCACTCACCTGATAAGGAAATATACTTTTTAAATAAAAACAATCAACTGCAGCTTAAAAAAAAAACTTCTTTTTATTGCGTATTTTGTTTTGGGTTAAATTTGATATAGTAAGCCACACCAACCCACCATTGCGTGTTTAGTATGTCTATCTTTATCTAATCTTAGCGATGGTATTGTTTTCGCAACTTGTGTAAGTGAGACAGATATATGTTTATTTAAAATGTTTAGTAATTTCAAAGCTACGTCGTCGCGGTTGGATTTGGATAGTAATTAGACTTTTTTCGACGCGCGGTAATGTGGTTTGCTCCTCTAGTTTTGTATAACTTAATGTATTTAGTAGCTAAAAATAAATAAATCTTAAGTTTGATCTCATAGCAATACCGTAAACTGATTTATTATTGAGTGCAAACTTTACCTTTAAATGTCTACTTCACTGTGCAAACTGCAGATTAAAGACAAATATTAGCACGAAAAGCAATTAATTTCGATACACTTCTATTGACGACGCGCTGTACCAAACACTTCACTGTTAGCATTCTGAGATAAACACAAGTTGAAAACAGAAATATAAACTCTATTCACCTATTACAAAAACTTAAAAAAAAAGTTTATTGAAGCTTAGGAAACCTTTTATTTTCAAATTAAAATTAATTTCGAAAGTTGTCAAGTCAAGTTAATTAAAATTTTAAACCATTTATCGAATTATGTAAAAATCTTAGACGATCGCGACTACATTGTATTTCTAAATTTATCTAATTTATACAAAATAACATTGAATGTTTATGACATGATATGATATTTTATAATTTATGTTTAAAAGCTCACATGTTCAATAATTGACGATCTTAAACTTTTAATGCAATAAATAAATGAAATTGAATTTGGTCAGAATATTTCTTTCATCCTACTTCAAGG
Source organism: Parnassius smintheus behrii (assembly GCA_036936625.1). NCBI lineage: Eukaryota > Metazoa > Arthropoda > Insecta > Lepidoptera > Papilionidae > Parnassius > Parnassius smintheus. The sequence goes on from JAUPFT010000009.1 coordinate 10,248,378, forward strand.
ATGGAGGATTTTCTTGACTGCTTTGTTTTTTTATTCTTAGTATACCTATTCTAAAAAAAGTGAGTGTGACGGCGAGAACACAATAAACTTTATAATAAGTGGACGCTTTTAGTCTACAATTATAACCAATTAGCGATCCGCCCTGGCTTCGCACGGGTGATTTCCGGATCTCGACAACAGCGCCACCTACCGGGTCCAAATGTAAATATAAGTCATATAGGGAATTATTAAGCTCACAAAATTTTTTATTAAAATCGATTGGATGGTTTCAAAGTCCATAACGGACATAGGTACTGGGTCATCAATGGTAATCAATGGGTGTATTTGGCAGAAAAAAGCGCTAGGAAGCGCTTGTAAGCAAAATGGCGATCGTAAGCGGTAAGTGCTGTCAAATCGTAAGTAATTATTTTCCTCTAGGACACGAAGTTAGTTTTAACCGGGGAACCTAACCTAATTTAAATATATGTTTGTAAAGTATACATATTAAAAACTTACCAATAATGAATTTTCAATAACATGTATAGGTATGTCTATTAATGTCATTATATTACTTAAAAACTAATATTGCACAAAACAACTTATAAACTCTACTTCAAAACAAACAAATTAAATAAGCAAAATGGCGGATTGCGTCAGCGCTACTGAAGTTAGCAAACGTGTCCAGGCCGAAAACTGTTTAGTCTCGCCATTTTGCTTACAAGCGCTTGCTAGCGCTTTTTTCTGCCAATCGCACACATTTTTTGTGTTTTATATAGATAGATTAAGAATGCAACTAAGCAACTTGATGAGTGAAGCCGAAGATCGGGCTAAGTGGTGCGCCTTGGAAGATGTCCTGTGGACCGCCCCTACTGGTGGTAATGGTAATAATAAAGAATAAAAATAAATATAGGTTTATTCACCAGTTATATCTCGCGTCTCGATTCTCAGAACTCACTTTAAGTAAACTAGCATTTTGCTGATATTTTACGCTCGTATTCTGTGTGGGTGTGGTCGTTCCACGGTCTAGACGACCCATTAGTGCCCCTGCCATGATATTTAAAACGAATTATTATCGAGATTTTGTTTGCGTTCACTGATACTAACAGTTAACCTAGCAAATGTTTATCAGTCTAACAGCTATGAAAGCTTAACGATTTGCAAAGACATGTGAGTTATCACCTCGTCTGTCCAAATGCCATATTCTGGCGTCTCAAATAATATGCGCATCTGTCAAACGCCATATATATATATATATATATATATATATATATATATATATATATATATATATATATATATATATATATATATATATATATATATATATACTTAGTATACTCGTTATATACTTACTACTATATTGGCCAAAATGACCCCGACATTCGAGTGGATAAGATTCATGACAGACCGATCCAGCATATAGATATATATATATATAGCCACAGAATAAGCGTATTGTCCATACGTTACACATACTTTTTATTTTTTTTCCTGGTAGCATTAAATTGTAATACCCACATATGTATATTGTGAGAATTATTACTATATTTTGTAAATTGATATTTACTAACTTCCATTTATTTAAAGAATAAGGGTCACAAACTAGCACCCAGTCCACCTGATGGAAAATGGTTGGTGTAGCCCACAAACTTCTACATCTATCCTCGATTAAGAATTCAAATGTAGAAGTGTTGTCACCCCTGAGGACTAAGAAGGAATGCCTTATTTTCGGTAAAAAGGGTCTCCGGTCATACTCACCATAAGAAACACAGCAGCATTCAGCTGCTATTTACGCTGGTATTCCGTGTGTGTCGTCCTTCCCTGGTTGAGCCAACCCATTCGTGTTACAATCACAATATATTTAACTGCAGCATGGCTCTATCACGTAAGGTTGATACCATATTGTTATAGTAGCAATATATTACTATTATTATTTTATTGATTGTTCGAGATACACCCGGTCTTCTCCAAGCCCCCGCCCATGAACCTTAGGGAGTGGTAGGCACAGACTCCTGACTAACAAATATAGAATTACCTAAAACTTTTGACAATATAGTTACCGAATGAATTGCTGCTTACTGATGTATAACATTTATGTTGATATGGGAGTCTAACTTACTGCAGTATTTATGTAGGCTTTAGTGATCACTCCTGTGGAACCAATCACTATAGGTATAATATCAGTGGGTGCTTTCCAAAGCCGGGTTATTTTAGTTCTTAGTGCATGATATTAACTAAGTTTCTCTGTTTCCTTCGCTCCTATATTGTAATCAGATGGTACAGTAATATCGACAAGGTAAGTATTATTTTCAATTTTATTTATATAAATTATATCAGGCCGGTTGTGCTTTACTGTAACATCTGTTTGAACCGACATTTCCCTCATTAGTGGTTGCGACATACATTCTTTCTACCACATTTTTTCTACGTTAAATCTAACATTATAGTATATTATTATAATATTAGGACCTATTATATATAATAATATCAAAAGGGAAAAGTTTCTTCGTATTTTATTTGTATGAAATTGAAGAAAAATTTCCTTGTTTATACTATTTGCACCTGGCTGGTTAATATCTATATATATAGGACATTAAGAAAAATAAAAATTAAAAGTAAAAATCACTTACCTGCCTTTTTGCCGTCCGCCAAAATGAATGAATCTAACATTGAAGTAATATGTACTTACGTACTAGAACAGCTATCTCAAACAAAAAATGTGCGCTACTCTGTGTTTGCGCGGTTGTTTTTATCATAGAATAAACATAGGTAGAATGACCCGTAGGTAATAGTAGATTGTATTGTTAAATAGTTAAATTATATCGAGAACAATATTTAAATTTTGTCTTTTATTTTGTATATTATATTTGCTTATCCTATACTATTAAACGAGCAATTCTTGTATATATATATATATATATATCTATATAATCGGGATCTCGGAAACGGCTCCAACGATTTTCATAAAATTTAGTGTCCAGGGAGTTTCGGGGATAATAAATCGATCTAGCTAGGATTTATTTTTAGAAAATGTCTTTTTGTCCGTGATTTTAGGCAATGAAAAACTGCTAAAATATCGTTAGAATAAGAAGGTAAATTTTGACAGACTGTTAGTGATTATAAATAGCTTAATTGGTATAATAGTCGGTCAAAGAATCGTAAAACCCCGGTTCGAGCCCACCGAGCCCGAGCCCAGCCGACCGACCGACTTTTTTTAACTTTTTTTTATGTTCCTTTCTTTTTTGAGAAAATCTATTTTTTCGAGCCCTTTTTTTAGTATTTTTTAAAAACACGAAAATTTTAATTAAAATAATTGCACTCATGATTTTTTATTCAAATAACCAGTTCCGTTTTTTCTGTTATGTCGCTAAGATCAAAAAATATTATTTATGTTTCATCAGTATGCAATTTGTATCTAAATATAATTTCCAAAACACACGAATTAAAAAAAATCGAGCGAAAAATACCGAGCAAAGCTCGGTCAACCGGGTACTTTAATATAATATTACATAATATTATATCACAATCATATTTTAATGATATTTTTATATGAATATTTTAAAAGGTATCTAAGTTAAACATAAAAAACATACTAAATGTATGTTTAACAAAACTTATTAACATAACATTTAAATTACAAATATATTTATTTAAATTAGAATAAAAGTCGTTCATAAATGCTGGGCACGCGAGAGTTAAAAATGGACGTTTTTATACCACTTTGACTTTGATATGGAACCTAAAAATAAAATAAAAGAATAATAAGCAGATTTAAACATGAAAAATTTTGCCAAATGATAACAACTTAAATTTATTTCTACAAGAAAAATGTGTACAATAACATATTCGTCCTATACTTAAGTACCCACAGAAATGTCGCATCTGAACATATTAATTTCATCATCTATATTCCATGACACGAGATGGCGTCTTGGGAATAATTTGTTTTATCATTAATACATAATACGTTTTTATTGATTAAGTATCTTATTAACTGATGAAAAGTAATTCCTTGGTTTTTACTGACATTTCTTGAATTATTTGTGCAATATCTATGTACACACGACGGCATATTTTTATGAAGAGATTTTTTTTAATCAACACAACACGTGACAACTCCACAAGCGCCTAGCGAGTGACTGATTAAAGTGCGGTGTACGCACCACAGTTGAGTAGAACAAAGTAGCTGAATGCAGTGTCGCCTCTAGTACGTAGTACATAATAGCTCAATGAAATCTAACGAAGAAATTCGATACATTCTGAAATCTTATTATAAAAAAGGGAAAAATGCAACTCAAGCCGCGAAAAAATTTGTGATATTTATGGACCTAATGCAGTGTCAGTAACAGTATCATAAATTAGTTCAAGCGTTTTCAGTCCGGGAATTTTGATGTCAGAAACGCAGCTCGCTCTGAACAGCCTCATACGAATAAAGTGGGCGCCATTTTTGAAAAAGTGGAGCAAGATCGGCATATTAGTAGTTACGACATAGCCAAGGAATTTAGAATTAATCATAAAACAGTTTCGATTCATTTGAAAATGCTCTACAACAAAGCTCGATGTTTGGGTATCACAGCTCACTGAAAGAAACCTTATGAATCGTGTACTCATTTGCAATTTTCTATTGATAAGGATATATAGAAATATATAAACATATCATATATACTCATATTAAAATTAAGGAGATATGCACCGTTTTAATATAAAGGTATCGTAGCGTTTTAGTGTCAACATTCGTCCTTTCATCATCCATAAAAGTCCAATGCTAGGCACGGTTCCTTTCCGTTGTAGAGACGGATTGCCCAATCAGCATGCCACACTGATCAATTATACCTGGTGGAGCCACGCTGCAGCTATATTATGGTTGTCGTACGTTGTACGAATGAGTAGGCTCAACCAGGGTAGGACTACGCGCTCACAGAATACCAGAATAAAATAGCAGCTTAATGCTGCTATGTTACGTATGGTAAGTAGATAACCGGAGATCTTTTTTACTGAAAACGAGACATTCTATCTTAGTCCTCAGGGCGTGGTCCATACACGCATCTGCATTTTGATTCTTAACCTTTCCCTTACTGCGGCCGCCATATAACAAAAAAAAGCTTTGTACCGGGCCATCTGTCGTCACCTCAGCTGGCGGCACTTGTTTTAAATATTTATGTTTCTCACGACCTTTCATTTGTGTTTAAAGAGGTTTTAGTTACAGTTATTTAAAGCCGATAAGATTTTCGATAAGTAGAAACAATAACCATAACATATAAATGTTTATTTTATTATGTACAGCTCTTTTGTTTCTAACGGATCTTTATAAAGTGTACTTACTGACAATAAATTTTGTTTTATGAATGAAATATCGTAAGTTTTTATTTTACTTTTATGTCCTTACAATCAATAAAACATATTCTTCCTAAATGAATCAAAATTATGCATGTAATAATTATAATAATTCTACTTTTTCACTTGCAAACATTTGCAAAAAAATTCGACAATAGACAGTTTGCGCGCGCTTTGTAACATAATTTTCAAAACCTTTTTGTGTATATATTAAAGTGTCTTCCTTTATTTTTCTTATACAATCATATAGATATAACATTTAGAAATTCCTAGTAAAAGTATTTACTATGGTATTCGAATAAGAAATATACTATTATTATCTTATTAGAAATCTTGATCGTTATGAATTGTTCGCGTAGAGGTTTTTTGTTTCTACTTTTTTATCAATTGAAACAGAAAAAGTTACTGTTGTTGTAACTTAGATTATTCAAAAACATTACGTAGTAAAGATAAATAACATTACTTACAGTTTTTTTGAAAGAAAATCCAACTAAAATCACAATCACAAAACTTCAACGATTACGCAACCCACCGTACCGGCATGCAAAAGCGAATGGCTGTTATATTTGATGATGTCTATATAACCGAGTGAATATAATGCTACAGAATATTCTTTAGTTCGTTCAGAATCGAATGAAATAGTGTTCAATCGAAAATATACTGTATTTTTATATCAATTAATGACGAAAATAGCAGCACGTAATGCGGACATGTATACATGTCCTCGGTACTTAGCGGTCACAAAACTTGGACCTGTCAACATGTCCTCGGTACCTTAGGGGTATTGAGAATGAATGTAGATGTATATGGGTCACAGCATTCACTCACCACCTGGTGGACTGTGTACTCGTTTGTCACACATAAACCATATTATTAAAAATCTTGCACTACCGACGCTGCCCCTTGTCACCGATTTAGGATTTTATATCTGGTTTATAATAGACTTTGCGACGGTAGTCAAAATCTCACCCTCATCATCTCGATCATTGGCAATCCACAACCGTACGTTTCTTCGGTAATTCACTATCAGCTCCAATGCCAACGGTTTTCTCAAAAGTAAAGGAATAGCCTTTCTAAAAGACTGACAACGCTTCCCAATCCCTCTAGTGGTCTAATTGTCTGCCACGATCCCGACTACACAGTAAAATTTTAAATTATTTGCCAGCATCTGTATTTTTATCCGATCATAATGTGAGTGTCTTTAAGGTAATTGCGCTTTTCTTTAGCTGAATCATCACTTACTATCAGGTGGAATGGCGTCTAAGCAATGGCTTAAATATTAATATCGTCATCAGTTCTTCCAGTTCGTAATAACTTTAGGACACACAAGTATAGACTATCTTCTCTACTGTCTGTTCCTTTCTGAAAGACCGTCAACGCATCTGTTATTTCTTGTACTTATGGGCTAAGACGTACGCTATCGGTCGTAGTATATGATATTTTTATGAAATTTATCAAATTCGCCTCTTATGTTCCCCTTATTATAATCATTACATTTTAGGTAACATCAATGACTATGTTATGCGAGATTAAATCAAATTAAGCTTTTAAAGTAACAATTTCCTATCGATATTAACCAACAACTAAATTGGAAATTAGATCTCGCTCAACTTGAATTACCCGCCTAATCGCCACATTGCAGCTAAATGCATTTGACATTTATTAGCTTCGACCGATTGGTCTAACGAGCGAGCGGCTCATCATATAGCAAGTGCCGAGCGCCGCCCGTGAACAATTCCAACATCAGGGGAAATGCAGGTGTTTTCCAGCCTTTTTTAATGATGATGTAGAATCTGAACTTTTGTCATGTTGTTGTTCTTTGCTGTTGCCAAAAATTCAACTTATAAAAGACAATTTTTAAAAATGATTTACTGGCAACATAATGTTATAATCAAATCCATTATTTATATATAAATAGTTATTACAGTCTGACCGCTCAGATAATGCGATCTTGACAGGTCGAGATCGAACGGACGACGTAAATTTGAAGTAGCGTAGCATTTCCGAAAAAAAAAAATATATTTAAATTCATCATTCCAATTAGACCATGAGACCATTATGTAAAGTAAATTTTTGTATGTAACTTTTGCAATGATTAAAATGTTAAATAATGAAGAAACCGATGTTATTTACCATTTTAATGTTTATATTTCTAATCCATACTACGCTGTTACAAGGATAATTCAACCGTACCTTTTTGTAGTCATACGCCCAAAATAACGGCAAAAGTAACGTTGCATATCATATTTCTAAGCGACGCACCAAAAATGACGGGCAATAGTAACGTTTCCTGACATATTTTAATACACATTAGTTTTTATTTCTAATAATTTGAAAATATGTCATCAGAATATAAATGAAAAAAAAAAAAATGATGACTGGAACAATGTAGTTTTCATCGACGGGGCATGACTAAATGCCAATCCCACGGTGTCTCAGTCTTGGACAGACGGCACAGCAGCATCGTCGTCGAAAGTACCGATGGGTAAAAGGGCCCGGTTCATAATATGTCACGCCGGTACTTCAAAGTACGGTTTTATGGAAAACGGCTTACTCGCATTTGAGTCATAAACAACCACTGATTACCATGAAGACTGCTACATATAAAGAGTATTTCCAGAATGTGCTACTGCCCGGCCTGCCAGAGCCTTCAGTAATATTTATGAATAATGCCCCTTATCATTCGGTACAACTGCAAAAAGCACCGACCCAAGCCAACAAAAAAGAAGATTTGGTGGCTTGGCTACAAGAAAATGGTATTGATGCAGATGCTATATATGCAAACATGCAGATGCTAAAAGCAGAATTAATGAAATTGGTTAAAGAAAATAAGCCTCAAAAAGTAAGATACGAAATCGACTTTGGAATATGGTCATCGCGTTCTGAGAATCCCTCCGTACCACTGCCAGTATAACGCAATTGAGCAGATCAGGGCTCAAATCAAAGGGTATGCAGCTTGCCACAACACTGCACCACCATTCGGCACAAAAAGGATGATGGGCTTTTTGAAACAAGCCTGCGAAAAAGTCACATGAGATGACTGGGCGAATGTCGTCGAAAAAACTTCTCTGCACAACAAAGCTGTGATGGTAAAAACATGCAGGGAGTGGTGTCTACCCAGACCAGAGGTATTATAAAGCCCAGACAGATTCCTTGGCAAAATAGTCCTACCCCACACTTAACCTTGTTTTTTTGATAAAGGAGAAGGTTACGGTCAACGACGCTTACTCAACTTGAAAATAGAGTTTTAACTTGAAAATTAAAAATATATATTTTAGATTTATGAATTACAAATAAAAAGCTGTCTGACTGCGTATAAGATTTATTGATTCATAATATTTTAGTAACTTTGTGTTTAAGTATAAATTGAATTTAAAATATTCCATTAAATTTACTTAAGCTCTAATATCTGAATTCATAAATATTTAAATATAAAAACTATCTTATAAATAATGTGTAATAATTCTCGATTTAGTTCCAAGAGCGTTGTTCGATTTCACTTTTCGATTAGTGTACTCACACTTCACTTAGCACCTAAGTATAAAAGCAATCCTTTTAGCCAACCCAAAACGTTCAATGTTTTATGTGAAATTTTTTTTATGTTATCTATATAGGTAAAAAATATAGAAGTGTCTGTTTATAATGTCAAGTAACAGCTTTTTACTAAATGCATATGAAAGTATATACGGTGCTTATAAGAGAAGAAAACAATTTTTAAAAATTTTGTTTATATAATTGTTATAATCCGTCTAATCTCCGAAATTCTGAACTGATTTTGACGGAACTTTCACTGGAATATAGCAGATATTATAAGGAGTAACTTAATAATAATAATAATATTTTATTTCAAACTTTGTCCATAAAGATGTGAGTAGAACAATAACTACTTAAAACTAATGTTAGTACTTAACTTTTTTTAAACTTAACAAATTAAATATCGCTCCTACGTTACAAATATCTTATTTATTTACTTTTGTTCAATTTTATATGTAGGCTCAACCAGTGCTTCATAATGTCAGAATCTCACCTATTAGCAAGTGTATTCAGGATGCTGTTGGTAGAAGTACGTAGTCGATTCAGCAATGAAGCAGACCTTTTACGTATTATGGCATGAAAGCCATCCGTGTGTGCCTCGACGAACATGGTAGAGGCACTACAATAACGCGGCAATCCTAACAGCACCCTGAACGCATTATTGTATTGTACACGCAGGACATCGTATGTCCGCTGCGTGTATCTAACCTACAAGTTGCTTGTGTAAAAGCACTGACTATAAGCTTTAAAAAGCGTAACTTTAACTTCTTTAGTACATCGTGCAAACCTGCGGGCCAGCATATTACAGCGAACAGCCAACGCCCTGCGTTCCCTTTCTATATCCAAGTCAACCTCTAAGTCCCAGTGGCCTAAGTACTTAATTTTGTTACACATTTTATTATAATAAATAACCCGAAGATGGCTTACCGTATAAGACCCACGTTTGAAAGGCAAGTCGAGCCTCCCCGTGGGCATCTCTAACGTGTTTATTCCACCCCACAACATATTTCTTATTCCTTTTGTTATTACACTTAAACTACTTCTATTTTAGAAAAAGAATTAAGGCTCCGCTCAAAAGAAATTAAAACCAATTATATATATAATCCAATCGTAATTAATTCCGCGCGGACGAAGTTGCGGAAAACGACTTCGTACTAGTTGTTTTCCGAATACATATATTTATTTAAGGAAGGAGGAAAAAAGCCCTGTTGGCTTTATATATGTATCTATGTAACGTCTAGTTTAATACCTTATCATAATCAAGCTATGTTCAATTCGCAAATTTATCTGCAGGAGTGCTCTACTGACCTGTCTTTAAAACCTTCATCAGGCACCAGACTATCATCAAATAAGGTTTTGGAATTACAGCATAACATCCTCAGACCTATCGCAATGATCACGCACTAACGTAGGCTTCACGGATATTAAATTGCGCTGTTTCTTCTCAATTCTTTTTTATCCTACAATTTATCAAAGCTTTATCGTAAACGAAATAATGGTAAAAGAACGAGTAGAAAACAATCATCATCATTATTATCACAAACTATACTAAGTCAAATGCTAAACAGAGGCCTACCCACATATTACCTTAATTGTATAGAAAATAAATACAAATATTCAATTTACAATGTGTTACATATTTTGAATAAAAATTATCTACAAAAAAGTTAAGTAAGTAAAAAAACCGTAATCCGTAAAAAATAGTTTTATTAAATGTGTATCATTCATGTAAAAAAAGCGAAAACATAGATATAAAAATCATTATAACAGAATTTATTGCAAAAACCCCTGTTATTAATAACAATATTTAAAAAAAAGGTATAACATGAAGATATATAACTAATGGCATTTTATTTCAATGAATAAATCACTGTAAACTGTTATTTATGTTTTGTAATCTAACATTAGTAATTCTTTCCTGAAAGCCTTATGAAAAGTTAACATTGGGCTCGTTTATATTCATTCTTTTTTACCTCAAGCTTATGTTATAAAAAGATTTCATCGGTTTTTTTATAGAATAAAGATGACAAACGAGAACACAGTCCACGTGATGGTAAGTGAATGTTTTGACCCATAGTCATCTATATTTTTCCTCAATTAAGAAACTAAATGTTGCCTTGTCACCCCTGGATTGATTTGAAATGCCTCATTTCCAGTAATAAAGGCCTCCGGTCCTCTACACTCATCATAGGAAACAGCAGCATTGAGCTGCTATTGATATTCTGTGAGAGCGTGGTCCTTCTCCGCTCGAAACGACCCATTCATGCTACAACCACAGATTGGTCCTACCACGTAAAACCTTATCTAAAAATTATAACTTATAGATGTCTCACGATTTTCATGTTAAAAGTATCGTTGAGTATACTATTGTAAATGATCACGTTCTTAATTCAAACAAGCATAATCGGTGACTTCGTCGGCATCAAATAATAAAGTAATGCAATTGTCAATCCACGTGCCCGGCGCGGCGTGACGTCCAGCTGTCGACTTCTACGGGCTGACGAAGAAATAATAATTAAAATCACGTCACGCCAAGCTTTAAAAAACGGCTTTGCCCGGATGATAAGCAGCAAATGCAGCAAGCTGGTACAGGATCATTCAAGCCTTTAAATGATGATGAAGTCCGCCGGATTATGGGATCATACTTTGTTGAACCTCAATACATTAGTCATGCTAACTGTAAAGCACAAGTCGTACCTTGAGAAGAACAAAAGCATAAATGTTAAAAGTACATTTTACAGGAGAGGGAAAAAGCTAGTTATATCTTAAGAGCGCATATTCAAATATGTCCAAGTCGAAATCTACGCGATCGCTTTGGAACGGCGTAATATTGACGCACACTACAATGTTATCTCTGTGTGTGTGTCAGGGCGAGCGCGAGGCTATAATAGTTGCTTAGCGACGACTACGAATCACTTTGATCTTTGATTATATACCTGTCTTTGATACTATTGGAACTAAAATAATAAAAAAATAATTTCCATATAATGGCTTATATAGTGTATAGAAATCGGAGGTTAATATGTGAAAATTGTTTTATTCTTTTAGTAAATTGAAGTCGGCTTTACATTTTCACCCTATTGAGTATATTATAATATGTGTTGTTATGTGTTATATATGTTCTAATTGAAAAATATGTATTGTATAAAATATATATCATTTGATAAACTTTTATTCTGTTTCATAATGTAAACATAATTCATCAAACTAACAATTTCATTAGTGTCGGCGGGATTAGTGTTGCCAGGTCTAGCAAGTAAAATTTCGGGACGGAAGGTAAAAATAATCGAGGATTTGGTTTTCATATCCGGACAACTAGAATGACTACAAAATATAGGTTTCTTTGTAGCCTTTTGTGCTTTATTGAGAGCCGTGGTAGCTCAGATGGTCAACGCTCACTGTAAATATCACAGTATGCGAGTAATGCGAGAAATTGTGACTGTAACTTTACTTTACTTTTGTGCTTTATAATTATTATTCGGGTCTGATCTCATGAACGAATAAGTTTTCATCCAAACATTGTAAAAACTGATTTTTTTTCATTTTAGGCATATTAAAACATTTTTGAACTATTTGTTATTTTTTTGCAGTCCCTGAATTTTTCAAATCACTCATTTTAATATAATTCTGTTTAAAACTTTTGTGGTTTTTTTTCGACTGGTGAGACAATGTCGTAGTAAAAATATTTTAATGTGGTAGTAGCTAACAGATATAATCATTTTTGCTGTCAAAATTATGGATTAAGTATAGAATAACAAGGTTAGTGAAAATCGGGACATTTGGCGTCCCGATCAAGGGTGAATCGGGACGTGTCACTAGACCCTTGAAAATCGGGACGTCCCGCGCAAATCGGGACACCTGGCAACACTAGCGGGGATCGAGCCCGGATTGTTCGCGTTTACGGCGAGCACTACGCCCTTGAGCTACTCAACTCAAGCACGGCTCATATGTTTTATATCTGGGGGCACGGTAGTGCCCCAGCCATGTCGACCAAAACAGCGGCACGGCCGTATAATCATTGCGAGACTTGGTTATTTTACAAGTTATGTTTTTGATGGCATGTCTTTGTTTAATCATAACGTTATCTCCACACTAGGAATTTTTCCTAAGTACATCGTTGGAGCAGTTTAAATACATTAATTTCACAAGGACAAACATCCAGACCTGGAACAATTATTTGTAGGTAATACAAATTTTTGTTCCATGTGGGATTCGAACCTGCGGCGCTCAGCGCTACAACTCATTACCAAGTCACTCCGCCCCGGAGCCAAAGGTGAAAGCCAACGATTTTGTATTTTTACTTGATCCGAATTGCTTACGTTCATTACTCATTTCTAAAAAAATATATATGAAATGAAAATTTGCCACCATTACATCATTTAATATTTAAATATTACAATCATAAACATATTTCAAAATTACTTACTACCAAAATATCGCTTATAAAAGTCTGAATCGTTTAAAATGCTCGATGGTGTTATAGGTATCTAGTTATAGTATGGTGTAGTATAGCCCTATCGGTGTATCAGCGCGATCGCGCGGTGTCGGTGAGAAAAAGTAATACGTCCTGTCGTTGGGATTACCCGGAGCTTACTGAATCGATCGGCGTCTGCACATGATGTTTTATAGTATTTTTAAAATAATTATATAAAATAATTGACAAAATAAAACGAGCTAAAATTTTTATTGGATATTTAACATTACATGTGTTTTGATAAAATAATTAAAATAGATATGTTTATAAGCAAATACATGGAAAAAATTACATTGAAGTAGACAGTTTTGGTGATTTTATAATATTATTTTATAATATTAAATCGAAATATTTTCGTAATTTAGGTTTTGCTATACACTAAAAGACTATATATTCCATTATAATAACGCTTAAAATAAAGTATTTTAACTTATAATAATGGTTGTATTCAACCTGAAAGATAACTCTGATGCATATTTTCGTAAAACACTGTGAAGCGATTGTCTTCGCCCTAAAAAACCGTTATTAAAAACTATGATTTTGCATTGCTATGTACTAAATAAAGACTTCATCTTTCTAAAGCCCTAATTTTCAGGAAATAATCTCCTCACGTCGTTACGATATCACCTTTGGAAAAACCATAAAACATGTAGTTTTCGACGCGAAACGCATATGCCCTCTTAAATATCTTTCTATTCTTAATCTGGTAATTTCGCCTTTTTAATAAAAAATTTCATCAAAATACTCTTTTCATTAATTATATAAGTTAAAAGTAGAAGCTAATATTTAATTAGTTATTAACTTTTATTTAAATTACGCTGCTCTTTACTAGCCTTTTATCTTAAAAGAGAAATGTATGAATAGATAAAAAAATAATTTTAGGAAAGATATTCGTGAATACAACACCATGGAATGGAATCAGTCTGAAAAAGAAGTAATAGTATGGATTTTTTCAGTAAACTTATTTGTTTAATAATAAAAAATCTTTCTTTATGCCCTTTTTCTATTTGAAAAACTTAAGAATTACGAGTGTTTTGGACATGTGGTTAAAATATTAACATCTTTTCTCTCTAGATAATATCTTCTTATGATGTAAGTAATTTTTATAAAGTTAATATTATACTAATTGCCAAGTTAATTCGGGGGGGGGGGGGGGGAGTGACCTGTAATACGGGTCTTTGAACCTACACGGGCACCAGTCTCCCATGAATGAATAATATTATTAAAATAGAGATGTAACATTAATGTATCTTCCGTGTCGTTTGTGGTGAGAAATAAATAAATTATTATTATTATTCTCTAAACGCCGTGCTGACACGTGGCTATATTGCACGCCTCGTAAAAGCATAATGTATAACTTACGAAAAAAATTACGTGGACGTCCGGATGTTGATTTTGTACATACAACGGTCATGATAACTCACGAAAAAAAGTACATATCGAGATCACTGGTTTCGAATTACTGGTTCCCTATGCTTAGTACGCGTAATTTGTTAATAAAATGATTTTAAAATTTTATAAGTTTTATTGCTATTAAAAATTTAAAAGTGCATTCATATTTTTTCCCTTGATAGACAAAGGACAATTTTACCATACAGCCTACATCGATTTTATACTTTGTGTTATCAATTTTTTTTTGTTTTTTTCTCTCATTATTATTTTGTCTCTGTAGGTGACACTACCTGTTAAAATAATAGAATGCTAAATTAAAACACGTAAATATTGTATTTTAAAAGTTAGGAATACAATTTTTTTCATCAAAATTAAACGAAACGCTCATGGAGCGTGCACTTTTAGAATTTTCAAATGTTTATGTCAGGCGTAAAATACCCAGACCAACGACGAGAAGCAACGTAAACGTACGAAATGTCTACTTCTACGATCGTCATTCTGGTTACCAAGTGTGACGATTAAAGAAAATCCTCACTACAACAGGAAAGAGACATAGCAGTAGAATATTTTTAGCAAAGACTAAAAAAAGAAGAGAAATGCAACGTTGAAGCAGTTCGAAACCTTTGTACTAAAAATATTTATTTAAAAACTTACATGTAACACCTTAAGACGACACATCGAAAACGCTATCGCCGTACCGATCCGAATGAATACATAATTTCTATAAAAACTTGAAGAAACGCCGTCATAAGGTCTAACATTGCATAGCGCCCGCGACGATTAAAAGCGCTTAGAAATTGTCAGAATCTTAAAATATTTTTTTTAAATTATTAATTTAAGTTATCAAAATAATGAGCAAGTAAATTATGAATATTGATGTTATGAATATATTTGAGTGATTCCCAAGCATATAGATCAAATGATAGTAGTTAGGTTGTACCAGTTCTGGCGCACTGAGTCAGTACTACTATACTAGTAGTTAGGTTGTACCAGTTCTGGCGCACTGAGTCAGTACTACTATACTAGTAGTTAGGTTGTACCAGTTCTGGCGCACTGAGTCAGTACTACTATACTAGTAGTCAGGCTGTACCAGTTCTGGCGCACTGAGTCAGAAGTGGTACAAGTACGACGTTCGTCGACTCACGATCCTAAAAAAAAAAGGTTTTGGCATGCTCTGATCACGAATCTGCGGTTCATTTTTGCGTAGGATGCACGGTTCCGGAGATGTGCAGATCAATTAACTCTTATCTAATTGATATCCGGTGCGGGCCTCCACCGTCATTAGCGCTCCATTGTTCTTATCTACTTATCTATTGTTCGTTCGTTCAATACCGTCATTATCTATTCTTCCTCAGCGTTGTGCTATTGTATTATACTCCTTTGTTCCTATCTACACTAATCTGACTCATTAATAAAACACATTACCTAATTTTGTTACAATTTTTATTTATAAAATACAAAATCTTATTACTTATTATCTATAAAATAGGAGCGAAACATCTCATCCACTAAAATATCGTTGTACAATGTGTTCCCTGTAAATATACTCGTAAAACTATGCATTGAACATCCCTGAAACTTATATAGCAAATACATTAAGCAATATTCGCCACAAACTGAAGTCCACTCATTCTGAATCCTATCAACATTCCAGTTCCATCTTTTACAATTTCTTTTAAAAAAACTCTAGATGATATCGTACAGGTGCTCGTCTGCATGAATCAAAATATTGACCGACGTCATTCGTATCGATATATAAAGCTACCCAATGTGTGACCCTGGTTTATCATCTGTACCCAAATTGCATATTACCTAGTCAGGTCATAAATTCTATTACATGTTTAATATAAAATAATTGAAACAAGTTTATTCATTATGTAACCATTTATATACCAAAATGAACTTAACAAAACATAGATTCTTATGACACTATAGTTTATTCAAAATGACCTCCGTGATTTTGAATACAGGCCTTCAATCTGCGCGGCCAGTCGTCTATCGCACCACGAACGAGGTCCATGTCAATATCGGCGGCTGCCTTAATCAAGGATGTCTTGAGTGACTCGAAATTGGGATGAGGCTTTGAGCACGCCTTTTCCTCCAAGTGTTGTCATATCTTGTAATCTAACGGATTCAAATCTGGACTGGAGGAGGGCCAGTCTTCGTGTCGGATGAAGTCGATTTCACGCGCCGCCAGCCAGTCTTGTGTGCTCTTCGCTCTATGAGCTGACGCCGAATCTTGTTGGAATACCCAGTGCCTGTTATTGAACATGGTATGAGAAACAGGTTACACAAAGTTCGTCAGGACTGTATTTTGATACACAACTGCATTCGTTTTTAACCTTTCTCACAAAAATGTACCTCTGTTAAGCCCCAATAAGAAATTCCCAACCATACCATGAGCGAGGATGGAAAATGACCCCGTTGGACACGCGGAATAAGGTTGCTCGCTTCTTCACTACTGTGTGCGTACACCTTATCATTTTGTTTGTTGTAGCTCTCTTCTACGGTAAAAAATTTTTCATCCGAAAAAAGAATTTCCCGATATTTTTTCCCGCGTACCGCTTCAACAAAGCGCGGCATCTTTTCAGTCTCAGGTCCATTAGACGAGCATTCAAACGATGTCCTGTTTTTCTTCGATATGCCCGAAGCCCTAAGTCTTCATTTAACACCCTTTTCACCGTGGTTCTGCTTAACCCCATCTGAAGGGCCAACAGTTTCGGCTTACGTTTGGGATTTCTTTGAATTCGCGCCTTTACAGCTTTTATCACTGCTGGAGTCCTAACAAATCGAGGGCGACCACTTCTTGACCTGTCATCTACACTAGAGTCTTCATTGTATCGTTTGATGGTACGATAAACGAATCTTTTGGTTATATTCAAATTTTTCAGTATGTCAAAAATTTGAATTGGCGCGGAACCGCAACGATCCAACGCAATAACTGCAACACGATCTTTTTTAAGCGTTCACTCCATATGTAAAAGTGAGTAAAATTCTAAAAAGTATACAGTTTTATTTTCATGAACAATTCGAATTCAATAAACTTTTTTGTGGCCAGCATTCTAAAAGAAAAGTTTTTACTGTGTGACAATACTTATGACCTGACTAGGTATATACGTTGGTACGTGGGTGTACATGGACAGTCTATTAGGAGCATAAACATTATTTTCTAGACGGGGGTGAATCTTTTTCAGATGTTGTTGTACATCTAGTGTATCCATGATATTACTGCTATTAGTAGATTATTACAGTACAATCTACTCAATGACTAACATAGGAATGATCAATTATAGTGATTTCTAAATATTAAATTGCATTATTTTGTATTATTTTTGTACGTATTTGAGTCATCGATACATTGAACAGGACGACACGAAGTAACGCTGAGATAAACAACAGAATGTTAGATAAGCTTGTTGACGCATAAAGTTATTATCAATTCCACTGTAGAAATTCTTTAGATTAGAATTATTACTTACTGGTACTATATAAGACCAAGCAACTGCAGTCATGGAGTTAGTGTATGGTCGTTTAACCGCAGTGGATCTATCAATACTATATTTGTGTTACTTCAAGGCATCAAAGGCCATAGATGTGAGTGTTTATTCTATTACCAAACTTACTTTTCTTTCTGTTATTTTCTTACGTGTGTATGATTTAGTGTTAACAAATTATATTTAAATATTGTGTGTGTATATGATTAAGCCGTGGTAGCTCAGATGGTTAGCGCAAACATTTGTATTCTTCAATATTAAAAATTCTATCATTCGTCGTCAACATTTTTAAAAATTGTTTTTCTGTTGAACCACCTTTGTATTATATTCGTCGTCAACATTTTTAAAAATTGTTTTTTTGTTGAACCACCTTTGTATTATATAGTAGAGTATGACAATTTTTTTCGAAATCAAACAAAATTTATGTAACCGAAGAATTAAAATGTGCCTACAAACAAGAGAACATCATTCCCATATTAAATTGGTATATTAGAAATTTGTGCAAAGGCGAAGTGATCGCATACAAAGGTGGTTCAACAGAAAAACAATTTTTAATATTGAAGAATATAAATGTCCAAAATACAATGATTTGGTAAATGTCATAAATTTAAACAAACGATACGTGTGTAATAATCATATATTTGCAAAAAATAATCACAAAATTTAACATTGTTCTTGTGACGAAGTGTGGGCTTTTTACAAGTGGTTATTACTTGAAAATAAAATTTTAAATTAATCATAAATTTTGTTTGATTTCGAAAAAAATTTGTCATACTATACTATATAATACAAAGGTGGTTCAACAGAAAAACAATTTTTAAAAATGTTGACGACGAATATAATACAAAGGTGGTTCAACAGAAAAACAATTTTTAAAAATGTTGACGACGAATGATAGAATTTTTAATATTGAAGAATACAAATGTTTGCGCTAACTATCTGAGCTACCACGGCTTAATCATATACACACACAATATTTAAATATAATTTGTTAACACTAAATCATACACACGTAAGAAAATAACAGAAAGAAAAGTAAGTTTGGTAATAGAATAAACACTCACATCTATGGCCTTTGATGCCTTGAAGTAACACAAATATAGTATTGATAGATCCACTGCGGTTAAACGACCATACACTAACTCCATGACTGCAGTTGCTTGGTCTTATATAGTACCAGTAAGTAATAATTCTAATCTAAAGAATTTCTACAGTGGAATTGATAATAACTTTATGCGTCAACAAGCTTATCTAACATTCTGTTGTTTATCTCAGCGTTACTTCGTGTCGTCCTGTTCAATGTATCGATGACTCAAATACGTACAAAAATAATACAAAATAATGCAATTTAATATTTAGAAATCACTATAATTGATCATTCCTATGTTAGTCATTGAGTAGATTGTACTGTAATAATCTACTAATAGCAGTAATATCATGGATACACTAGATGTACAACAACATCTGAAAAAGATTCACCCCCGTCTAGAAAATAATGTTTATGCTCCTAATAGACTGTCCATGTACACCCACGTACCAACTTATATACCTAGTCAGGTCATAAGTATTGTCACACAGTAAAAACTTTTCTTTTAGAATGCTGGCCACAAAAAAGTTTATTGAATTCGAATTGTTCATGAAAATAAAACTGTATACTTTTTAGAATTTTACTCACTTTTACATATGGAGTGAACGCTTAAAAAAGATCGTGTTGCAGTTATTGCGTTGGATCGTTGCGGTTCCGCGCCAATTCAAATTTTTGACATACTGAAAAATTTGAATATAACCAAAAGATTCGTTTATCGTACCATCAAACGATACAATGAAGACTCTAGTGTAGATGACAGGTCAAGAAGTGGTCGCCCTCGATTTGTTAGGACTCCAGCAGTGATAAAAGCTGTAAAGGCGCGAATTCAAAGAAATCCCAAACGTAAGCCGAAACTGTTGGCCCTTCAGATGGGGTTAAGCAGAACCACGGTGAAAAGGGTGTTAAATGAAGACTTAGGGCTTCGGGCATATCGAAGAAAAACAGGACATCGTTTGAATGCTCGTCTAATGGACCTGAGACTGAAAAGATGCCGCGCTTTGTTGAAGCGGTACGTGGGAAAAAAATATCGGGAAATTCTTTTTTCGGATGAAAATTTTTTTACCGTAGAAGAGAGCTACAACAAACAAAATGATAAGGTGTACGCACACAGTAGTGAAGAAGCGAGCAACCGTATTCCGCGTGTCCAACGGGGTCATTTTCCATCCTCGCTCATGGTATGGTTGGGAATTTCTTATTGGGGCTTAACAGAGGTACATTTTTGTGAGAAAGGTTAAAAACGAATGCAGTTGTGTATCAAAATACAGTCCTGACGAACTTTGTGTAACCTGTTTCTCATACCATGTTCAATAACAGGCACTGGGTATTCCAACAAGATTCGGCGTCAGCTCATAGAGCGAAGAGCACACAAGACTGGCTGGCAGCGCGTGAAATCGACTTCATCCGACACGAAGACTGGCCCTCCTCCAGTCCAGATTTGAATCCGTTAGATTACAAGATATGGCAACACTTGGAGGAAAAGGCGTGCTCAAAGCCTCATCCCAATTTCGAGTCACTCAAGACATCCTTGATTAAGGCAGCCGCCGATATTGACATGGACCTCGTTCGTGGTGCGATAGACGACTGGCCGCGCAGATTGAAGGCCTGTATTCAAAATCACGGAGGTCATTTTGAATAAACTATAGTGTCATAAGAATCTATGTTTTGTTAAGTTCATTTTGGTATATAAATGGTTACATAATGAATAAACTTGTTTCAATTATTTTATATTAAACATGTAATAGAATTTATGACCTGACTAGGTAATATGCAATTTGGGTACAGATTATAAACCGGGGTCACATTATTATATTGACCGACGTCATTCGTATCGATATACAAAGCACATTGGGTAGCTTTGTATATCGATACGAATGACGTCGGTCAATATTTTGATTCATACAGACGAGCACCTGTACGATATCATCTAGAGTTTTTTTAAAAGAAATTGTAAAAGATGGAACTGGAATGTTGATAGGATTCAGAATGAGTGGACTTCAGTTTGTGGCGAATATTGCTTAATGTATTTGCTATATAAGTTTCAGGGATGTTCAATGCATAGTATTACGAGTATATTTACAGGGAACACATTGTACAACGATATTTTAGTGGATGAGATGTTTCGCTCCTATTTTATAGACAATAAGTAATAAGATTTTGTATTTTATAAATAAAAATTGTAACAAAATTAGGTAATGTGTTTTATTAATGAGTCAGATTAGTGTAGATAGGAACAGAGGAGTATAATACAATAGCACCACGCTGAGGAAGAATAGATAATGACGGTATTGAACGAACGAACAATAGATAAGTAGATAAGAACAATGGAGCGCTAATGACGGTGGAGGCTCGCACCGGATATCAATTAGATAAGAGTTAATTGATCTGCACATCTCCGGAACCGTGCATCCTACGCAAAAATGAACCGCAGATTCGTGATCAGAGCATGCCAAAACCTTTTTTTAGGATCGTGAGTCGACGAACGTCGTACTTGTACCACTTCTGACTCAGTGCGCCAGAACTGGTACAACCTAACTACTAGTATAGTAGTACTGACTCAGTGTGCCAGAACTGGTTCAACCTAACTACTAGTATAGTAGTACTGACTCAGTGCGCCAGAACTGTTACAACCTAACTACTAGTATAGTAGTACTGACTCAGTGCGCCAGAACTGGTACAACCTAACTACTTACGGCTAAGCAACTCCTTCGATTCATTGAAGACATATATATGGCTTAGCAGTGAACTATAGCCATAGCAGCAATCACAATAGATCTTCTAGGTCGCAGTGATACTGGTCTCTTTACCTAGACCTGCATATCTGCTCGCACATAATTTAAAAAAAGATACACGATACTAAATTTAATACTCCTCTAATCAAAACAAAACTTATCAATGAAATAAACAATAATAAATAATATAAACAATAATTTCTCAGAAGGCTGAAGAAAAAACGTTTGAAAACCTAAGTTTATTATTCATCAGATAGAATATCGACTTACTTCAAACATGTCGTATTTCGACTGATTTGTACTTCTTCACGAATACCTTCCATATTTATTTCTCCTTTATTCTCTGCTTCAATCAGTAAATCTGAAAAGGCGAGTCGATTTTTAGTTCCTTTTTCAGCATCGTTGTCGAAATTCTGTATCAATAAACAATCTTCATGATTTATCTGCTTCTTCTTTCTCTCCATAATAACATTATCCGCAAATGAGTGGACTGTATTCAAGCATTTGACAAATTGTTTGCCCACTGTTGTCTGATAAAACACTAAATCGGGACGAAGCCAAAATTTAGTAAGACGCTTTACAAAATGGTTACCAATTTGCTTAATTGATTCTTTGTATTCCACGCTACTTCTAGACTTGTCAAAATCGAGTTGGGTCCCCATTGCTGTTTCTGCAATATAAAAAACAGTTTCAAATTCGGCACATTAAACTTAACTTTAATATGGAAGGATTTGTAGTAGTACAACATATGTATATACATATATATATATATATATATATATATATATATATATATATATATATATATATATATATATATATATATATGTATATATATATATATATATATATATATATATATTATGATTCTTTGTCACATATATATTTATGAACAAACTCGAAAAGCTCTAATCTTTTACAAACTATGATGGATGCCTACAGCACAAAAAAAATACTGTTTATATAACCGAAACCTATACCAACCGCATATTGTGTAAAGCGTGAAATCACTAATAACAGCACAAACGTCCACGTATCCTTCAGACATTTGTTTTAGTCTATGAACCAGGTTGCGGCTTTTCTTTTCGAACACTTTTGAAAAATTCTTGAGTATATTAAAGTGGAATGTTGGGGTTAAAATCTTCCGACGTTGATGCCATTTGCTACCTAAAAATAGAACATAAATTGGAAATGAACATAATTATAAACGAAAATGGAAATTAAGTCATTAAATTTAAGCGACAGTAGCCGTGGGTTCGAATCCGCCATTCGACTACTGGCGTGAACCACTCGTAACACAAGCAATTTAAGCTTACCACGAGTGGTTAAGGGGAATATTAGTAATGTTTATAGCATTGTTAATATTCTTTTTTTTAAACGCTACATTTTGTTGAACGTAGTAAGCACACATGGTGAAAACCTTTAACTGTTTATTTATTAAATTAAATATTTCATTATTGATACGAAACTCTGGTTTAAATACGTTTAAAAGTGATTTCAAGGAGTGCTCAGTAAAGAAAAAAGATTTTTTCCTGCGAGAAAATTAACCTATATCGTTTGTTCGCGCCACTTTGCACTATCGCTTAACGCTTATAAGGGATTCGTTAATTATTATCCAATAAGATTACTGCAAAGCCCATTTCCGGTTTCCTAACTACCGCTTTATGCCCAGCATGTGCATTCGTGTGTTAACGGGCTCACACAAGTTGAGAAGACACGCAATCAACCGCACCGCTTATATCTCGCATCATCGCTCCCGCCCTTGTGTAATTTGGATATTGAATTATACAAGCATATAGAAAAAAGTATAGACATTTGCAATAACGCTATATTTCGTGATTATCTGTGAAGTTGATAAGTGTGAAGACAGCCGGCAGCCATCGAGACACGAGGCAGATCAGCGGAAGTCCAGGTGGGTGCACATGCATTTCTTCACGTCCTTCCTATATCCCGAATTTAGGGGATTTGCAGTATCACGAATAAATTAAATTCCATTCACCGCTCGCACCGCGCTCATATACAGTCCAATATTCTTTTAAATTAATAGCCGCACCGCATAACATTATTTAATACATTTGAACCAGCAGTTTGGTGGTTGAAGGCCAACGCCAAATCCACCATCGTTCATCTGAATTTGTCAGAAGACAATCCTGTCTTCTGCTGCCTGGGTTTTCCCCCTGGGAGGCAAAAAGGTCAACTTAGGAAATTACCAGCTTAATCTCAAAACTCTTGATAGAACAGACAGATGTAAAAAACATTTATCTACGACAAGAGGCAAGATAAAGAAGTAAAACTGAAGTGACAAACAATCATACAGTCCACCGTGACTACTTATAGTCCTGATTGTAAATGGCTACATGTCCGTGGACACCTGCTACCAACTTCTCACAAAGAAAGTTACAGTTACGTTGTCACCACTGCGGACTAAGATTGAATGATTCGCAGCTCTGACTCTACTGGCTCTCTACTCATTGGACCGAATGGAGCCACGTGGCAGCTTTTGCTGTTGCACGTATGGGGGGAATTCTGCTCGAGACTAAACCTGCTTGGTGATAATGGAGCAATAAGGCATGTACGTCAGAGAGGACATCTGTTTTCTACACCTCGGTACCCTTAACGGAACTGGGTGGGCGTGTGGCTGGCTGACCGTCCTCGCATCTACTGGTGCCTCTATAAGTTCCATAGCGGTAACTCATCGACCACGTCTAAAATAGCTGCAGACCCCGTGCTATAACAGGTCCAATCCGCAGAGATCGTGATGCTTGGTGATTTTAACGTCCATCACGCTGAATGGCTTAGTTCCCGTTTAACCGATCATGCGGGTAGATCTGTTTATGACATTGCTTTGGCATATGGTATGACACAACTGATTACCGCGCCTACACGAATACCAGATGTGGAAGATCATGATTCCTTCCCTGTTGGACCTTCTGCTGGCCTCTCATCCGGATAGCTATCAGGTCTCTTTCGATGCCCCTCTTGGCTCCTCGGGCCATTGTCTGATCCGAATTACAGTGCCACTCAAGCTCCCATCGCGATTGCGTTCTGCATGTTGCTGCCATGTTTGACTTTATAGGTCAGCTGTCTGGGACGGGATGTGATTTTTTTGTCTTACATTTGGGCGGGTTTGCTTCTCGCCGGATGATACCAGTGCTGTTTCTGAATCTGTTGCTGATGTGAGGCTATAGGGAATGGAACTTTTTATTCCATCATCTGTGGTAAGAGTACCCTTAACTGACGAGCATGTATGCTTAGGTATATGGATGAGGAAGAGGTATGTCAGGATCGTGCTAAATGGAAGTCTGTAGTCTCTGCTTACCTCTCTGGGTGACAGACGTGAGCGTTTATGTTATATGTTATCTGTGGTACCCATCGGAGGCAGAACCCAGCCATGGCTTGGTCGCTCCTGCAATATTGCATTACACCATAAGCAGAAGTGCTACCAGGCCGGGGCTGATGCATCGATATCTCGGGATATAAATACCAGCGCTCTTAAAAAGAAGTATAATTCCGCCTCCAGGTCCTTCAAAAATATCATTGCAGGGCAAAGAGAGATTACATCGACAGAATTTGCGAGAAACTAGTTCGACTTTCTTCGGGAACATGTGCATTCTGGTCTCTCGTAAAGGCTGTCCAAGGGAACTTCTGTCAGCCATCTCTCCCATCTCTGCACTGGATGACTCACTGGCCCATGCCGCAAAGGACAAAGCCGATCTGCTCGGTTCTCTTTTTGCTTCCAACTCGACTCGTGATGACGGGGGGAACACAACGGGGGGTAACGCAGCTAGCTTTATGTATTGTGACCAAAACTTTTCGCTCCATCACCATTAATCCCAGCACCACTACTACCAACACGACACGTGTTTCACCTTTGCACGATACATCCTCTGGTGAACTAGACTCTGCGGTGGCTGACCGCTAAGTACTTAGCAGGGATTGGCGGTGATGGGGATAGTGGACACAATTGAGAAAGAGAGGGAAGTGCTCTTCAAACATCATTTTATTGGATTGAGCGGATGTACGCAAAATAATTTTTACTAACTTTAATATAATGGATGTCCGCAAAGTAACGGCTGATTCTGTTAATTCTTCAGGAGTTAACAACCTGCTTGCCTAACTATTTATTAATAAAGATAATGTTACTTTTATTATATCTCATTTTTAATTTTCACTTTTGTGGAAATTAAGTTATAAATATTATGTGGTAGGACAATACTAAGTGGTAGGACCATACTAAGTGGCAGGACTATACTAAGTGGTAGGATTGTACTAAGTGGTAGGACTATACTAAGTGGTAGGACTATACTAAGTGGTAGGACTATACTAAGTGGTAGGACTGTACTAAGTGGTAGGACCATACTAAGTGGTAGGACTATACTAAGTGGTAGGACTATAATAAGTGGTAGGACTATACTAAGTGGTAGGACTATACAAAGTGGTGAGACTATACTAAGTAGTAGGACTATACTAAATGGTAGGACAATACTAAGTGGTAGAACTGTACTAAGCGGTAGGACTATACTAATGGTAGGACTACACTAAGTGGTAGGACTATACTAAGTGGTAGGACAAGACTAAGTGGTAGGACTTTTTTCTGTCTAAAGGTTAGTCTGCGAAGGTTGAAACTCTTAAATGTTTTTGCTTCCAAATAAAATAGAAGTGCATGCACTGCTTGCTGTGTTTCGGTCTAATGTGTAGAGAGCTAGTAGAGCCAGAGCTGTAAATCATTCAATCTTAATTCGCAGTGGTGACAACGTAACTGTCACCCTCTTTGTCAGAAGTTTGTAGCAGATGTCCACGGATTGGTAGCCATTTACAATCAGAACTATAAGTAGTCACGGTGGACTGTATTATTGTTTCACTTCAATTTTGTAAAACAAAATATATTCACTCTGTGAAGGAAATCTGACTTGGCGTTACACTCACCTTTCTGGTGGAATAACGGTCGCTGTTCTAACCATAGTCTTGAGATTAAGCTGGTAATTTCCTAAGTCGGCTTTTTTATTATATATGGTCAGTCATCAGGGGTGAAATCGTATCGGCCTTCTGATTTTAAACCTAAGATAAATATATATATTTATGGGCTACAGCATCCACTTACTATCAGGTGGACTGTGTGTCTGTTTGTCATTGCTCTTCACCTATTAGTGGAGTTTCAATACCATATGTTGAGCCATTCCGAAGATAAGCCCGGATACACAGACAGAGAGACTTAAAAATGGTTATTCATGGTTTGATAGCATGCAAATTACCCCCCCCCCCCCCTCCCTATGTTACCACTCAAGAACCATTCTTCACCATCCGTTGTCGGTTCATATAACTATATCTAACTCATTAGCACTTCGGCTTACTCTAACGTCTTTTCAATGCAGCAGTGAAGACTTTCCATATAACGCCACACTGTTCTATGGTCGCCTCACACGTTCAGTTCAACTTATCATTCCAACTGATCAGTTTAAACTAAAACTAATTTCAAATTATTAATTATTAAAAATTTCAATACTATATTTAAGTATTGAATTTTCGATATATCGATGAATAAACTTATATATAAAACTCCAATATTGATACATTTATGATAATCAATATATCGAAAATTAAATATTTAAAAAAATATCAACAGTTTTAGGTTGAATTGATCATTCCAACTGATCAGTTGAACTGGCCGTGTATGGCGTCCATAACACGTTAGAATATAGAATAGAATATTGATTTATTTGCATTGAATGTAGGTATTTACAATAACGTGTTGACATAGTACATAAAAGATATTTTATTCTACCTTTCTGGCATGCTAAGGGTCTATCAACTATTCGACCCACATTTTGGAGAGCTCAGGCAAAATATTTTTTTTTAAATAAATATTTAATATGTACATTCCGACACGAAAAGTGTGTTCGAAATATCAACTATTTTGTATATTTCAAAGGGGCACGAAGTTGGTTTATTATTTTGGCCGCAATTTGCGAAAATGTATTAGCATACTCTAAAAATTGTCTACTGCGTAACCTTTATATAATGATCAATATAGTCTAACTAAAACAAATATATAAATGATTCGTAGTTTTTATTTAGTTTTGCACGCAAAATTAATTGCTGTAATAAAGTCAGTCTTAACAATTGTTTAGTTTTTATATTAAAGGTAATCAATAAATTGTATCTTACGTTACCAACATCAAAAATAAACACGAAACTTTTCATTAAAACTAAATAAGTAATTAGATAAACGCAAAAAATCTATCCTACAGATGCCCTTTTATCTACAGTATATTGTGATATAAAAATATTGATTCTGATGTAGGCAGGAAGATCACCACGTTTAAAAACGAAAATTTGAAATTAGGGACAAAAAGTAACTTCAGAGACAAACTTGGTAACACCTAAGACATAAAATCAGCGAACTTATTTTTTTTAATATTTAAAAAAATTACCTACTTTTAAACATAATGACTTTAAAGTAAGTAACAATCATACTAATATACTAAATTTAAAACTTGATTTACAAATAAGGAACAAAATAATATCACATTTATGACAAATATTCTACTGTTAATAATCAACTTCGTCATATTTATAATCTTGAAATCAAATAGCGGCAGTAGTTATTTTTAAATATCAAAAATATCAATGGAATCAGTAAATTTATACATATCTTTTTCCAGAAGGCTTGGTACCGGCAAGATGCTAATAACATCTTCATAGTTTACGTAGCTGATATCCTTTTAGTCTACTCTGAACTTCTTCGCATCATTACTAACTACCCGTAAAAACATAACTTTAATTTCACCGTCTTATTCTATAGAGGACAAAGCCTTGCAAACGTAAGAATAAATGTTCTTTTTTTTTTGTTACTGCCATAAACATAAACATGTAAAAAATCACCAATTCATACCTGTTGAGAAATTTTGTCGTAACTAGTGGAAGCCACTTGGTCCTCCTCTATATGAACA
The DNA here is from genome assembly GCA_036936625.1 of Parnassius smintheus behrii. Lineage (NCBI taxonomy): Eukaryota > Metazoa > Arthropoda > Insecta > Lepidoptera > Papilionidae > Parnassius > Parnassius smintheus. The sequence goes on from JAUPFT010000009.1 coordinate 10,277,351, forward strand.
TTTTGAAAACGAAATTTATCATCTACAGCCATCGATTTACGATTTTCCTTATCAATTTGTGACTCGTCGTCACTATCAGATGAAGATCCATAGACAGCTCGATAAATATAGTGCCACCAACTTATCTGTTCAGTTTACAGAGTCGCTAGTGGAGTGCTTACTATTGCCATTTAAGAAATTCGCCGAGGAAATAGGTGACTACATATTCATTAGGTACACATAATATAAAATAAAACAAATTTCGTGTTAATATATTAAAATTAGTGAGAATTAGTGTTATTATATATATATTATTTATATTTTATAAAAATGTCATTTACAAAATGGCGGCCTTAGTTCCAATTTTGTCCACCTGAACAGATAAGTTGGTGGCACTATACTTCGTTGGGATGGTATATTTTGGATTTGCTTCAACACGGCAAGAGGAACGTCTTCATCTGATGGATCTTGAACATCGTGTCTTTTTGGTTCGAGGATTTGCAGGTGGATTTGCTTAGTAGGTTCTACATTTAACTGCTTAGCAGCATTACAATTCACGTTTTGGGGTTCAGGCAGTTGCAAAAACCTCTCTTTGTAAATTTACAAAAGCAGGAAAGCTCTCTATATTTTAAGATATTTCTTTTATCTGTAAATACATAATGAACCTGCAACGTTCCAATCAGACGTGGGATAGTATTCGGCAGAACATCTTGCAGTTTTTTGATAGCCTCCTCTTTTATCAAAAACATCTTGATTTTACTGGTATTTTCAAGTTGCTTGAAAAACGCACCTGCATTCGGAATATTTTTATTTATTTACACTTTATTGTACTAAAGGTACAAACGGCGGACTTAATGCCATATGGCATTTTCTACCAGCCAACCGCAAAGTTAGTGGGAGATGTGTGTACTGCAGTGGGCCAGGATGAAACCTAAAATTGATAAATTTCACATACCCCCCCCCCCACACACACATACACACATCACACACACATATACTCATAGCTCATACTTAATTATATATACATATATATATATATATATATATATATATATATATATATATATATATATATATATATATATATATATATGTATATACTATATATATATATGTATATATATATATATATATGTATATACTATATATATATATATCTATATATATATATATATATATATATATATATATATATACATACATATACAATAGATATAATAGATTAAATGCTATAGAATATTTATATATTTATGTGTCAGATGAACCCAAATAATGTTCCTTTACCTTTGTTTTAAAAATCCACTTGTTGGGGGATTCTCTTATTGCTAGTGGAATATCCGCACCTGTAGCTACCAACTTATCAGCATAACGCTTTAGAAACCCTCCAATTCCATCTGCAGGGCCTTTAACGTGACCGGCTTCAAAGAAAGACCAAGTAGCTGCTGTAAACCCATAATCAAAATATTTTGTGTAAAGCAGATAGAAGTTTTGCTTTTGGCGATATTGAGTCGATGGGCCATCTGAGAAGAAATGAATAGTATCAACAGCTTCATGTAATTTTTTTACCCATTCTAAAATCGGCTGTAACTGGCTGCAGGCTGATGACAATTTGAGGCAGAAACGGAGCAGAAGGAATTAGCTGCATGTTGTTTTTCGTGGTTGTAAGTGTAAACCACTACAGTATGTTAATTGGTTTCTGGACCCTCCGAAATGATGAGATTGCATCTCTTCGTGTTACTTACAATTATAATTTTCACTAAAGTCGCCTACAATAGCGCACTCATTGGGTTGCATTTTACTCAAACACTCGCGAAATTTTTGAAACTGGATTTTAATATTGTATATACGCTTTTTGAAAGAAATAATATCCTTCTCAAATTTTTGCCTTAGATGTGCAACTTCTTAAATTTTTTTCTCTTTTACATTCTTGATTGATTTTATTATTTTACCGTCTTTCTCGAACTTGACTTCTTTGCTCACCTATTCACTGTATTTTATAGTGTCATCAATTTTTCTTTGATCGTAGTCTATCTTTTGGTTCATGCATTTTTTACGCTTATTGTACATACAACCCTTTAACCGATCGCTGCATACAGTCTTTCGAATAATGACATTCAAATCTTTTGTATTTATAGCCCGTTCACCGTAAGATGTCCCCTGCCTTGGGAAATGGCAGCATTTTCTACGGTGCTGCCAACAATATATGGAGCATTTACCCCACTTGGTGGTTGCTGGCAAAATTATCTAAACTTGAAAACCCCTGATTAATATGTTTTACTTGCTTATTTAAATAATATACAGTTAGTTATAAGACTAGTAAGGTTGTGAATGTTAACACAATTTAATTTTTAAATTATTTATTGATTTATTTTTTCCGACAATAATTATGGTCGAAAGGAACAATTCCAGACATACTCGTATCACTGTCACTTTCATAGACGTCGTTATCATCATCTGTCGTATCCGAATCTGTGCTGTTGTCATTTCCTAATTCAATTATGAATTTATCAGTAATATCATCCATACAGCCATCAAGTACATAAAACTTGTCTTCAAAATTTTTTACGTGTTCACACCGCTTTTGCCAATCCTGAGGGGTTATAGATGAAAAAGCTTCTTCAGTTAACGATATTCCCAGCTTCTTGGCCGACATTATTGCTATCTACTTGTCTCTTTAAAAGACTCCACGTAAACTCAATCGCATTTAAATCGCAGTGGTAAGGGGGCAACCTAACCACTTTATGGCCATGAGAAAGCAATAATTGGTCAGCCTCATAAATCGGCGCTTCTTTGTGCTCTTTTATAATTTCATACTTATTTGTTATCCAATTTTGCATTTGAAGTTTTGAGAAACTCATAGTAGGTGCTTTATTTACTTGTACGGTATGATAGGGAGCGTTATCCATCACGACTAAGGATTTCGGAGGCAAATTGGTTATAAGTTTCTCTGAAAGCCATTTTATAAAATTGGTTCTGTTCATGTCGTCATGGTAGTCCCCTGATTTACTCTGTGATTTAAAAATCAATTGAGCATTAGGAAGAAACCCTATTTCTCCACCTGCATTAATAAACCAAATCTTCTTTGCTCCGTCTCCTGCTGGCGTTGACTTCGGGTACGGACACCCTCCGTTTCCTCCTTAGGTAAAATCGGCATGATTTTATCCCACTTCTGACACCAATTGTTACTAGCTTGAGGTTCGTGATAAAAATTGCCGATAGAATTACCTAAATTAACAATTTAATTCACTTTACACCAATTAAAGTTAAAAAACACTAATAATTATTCACACTGATTCACGTTATTCCGCTCCGAAGCTTCGCTTGTCTCGCCAAATTCAATACTTCCCCGATCGCATCTTGCAGCGCCAATAAATATAAATTAGCACCGAAATATCCAGAATATTCAAGTAAATACGCGCAAGGTACCGAGAGTTCGAGTTTCAACCTCTAGGAGTTTAGTTCTTCGGTTCGAGACTAGATGGCGCTAGTGCTGTTGACTTCGGCGCGTAACACTGCCCCCTCCTAAGACATGCTCGTCCCGAGCATTATCGGCCCCATAATAAGGCGCCAGGCGATCCACATGGGCGATCTTAGGAGTCCCTCTTGCGCCTTTCTGTAACGGCTCCGCAATGTCTAGGGCTGTCCTATCCCATGGTGCACCAACGATGTACAATTTCGATGCTCCTCTACTACGTGTCTGAGGTCCCTTCACGGCCGCACAACTTGTACATGTACGACACCAATCCTCGACATCATCACGATAATGGACCCAGTAAAACTGTTCTCGGACCTTCAGTAGAGTTCGTTTAACTCCCAGATGGACTCTTGAACGACCATTATGGCACAGCTGTAGAACATTCGGCACTTTAGCTTTAGGGACAACCATTTGCAAACGACAGCTGCCTCCTCGACCGTTGTCCCATTTACGGCACAGGACTCCATCCTAAATCAGCAAGCTGTCCCATTGGGCCCAATAGCTTTTCGTGGTTGAACTCATCGCTGAGACGTCCCTCCACTTAGGCTTGGTAGCGCGGGCCTTCATCTCTTCCAGAATCGGCTTGATGTCCGGATCTTCCTGCTGTGCATGTCGTAGGCTGTCCTTCCACCCGTTGCTGAGGTGGTCTATCCTGAGCATCCTCACGGATACCACTTCCTTACTCTCTTGCCTAATACAATGGTTGCAATCTTCAGGACAAGGTCTTCTTAACAATTCATCTGAGTTGCCGTGAGATTTTCCGCTGCAGTATCTGATAGTAAAGTCGTATTCCTGCTGCTGCTGGGCAGTGCTGTTAGCCGCACTTCCTTTCTGAGACCGTTCACCTTCCCTTTCCCTTTTTAGGGTGTGCTTAGGGCAGCTGGACCGAAGATGGCCCTTTTCCCCACAGCCATAGCACCTAGGGCTGTATCCTTTATTGTGGTCGCGAACTGTAACTGCTGCAACCTCCCTAGCGTGAGGTGAACGACGATCCTGTCGCCGCCAGGTAGTGCCGTTAGCTGCACTACCCTCCTGATATCGTTCACTTTCCCTTTCTGCGGTTCGCTTAGGGCAGCTGGATCGAAGATCGCCCTTTTCCCCACAGCCATAGCACGTAGGGCTGTATCCTTTGTTACGGTCGCGAACTGTAGCTGCTGCAACCTCCCTGACGCGATGGGAACGATGATCCTGCCGCACGGCTTCCACCTCCAGTGCATGGGCCAAGGCGTCCTTAAGCGTCTCGTGGTGCCCGAGCCTCACAGCAGCTCTGACTTCCAGGTCGCGGATGCCGTCGATGAATGTCTGCACCAGGTTCCCTTCAATGAGCGCAGGTACAGACCGGTATGCTTTTCGCACCAGCTTCTCTACCTCTAGATCCCACTGCTGCAGGTTTTCGTTGATGCGCTGCACGCGATCTTTAAGCTGCGCACGAAAGACGTGTTTCAGGTGAGCGTCGCCATATCTCGCCTCCAATGCCTCAAGGAGTTGCTCATAAGTCACTTCCTCACCGAGAGCTTCCAGAACTGTTAAGGCCTGGTCGCGCAGGCCTAGTGTGAGAGCAGTCATGGTCTGACTTTTATTCCAGCCGTTCGCCTTCATAACAGCCTCGAACTGGATTTTGTAGGCTGACCAGGAAGAGGTACCGTCGAACGGTGGCACCTTGAACCCACGTAGCGAAGGTGTTGTAGCTACTACGGGAGCTGTAGCTCCATCTCTAAGTTTGAGTTCGTCCAGTGATTTCTTCATGTCAGCCATTACGTTGTCAACCCGATTGTTTACTTGGTCGATTCGGGTTTCAGCTTTCTCAATTCGGTTTTCAGCTTTCGCGATTTGTGTTTCAGCTTCCGACAGGCGGTTGTCATGCTGAGTAACCCTATCCTTCACCTCCTTTATCTCGTTCCCGAAGGTAGCGTGAAGGTCCTTCATGAGGAGCATCTGCTCTTCCAACCGACGGGCCTGTTCCTCTTGTCCGCCCCGCAGCTGCTCCTCCAAACGACGAACCTGGTCTTTCTGTCGGCGGGCCTGTTCCTCCTGTCCGCCCCGCAGCTGCTCTTTCAACCAACGGGCCTGTTCCTCCTGTCGGCGAGCCTGTTCCTCCTGCTGCTCTTTCAACAGACGGGCCTGTTCCTCTCGTCCGCGCTGCAGCTGCTCTTGTAGCATCGCCATCAGAGCACCTAAGTCAGGTGCTACAGATGTAGGAGCTACTGACGGGCCTGCAGCCGGTGGCTGGCCCTCCGACGTCTGCGGCGTTGTACCACCAAATCTTCTTTGGTCCGTCTCCTGTTGGCGTTGACTTCGGGTACGGACACCCTCCGTTTCCTCCTTAGGTAAAATCGGCATGATTTTATCCCACTTCTGACACCAATTGTTACGAGCTTGAGGTTCGTGACAATAAAAATTGCCAATATAATTACCTAAATTAACACTTTAATTCACTTTACACTAATTAAAGTTAAAAAACACTAATAATTGTTTACACTGATTCACTTTATTCCACTCCGAAGCTTCGCTTGTCTCGCCAAATTCAATACTTTCCCGATCGCATCTTGCAGCGCCTATAAATCAATTATCAATTCCTATAAATCAATTAGCACTGAAATACATGATTAAAACTACTTTTACGGATTTTATCGCATTTATTTTTGCTTTTAATTACTTTTATTTTTAATTCCCGACGTTTCGGGCGCTTTCCAGCACACATGGTCACGGGGGACTGAGATGACTGACATCCCGATTTAATTTTTTTTTTTAACAATGACATCGCCCGAAACGTCGGGAATTAAAAATAAAAGTAAATAAAAGTAAAATAAACGCGATAAAATCCATAAAAGTAGTTTTAATCAATGTGTAGTGTTCGCGTAAATATAAGAAATCATTGTCGTGAGGAATAATGTTCCTTATGTCTGAGGAATAAGAAAAAAATATTTCGAAGACATGTGAAGTTCGTCAACACGTATTGGGGCAGCGCGGCGGACACTTCCTTGCCTTAAAATCCTCTCATATATGAGGGGAGGCATGTGCCCAGCAGTGGGATGTATATAGGCTGTAACTTTCCGTAAATCCGTAAAAGTAGTTTTAATCATGTATAGTGTTCGCGTAAATATAAGAAATCGTTATAGCACTGAAATATCCATAATATTCAAGTAAACACGCGCAAGGTACCGAGAGTTCGAGTTTCAACTTCTAGGAGTTTAGTTCTTCGGTTCGAGACTAGATGGCGCTAGTTCCGTCGACTTCGGCGCGTAACAATAATTATCCACCGCGTTCCAATAGAATCACTTAATAGTACTCCGTCCTTGTCATCTTTTTGCCAACATTTTTTCACTGCATACGATGCGTGAATGTATGTTTCATCTAAGAAAACTATTGGCCGACCATCTGCTCGATTTTGCCTCATAGTAACGATATACTTGCGTCTCCATGCAACTATGTCGTGCCTTTCCATTAAAATTTTCCGTTTCGAACCACACTTTTTATACTGAAATCCAATTTGTTTTAAAATTTTCCACAAAGTCGTTCAACCTCCACCAAAGTTTATGTCATTCTTTAATTCTACAAGTAATTTATTTAAAGTAGGAACAACTTTTCTTACAGTATACATTTCATGGATTTTGTTTCTTATTGCGCATAAATCGAAATCATCAAGATCCACCGTTTTACGTCTTTGACGGTGTTTTCCAGGAGACTTGAGTTTTTGAGATGTAGAGGCAGCAGCTTCACTTTCTTTAGATATTCTACTCACGGTTTTCTCCGACATGCCTGAAATAGACACCAAATTTGTATCATTTTATAAAATTAAATATTTATAAAATACAAATACAGACATTATCATAAAAAAATAAATTAATTTAACTGAGATACGTACTTTTTTATTTTAATTCGTAATGTTAGTAATTTCTTATTATTACCCATACTAAAGGCATTTTGCATGAAGCTGGCATCCCTATTTTACTTACCTGTCATGGCGGCGATGCGAGTTCGCACTTGATTGAGTGGAATTAACGGGGCTTGGTTTGCCTTTTCTCTCTCACAAAAGGCACGCACCTTCAACACAACCTCTCTTGCACTGCTTCTAAATGGTTTCGGCATAATTAATTCAGAATATTTTAAATAATAACACAAAAACGAGGGTTATAATCACAAACTGACAACAGATTGACAAGCAATAGTGCCAACATCACAGCAGGGGATATCTTACGGTGAACGGGCTATAGTAGACCTTGTTTTGTCAACGCCTGAGCCTTGTACGACATATTTGCGTGCGTTTTACACATACAGGTTTCCCTGTCATCAATGGAAGGAGCAATGACATAAAATGGCATTGAGTTATACAAGACTAGAGGAGCAAACCACATTACCGCGCGTCGAAAAAAGTGTAACCACTATCCAAACGCGACGACGTAGCTTTGAAACTAATAACAATTTTAAGTAAACATATATCTATCTCACTTACACAAGTTGCGAAAACAATATCGTCGTCGTAAGATTAGAAAAAGATAGACACACAAACATGCAATGGCGGGTTGGTGTGGCTTACTATATGAAATTTTACCTAAAATACGCAATAAAAATGAGTTTTTTTTAAGCTGCAGTTAATTGTTTTTATATTAAAAAAGTATATTTTATTTTAAAATCTTTATTACGTCCCCTTAGAAAAAAAGGGATACAAAGCTTATCAGATAAATAGAAGTAAACATAATGATGAAATAAAACGTATTTTTATGGTTCTAATAAATCAAACAATAAAAATAGGTATCTAATAAAATATAATTAATATAAAATGTATACGAAATTATAAATAATATAAAATTATTAATATAAAATAGGTAATAAAATATATTTAAAAGATAATTCAAGAATAAACTAAAATAAGAATAATTAATTATATTGTATGAAAGTTAAAACGTAGTTTTTATTATAATTTCCAAAATATTTAAAATCGGAGGTAACAAATTAACTTACTCCATTAATTATATAGTCTCCCATTAATGTAGGATAATCACAAATGCGGAAAAGTGGCAACATTGAACCTAAATGGCAATATTCGATATTTTATTTAATTTTTTAGTGTTTTAAACGTTAATATGAATATATAAATTAAAACTTACGTATGGAAAGTGATTCCGCTTGATTTATTATGTTTTTGTGACCTTGAAACGCATTCTTTCACTACGCATTTACCCATTTTTTGTTGTGAATCGTTCGGCTTAACTCGGACGGCGTCACCTTGAACACTGAACCGACGTTCGCTGAGTATAAGGCTGTGGCCTTATGTGAAGTGACAACGCTTTGGCGCGGAAATTACTTATCTAGTGTAACATATAAATCAATGTAAAATGGTCGATGCTTCGTGAAATAATAATATGAGCACGGTGTGTTTGGATTTTCTTTCTTAAATTCTATGTGAAGTTTTTTCATTGTATCCAGTAAGTATCATCTCTGCATTTTATTTCCATTTCTTGTCAATGTTTCTTTTTTTCCAGCTGTAGGTTTAGACACATCGTCGCGTACGAAACATTGGCGAATTTTTTTCCTTAGCTGTACTATGTTACGATTGGTCTTTGGTTTTTTAAGACACTCTCTGTGTATTCAGAGTGTTTCTTTGAGCAATTCTGCCTTCTTTCTAGATCTTTCAATAAAGCCAATATTGAAAATGCTTTTAAGCAGACTTTTCTCGTTGAAACTCCTTATCGTCTTGTACCGATCTTTTATAGACTTGGTCAAAAAATTATAGCTTTGCTTGTCTTCTAGTTTCCCGTTATTTTTTACTTCTTTTTCTTTATTTCGCATTAGTTTTTTTCTTATATTTTTCACACAATCTCTTCAACTTTTTATTTTCCTCTTCCAATTTTTTATTTGCTCTATACACTTTAGATTTATGTTTCTTCACTTTTTTTCGTTCTCGCTCTCTAGACGCATTTGAAACCGGTGATGCGGGTGGTGGTTGGTGGACTGCTTGAATATCTTGTACTCTAGGTAATGGAGAACTTGGCGGTGTCACATCTATAATACTTTGTAAATTCTTTCTTCTTTTCCTATATTCTCTTTGCCTTAGTTTCCAAATCAAATTAGCTTGTTTTCTTTCCTTCGGCGACAAATCTTTTGCTAATCTTTTCACTTTGTGGTAGTGCTCTCTATGTTTTCTTTTGTTTTCTTCATATTTTTCAGGGTTATTTTTAAGCTTATCTCGATATCGCTTTTGTTTTTCTGCTGCTGTTAAACGTGCCATTGCATATCTAAGGAAGGAAGAAATACAGTTTTTATGTTTCAGTTCATAAGAAATTATTCAATGCAATATAAAAATAAGACATGTAAATTGGAAAGAACTAGCTTCCGCTTTCGACTTTTTACCGAAATAAAAGTATCTTATAGCCTTATCTAGGTCACGGTATATTGTGTGTCGAATTCAATCCAAACCCATCAGTAGTTTTTGTGTTAATAGGTTGTTACCAACAAATACCCACTTTCGCACTTATACTTAACATTTAAGTGAGGATAATTACCATTGAAAATAATGTGCTAATGAAATAGGAGAAGTACATATTGAAAATGAAATAGTGATACAAGAATCATATATAAAAATAGGTATTGATTTAAATTTAACGCCACAATGTGTTCAACAGTACGCGAATGTCTCTGAACAACTTGCCGCCGCCGTTCCGTAATATACAATCGATACATAGCTTCCGTCAAAAATTTAAATTGTTCCTCTTAGATCAGCAATCTCAAAGTCAAGTAGTGCAGATATTTTGATAGTATGTAATTTTATAAATAATGTATGAGCGTGTATATATGTATGTATGTGTGCTTGTTTATATTTATGTATATATATGTACATACATATATATATGTATATGTGTGTGTGTTTGAGTATGTATATATTATTTATTGAAATTATGTAATGAAGCGGTGTACTGCAGCTGGTTTGTGTATTTGTTTGTAGCTTAAACTTAATTACGTTCCTGAGTGAATTTCAATGCAACCTCTTACAGTATTAAGAATATTTTATAAGAATTATGACAATATTACAAGAAATAAATTTTTGTTATTATATTTGGTTTAACACAACAGAACTGCCCTCTGCATATAAAGAATATATAATATATGTATATATATATATATATATTTTTATACTTATTTGTGTATTTTTATTTTAAATATATAAGGGTGCCACTGAAAATCAGGGTTGGGGTGTTGTACTTCTGATACATTCCAACATATCCTGAGTGGCTTTCCTTTTTGGAACAGAGCAGCATTAACGGGTGGATTGTCTTTGTAATACACCCTATGCATTACTCCTTATTATCCAGTTCTTTATTAATTATTACTTTTTTCTTTTTTATATTATTGTTTGCTTTTTTTTGTTTTTTTTTTGTTTTATCATATCTATAAACAAGGAGTGAATGTCCTGTTTCATGATTTCTATGTAAAATTTTTTTGTTGTTTTTGTTGTATGACTACTTAAATGTTATTTGTTTTATGTAATCCACTTGAGTGTGTTGCATGTGCCAAATAAAATCTGTTTCTTTCTTTCTTTCTTTCTTGAAGTTACTGACGATGTCTATGGAGTTACCTTCAAAGTAACTCAGTAGACTGGTAACTGAGGAGACAATTCAAGTACTTTGATCAAAAATACATTTTATTATAAGTATAAAAAAATTAGTGACATATGATTTAGTCGAGAACCACAGCTAGTTTTTAGGGTTCCGTAGTCAACTAGGAACCCTTATAGTTTCGCCATGTCTGTCTGTCCGTCTGTCCGTCCTCGCTTAATCTCTGTGACCGTTAGCACTAGAAAGCTGAAATTTGGTACCAATATGTGTATCAATCACGCCGACAAAGTGGTAAAATAAAAATTGGAAAAAAATGTTTTATTAGGGTAGCCCCCCTATATGTAAAGTGGGAAGTGATTTTTTTTTAATTTCAACCCTAACGTGTGATATATTGTTGGAAAGGTATTTAAAAATGAATAGGGGTTTACTAAAATTATTTTTGATAATGTCAATAATTTCGGAAATAATCGCTCCAAAAGTAAAAAACAATGTGTCCCCCCCCCCCCCTCTAACTTTTGAACCATAGGCTTAGAAAATATGAAAAAAATCTGAAAGGTAGAACTTTATAAGCACTTTCTAGGAAAATTATTTTGAACCTGGATGGAAACAGTTTTTGTACAAAAAAGACAAAAAGTTGTACAAAATAATTTCTGGACTAAGTTTGTAGTATAATCGTTTAAGCAGGCATTTTTTAAACTTCGCTTACATATTTTATTATCCAGAACGTATCTTTTTTTAAACAAAAAAAGAATCTTTAAAATTGGTTCTCGCAATCCAAAATTACCACCGAAAACTTCTGGCACGTCTATGTATTAATTAGTAACCCAATTCCCCGAGAGATGGCGCTGTAGGTACTTATTACATTGGCTCGGGTATTATCGAATTGTTCGGTTGGTCTCTCCTTGGCATCGCCTGTCGCGGAGCGTGCAATGTTGCACGCTCCATGTTCGCGCACGTACCCACTACCGGGAGCAGTTGCAGGAGCGCGGAGCGCTGCTGGAGCGCGAACATAATGGATACCCACCTTTAAACTCATAAGTGGGAACACTTATTGTGACGAACGGGAAACTACGGAACCCTACACTGAGCGTGGCCCGACACGCTCTTGGCCGGTTTTATTTTTTATATATAGAATAGGGTGACAAACGAGCACACAGTCCACCTGATGGTAAGTGGTTGCTGCGGCCCATAGACATCTACATCTATCTTCCATTGCAAATCAAAATGCAGATGCGTTGTCATCCATGAGGACTGAGATGGAATGCCTCATTTCCAGTAAAAAGGGTCTCCGGTTCTCTACACTCACCATACGAAATACAGCAGCATTAAGCTACTATTTCACGCTGGTATTCTGTGAGAGCGTGGTCCTTCCCCGGTCGAGCCGACCCATTCGTGCTACAACTATACTACTAATATAACTGCAGCATGGCTCTACCACGTAAAAAAATAATAAAAAAAAATAGTACTATATTATTATTATTACAAGGTTATTACAAGGGGCGTACTCCAATGGTTTGGACACGTTGAACGAATGAGTGAAGACCGAATGGTGAAGAAAATATATAGAGCGAAAGTAAATATTAAAAGGTGTCGAGGTAGACCGAGACTAACTTTCGAAGACCATGTGAGCAAATTGCTCGAAGAGGGGAGGGTCAAGAGTACTCGGATACCTAGACGTGCATGTATGAAGAAGTTAATGAACCTGAAAGAAGCGAAAGAGGTATGTAAGGATCGTGACACTTGGCGATCTGTTCTCTCTGGCTACCCCGTTAGGGATTGTGCGTGACGATAAGTAAGTAAGTAAGTAAGTAAATTACAAGGTTACTACTTACATTTTACGAGAAAATCTGGTAACTCAGTTGGCGGCACAAAAAGGTACGCGCACTCTCTGTAAGCGTTCGAGGCAGACTGATTGACTTGTCGGCACTCATCAAAGTTTCGCCCGCCATTGTTACCGCATACGACTTAAATGAAGTTAGCAACAGTAACAGCAAGACATACCATCTAGGCATTCTATTAACGCAAATTTTGGAGGTAACTCAGCATACACGTGCAAAAGGTATTTATTGAGGGACAGTCCTAAATTATTTTTTTCTTCATATGTTTTATGTTTATTTAATATCAGTGGTTAATCATAATAAAGTTTAATGTTTTGTCTCTTTGTAAAATTAATTTCGAGGCAGGGTTTTATAGAAAAAAATTATTTCAACGAGAATTAACATGAGCGACTATGGTCTGAGGACAAGGATTTTTTGTATGGGAGCTCTTTTTGGTATACTGAGTTACCCTAAAAATAAAACAAATTGTTAATTTTCTGCAACTTTAGAATTTTCCTAATGATGCCTGATTATTTGTTATGTGTTTAGAAAACCATTAACCTATAAAAACTTCTAATTAAGTCATGAAGTAAAAAAACCTGCTAGGGACACCTAAGTGTGTGTAAAAAAGTTGATCCGCCCGCCAAATATTTAAATTAAAGTTTATTTCTATACAACACTAGTGATTAATTATAAATACATTTAATATGATAATTATTAGTATAAATAGTTATTTATTAATAGTTATTTAACATTATATATTAAAAGTACCGCGTTGTCATTATTACTTATAATTAGATTATCGAATTATTATTGCAAGCAGCGTTGTATAAGTATAGTACTCTGTCACTCACTCACCTGTACTTGTCAACAATCCAGTCCCGAGCCATGGTTGGAGGAATGTATATGGCTTTGTTTTTGAAATATTCCTTGAATGCGATAATACAATCTGAAATTAAATAAATTGCCCCTATTACTTTTTCTTTTTAATCCTATCCACCACCACGTGTAGCACGACCTCACAGTATACTAGTATAAAGTAGAAGTGTTCATTACTTCCACATTTCGTTATACGTACAGGTAACTAAAGGAATTTTTTTTTCAATACAGCCTGTAAAAGATAAAAGTCCATTTCTTACCATAGTTCTCCCCCATAGATTGCCCCAGAGAAAGAATTTAAAAATAGTTTCCACACTCAGCAGACGGGTTAGCAACATCCATTTTTTTATTAGCTTCAGTTCAGTATCAGGAAGACGCCGCCTATCTCCTGTTTCGGTTTCCCTCCACCGCCTCTTGCGACACCCATGGCACGATATGGGGTGGTGAATTTTTCACTGATACCGTATATTTCCTATCCGGGTTTAAGTTGGAACAGCCTTTGTGCCTCGGCCCGAAGTTTGCGTATATGTGGAAATATCTGGTCTCGACGCCTCGGCAGTTTTAAAGGTTCATTCGTAGACTACGTACGGCACTTAGGACTTAGGTACTTTCAAGGCAACGCACCTGCAATTCGTCAGGTGTTTCAGCTGTTCTTAGGCGGCGGTTGTTACCATCAGGTGAGCCGCAAGCTCGTTTGCCGCCACTTCTATAAATAAAATACGTATGTTATAGGAAGAAAGTACATAACTAAGAGCAATATTAAAACGCCAAAGAGCATTATTATGTAGTATTTATTCTGTCTATTGCTACTATGCGCGTTAGATAGGAATAGGATATTATGGAGATAATAATAATCTATTATATTGAGCCTACTGATAATTTCACTCTAAATATCAACTTTATGAGGTTTGTGTTGTAGACTTTACTGTCAGCGGATGTATGTTCCTGAATGAACATTATATATAAATATTAAATTTGGATTTTGGAAAAAATGATACGTTAACGTGGTGTGATTTTATGTATTAATCTGCGCATGTAAACTATTAAAACAAACGATGTTACTAGTGATTCGATAGTGATAGTGTGTATTCTAAAAAAATAGTAAATATACATACATCAGACAAGGCTGTAAATTCTAAGACCTCTGCCTACATTAATTGGCAAAATGTAAAAACAACAATATGTACTTTATTTGACCGTCAATATAGATAGAGCGACACGGGTCACCGGCGGATCGGAAGGAAGTAGCCATAGCGTATCCCACTGGGTTTCTTGCTGGTTTTTCCAAGGACAGAGGTTTTTTTTTCGAACCAGTGGTAAGGTAAAAAATGACTTTCATGTATACTATTGAAAGTCAAAATAATCCATATTGAATAAAATTATTCATTTTATTTCATTTCATTTTATTCATTTCACGATACAGATATGTCTGTAAATTTTGCGGGGGGAAAAAAAGCAATCGTCTCTCACAAAAAAAAACTCACACTTAACAATTAAACAATAAACTACCAATTTCACACACATTATTACACTATATCGCTGCTGACTCGACCGATCTACATATTTATTTATTTATTTATTTATTTAATCTTCATTATACACCTTATATACTAAGGGATATAAAGGGCGGACTTAAAGCCTTATGGCGTTCTCTGCCAGTCAACCCTGGATGATTTGAGAAACTGTGGCAGGTGTAATCAATCACTTCATAAATAAATAATAATGATATAAAACAAAATAAAATGCAAATGAATAGAATAGATATATAGTTAGTAAAATATACATACTTACTTAATATATAATATAGGATAAATAAAAAATATATAAACGGGTACTTCTACACAAAACTATAAGTAAATAAAATATTATGAGACAAAAATAAAATAACACAATACATATTAATATACATTATACAAAATATTACTTATAAAGTCAAAGAGAAAAAAAAACACAAAAACAATAGGCGGATAGTCAGGTGGTATTATTCTTACGACAGAATTCTCGAACTAGTCTTTTAAAATAATTCTTGTTATTAGTTTTCTTGATATAAACAGGCAAGGCATTCCAGAGCAGTATAGACTGCACAGTAAAAGAGGAATTATAGAAACCACTCCTATGTGGTGGAATACGAATTTTAAGACAATTTTGGGAACGGGGAACTCTATCGTTAGTGGAATACAAATATTGAAAGTTATCCTTAAGATAAGAGGGAGAATTGGGGTCATTTAAAATTGAATGTAGTACTTGCAAAGTTCGGGAGCTACACCTTTGACGAATAGAGAGCCATTTAAGCTTAGATCGGTACTGGGAAATATGGTCATACTTACGTAAGCCGAAAATGAATCTAATGCAATTGTTGAGAAGGCGCTCCAACTTATCGAGAAGATATTGAGATAGATCTGGGTAGCACATATCCGCATAATCAATAACGGGTAATATCAAAGTTTTATTTTATAATTAGCAGAAGTTTAGTTTTAAAAGGCAGAAAGTTTTTGAGACGACAAAGGGAACGTAAGGTGGCAGTTACTTTACGGCTTGTTTCGGCAACTTGAACTTCCCAGCTTAAAGTATGATCTATATGTAAGCCAAGATTTTTGACAGACTTACAAAATGGCAACAACGTGACATTGTAAAATACGGGAGCAAGGTTATCGTTATTAATCTTAGCTAACATTCTGCTACTACCTATAACCATTGCTTTGCATTTGGTTGGGTTAACTAAAACACCATGTCTGTACGACCAATCTCTAATGGCATCGAGGTTGTGGTTGAGTTTATGAATATTATCATTAAGGTCGTTAACACTAGATTACACATAGAGCTGAAGATCATCTGCATACAGATGGTACGAACAGTTGAGAACTGAAGTGATAGAATTTATGAATAAAGAAAACATTAAAGGAGAAAGTATTCCGCCTTGCGGTACGCCTGTTTCAATGTCAGCCCGTCTTGAGAACTCTTGTCCTAATCGTACTGATTGCTGGCGGCTGCGAAGATAGGATGAAAACCATTCCAAAGCTGGGATTGAGAATCTAAGATTAGTTAGGAAGGCTATAAGGATATCGTGGTCGACTGTGTTAAAAGCATTCGAAAAGTCAACAAGCACTACCACCGTAAGCTTTTGCTCATCCATTCCCATTCTAATATCATCTGTAACTTTTATCAATGCAGTGGTAGTACTGCGACCTGCACGAAAGCCTGACAGATATTTATTCAGCAGATTGTGTTTGGTTATGAACATAGAGATTTGTTTGTGAACACAGGCTTCCAGAATTTTAGATAGGTATGGCAATATTGAAATTGGTCGGAAATGGGTAGGTAATGAGGGATTAGGTATTTTAGGAAGTGGTCGCACAAATGCTTTTTTCCACTGAGTAGGATATTAACCTGAGTCAAGGGAATAGTTTATGATATGTGTAATTGCAGGCAAAAGGCACTCAAGGATCATGGATACCATAACCTTACTAACCTCATCGCAACCCACAGCCTTGGATTTAATAGCTAGTACAGATTTCTGTATCTCATCCTCAGTCACAGGTAAGAAGTGGAAAAAAAGGAATAGCAGGAGATGGCATGGATTGAATGGAAGCTATTGTCGTAGAACGAACTGTGGGATCCAAAGGAGAAGTAGAAATAAAGTGATGATTTATTTCATCCAGAGTGATTGATGGACCACGGTCAGAAGTAACGGCCTTACTAATACCTAAGGTTTTAAGAAATTTCCACACATCAGCGGTTGAAGAGTTTGCAATATTACTATGGATATAACGGCGTTTAGCATTTCGTACCATCTGATTGCATCTGTTTCTTAGCATTCTGTAGCGATCCCAACTGTCCTGTGTACGATGCTTCTTAAATTTCACAAATGCTCGATCTCGCCTAGTCATTGCCAACCTTACGGCCTCAGTCATCTACGGGGCTGGTGAACGCTTCACTCTTACTTGATGTTTGGGAGCGTGTTTGTTGTACAGACCAAGAACTATATTATTAAGGATTGAGACTTTATCGTCAATACAAGTTGATTTAAATAAAGAGGTTAAGTCAATACGATAGGCGTCACTTTTAAGTTTATCAAAATCCATTCTAGAGAAATTACGAATGTATAGTACGACGGGATTAAGTTTAGGAGAAATCAGCTTATATGATATATAAATAAGATCATGTCGTGAAAAAGCAGGAGCCGATAGTTGTCCGTGCTTAATGACATAATCGGAAGAAGCCGTGATAATATGATCAATCCATGAGTCATCAGTGTCAATATTGTGGTGAGTTGCCGCTAAGGGGAGAATTTGGAGATCGACTGACTCTATGATTGACCGAAATTTTTGAGAACGAGAAGAATTTCTTAACAAATCAGTATTGAAATCACCCATTATTATGCAGTGCGTATACTTAGATGAAGTGGAAGTGATGGCGCTTTCAAGAGCATCGAAAAAATTAACAGCAGGTGGACAGTATACTACCCCAAGAATTGCCTTTACACCTTTGATATCAATTTCCAGAAACAGAAACTCCGGTGAGGCAGAATACGCAGATGGAGAAGCTAAAATTATTTTATAAGGGATGTTTGCTCTAAGGTAAATGGCAACACCACCTCCTCCTTTTTCAATTCGGTCGTTACGCACAAGAACAAAATCATTTAGAGGATATAAGCTGGACATTAATGATGGTTTTAGCCAACTTTCTGATACTAAGATTGCATGAACACAATCTATAGAAAAAACTTCTTCAAAATAAAAATAGTGACTTGGAATGCTTTCAGCATTGACATGACATATATTAAGCAAGTTTTTACAAGGAGTAAATAAATTGATTAGCTCATCGCGGAGGGAGGGCATACTATCACTACCATCACAAGACTCGAACGAGATATCTGAATCATAGGCAGAATAAAAAGATTCATCATCCGACATATCTAACATTAATAACAGAGATATAAGAATAATAAATTTTAAATAGATAAAAAATATAATATAATAATATGTTATTAGATAATATAATAATATGTTATTATTGTTAGACTAACTACAAAATACGACCCAATACATATTATACATCACCCAACAGTTGACTGATCGCAAAGGAATATCTAAAGTTTACAATGATAATAAGAATTAAAAAAAAGCAATTAACACTAACCTACTTGATCAAAGCATAATAAGACAAAAGTTTACTGGGTTCCCCGACATAACAGCCCCGGACAGAATAGCCCCGACAAAACAGCCCCGACAAAACAGCTCACCGACAAAACAGCCCCCGTCAAAACAGCCCCCGACAAAACAGCCCCCGACAAAACAGCCCCCGACAAAACAGACAAACAACAAACAGACAAAACATAAAAGTATAATAATAAATAAATAATTATAAAACTAAGTAAGTAATTTACGAAATATGATCGTTTTAGGTAGTATAATATTATTACTTTGCTAGTTGCATTGATAATCGTGCTTTTTATCTTCAGAGTATATTACATAATGAAAATATAATATAATAATAATAATTATTTCTGTGAATATATTGTGGAATTTTATATTCAGCTTTCAATTTAATTAACTTACCTATTATGAGTAGGTTCCAAGAAGGGGCGATTTACGTTTCGGCCGATTAGCAGATTTGAATAAATGTTACGTATAGTCCGTTCATCGCTTTAAGAAAGTAATTTTAATGTGTTTACAATACCTATTCTACATCTTGCGGCGATAATTCTCTTATTGCTATTGAACGAGTATGGGTCATTTAGAAATACATGGGAAGTGTTAATAAATTACTTATTTTTAATTATTCTATAATTGCAGCACCAGGTAAGGGGATAATTCCCCGTAAAAGAAAAGTTAGTTTCTTAAACCGATGAACGGACTTTACCTATTATGAGTAGGTTCCAAGAAGGGGGGATAAAGTAATATATAAGAACATCGGGACACACAAAATAACTATAGTCTTGTAGAATTTTGTCTGGTGAAGATCATGGAACTTATTCAATCGCAGAAAGGCAAAGATTTACTGTTGAGCGATGGGTACCGGTATCGTAAGGCGAGAACTAATACCGCTGGCAGTGTATCATGGAGATGCGCCGAGACACCTTGCCGAGGACGTGTCAAAGTGTCATTGGAAAATGTCGTGGTAAATGTGACTCGACACAGTCATGCTCCAGATCCAGCTAAAAATGAAGCAAAAAAATCTGTGTCTAATATGAAAAGGCGAGCAGCGGACACCCTTGAGAAACCAAGGCAGTTGATTCAAGGATCGACAAGAGGGATAAATTTGGAAGCATTAGTCCATTTGCCATCGTACAATGCATCTCAGAGAACTGTTGAGCGTATTCGGCAAAGGCGTGAAGTGTCGTGCCCAAACCCAGGCTCTGTTGCCGATATTAATATTCCTGTTGCACTACAAGTCACTTCAAGAAATCTAAATTTCTTGTTATGGGATTCTGGACAGAATGATTCTCATCGCATCTTCATGTTTGGTACTAAAGAAAATTTGGGAGTTTTAAAGGAGCACCGGCACTGGCACGTAGATGGAACCTTTAAAGTAGCCCCACAATTATTTTTACAAGTATTTACCATTCATGCATTGGTAGGTAACCGTTCTATTCCGTTGATTTACGTGCTTCTACAGGATAAACGAGAGGAAACATATGTTCGAGTGTTTCAAAAATTGATGGAGTTGAAACCCACTTTAAATCTAATAAGCTGCTTATCCGACTTCGAGAAAGCGATCCAAAATGCAGTTTGCCAGGTATTTCATGGTGTCCAGGTGATGGGTTGTTTATTCCACTTAGGGCAGTGTTTATGGAGGAAAATCCAAAAGCTACATCTTGTAGAAGAATATCGCAATGACGAAAATGTGAGAATGCATTTGAAAATGTTACTAGCGTTATCTTTTGTCCAAGAGGGCGACGTAATCACTGCTTTTGAGGAGCTAACCGAAAGCTGTCCACGAGAAATTGATGCAGTCATCGATTAATGGGAAGATACTTATATAGGACGGCAAAGGAGAGCAGATCCAAAATTTCCAATTCATGTATGGAATGTTCATGATAGAGTGCACCAGGGCATTCCGCGTACAAGCAACTCTGTAGAAGGATGGCATCATGCTTTCCAACACACCGTTGACTGTCACCATCCATGTATTATCAAATTAATAGACCATTTCAGGAAGGAACAAGACCGGGTAGAAATAGAGTTGGAACGTTTTCGAGCCGGCTTCAGAAATCGCGAAGCTTCCAAAAAGAAGTATGTGCAACTTAATCTTTGATTGGAAACTCTTATGGGAAATTATAACAACGACGACTTTTTACCGTATCTCCGTGGAATTTCCAACAATCTGACATTATAAATTGATATATTATTATATAACTTCATTTATTTTTATTTTATAATAATTATTAATAATTGTAACCTTTGTAATTAATAACCTTTGACGAATATATTTTGTAGAATTTTGTTTGTAAATATACATTATAATGTAATTTTATACCTACATTTATTTTTGTTTTTATTTCATGTGTAGACGATGCAATAGTTTTGTTGAAAACAAAAAATACATAAAATAAACCAAAAAAGTCACGTAAAGTATTAACATTCGTTTTACACCACTTACAATTTTTTCAATAATTTCTTGCTAAAACTCACAATAGAAAAGTTTCCCATATATCGCCAACTGAAGTAGATACACGGTATAAGTATAGTTATAAATTCTATAGACATGTATGGTATTTATTTTGACTTGGGCTGTTTTGTCGGGGGCTGTTTTGACGGTGGCTGTTTTGTCGGTGGGCTATTTTGTCGGGGCTGTTTTGTAGGGGGCTGTTTTGTCGGGGCTGTTTTGACGGGTCACCGCAAAAAGAACATATTTTTAACGGTGTGATACAAAAGAACTTAAATTTTGCTAACATAGCAGCAAGAAGGTACCACACAAAAACAAAAAAAACAAAGGAATACGATTAAGTATCGAAATACAAAATCAATAATGTACAATTAGTTTTCAGACACAGCTTATTCTATCCTTTATACAAAAGCTTACTCCATAAATATAGTAATTATATACTCTTTGTGTCGAACTGTCACTATTAGATTATCCGCTGTATGTTTGTTTTATAATCAAGCAAATAATGTAAATAATACAATTACCGTCAACAAATGATAACAAACAATGACAACAAACAAATGGAAAACCAAACAAACAAAAAAAAAATAGAAAATAAAATACAATAAAAAGAACTTAAGAACTAAAGACAGAATACAAACTGCCGATTACAGAGGAATTATTATTTGGGCACAACACGACGTGTCTTCTTGATTTCTACACTTTGAACCGCTGCTGGGATGACTTGTCTACGCCTTGCTGAGAACTGGTTTCTAATGGGCTTTTCTGCGCAGTGACGGAAGGAGAATTAGGCTTGGGCCATTTAGTAAGAAGGATATCAAACTCTTCCTCAGTGGAAATTTTTATGAGGCTACTATCAGGAAGCCTAATGTTTATGGTTCCATCAAGAGTCCAAACATTCTTCACGCCGAAATGTCGGCGTGCCTTCTTATATGTACCCTGTCTCATTTTAGTGAGAAACTCCGATACTGTGTATGGTGTATTCTTTAATTTTGCCTTAGATCTCCAGACTTCAGATTTAGTATCATAACTTTGGAAATGAACAAGTACAGCTCTTGTCCGATCACTGCCCGGAGCTCCCAATCGATGACAGCGCTTCAAGGAAGAGTTGCTTATATGTGAAAGGCCCAATTTATTATGAACAATTTCAAGTACCTCCTGTTTTACATTTAATCCAGACTCTTCAGGAATACCATTAAAAAGTAGTACCTTACGCCTCTGTCGCATATCTATTTCATCAACTGCATTAGTACACCTCCGAAATTGTTGCTGCAGAAGACTAAACATGTTGCTCACTTAGTCTTTAAAAGCATAAAATTCCTCACTTAGCTGAACCAAGGTTGGATTTGATGGAACTAATGCAGCTTTTAAGCGTTTCTCAAACTCTGACATCTTTTGCATCCAATCAACTTCAAGTTCCTTCTGCACCAGATCAACCTTGGTGACATTTGCCATCATGCGTTAATCACTTTTAATGTATAAATATAGTTACTCCCTTGTAAGCTAAATGGAGCTGTAGGGTGATGCAAGTAAGTTCTTAATCTTCTTTAAACACATATGTTTATAATAAAAATGTAAACAAAAATGTGTTAAGTCACTGATTTGAAAGTAATTGAACTTAAATTAGATATTAAACTATTTTTATTTGAGTAAATAAAACGGAGCTAACAAATCAACTGTTGACTTTTACACACCTACCCACCAAAAAAACCGTGTTGTTTCGTATTTGTATGTTGGTATACAAATACGAAACAACACGACCGTTATTATTGTATTTTTTAAGTTTAAGAGGATAGAGTAAGTCAGCTCAAATTCTAATTTCGTCCCCACTTGCCCGCGCGTCGTATGCTATGTACCGACATGTTTGTAATCACTAATACTGTAAGTAGAAAGGTCGTTAGACACTTATTTCATTAGGTTTATCATATTTATGCCTGTTTCTTAACGCCAATCCAGCCGCTTCTTATTTTTATCACGGTTATTTTCCATTTTAATTTTACGTCGTACTGTTGCGTAATGTATATTCCGATCGTAAGCGACACAACCTCCCCGTCCAAAGGCCGAGGCGAAGTGACCGTACTGCAGGAATCACGCTTCAAAAGGCCAATAGTTTAGGTAAATTCTTTTTACAGTAAAAATAATGGTATTTTAAAAAAAGTAAATAACATAAGCACTGCTTTATAGTTAGTTCAGTTAGTATGCAAAGTTTCATGATCTTATTTAAAGTATTTTATGAATAACAGCGGTTTATTGTTTATTTTGGAGGTAACTTTGGATTTTTTTTCTATCGAGAAAATTTTACGAAATCGTGTTTTCGTCTAACATAATCCTTAACATTAATCCTCAACTTTACCATATATTTATTTCAAAATTAATGCTGCAATATTTTCGGCATAACGAAGGATCTTGCTAAGCCATTTGACATTATATTTCCCCTTAAAAAGAAGTAAATGACAATAATGTGATAAAAAATTACTTTATATGAAAGGTAACGCCATGTTATTTTTAATTTGACGTGGATCTCTGTTTGCGGCAAAAAACTGAACAATTCGGCATTTTTGTAAAACGTCAGCCGCGCAACTAGATTTAGTACAGTGAGCAGTGCAGCTGAACGAGTTTTATTGTATGCATAGGCCAGCGCGGACATGTACTTTAGCGTAGCTACTTCTCTCCGGTCTGCCGGAGCATTCGAAGCAAAGAAATCGCAGATACGTTGCGTGCCTTTTAGAAAGGAACAGACTAACTTTTTTGTAGGTCCCTTAGTCATATCGGTCCGGATAAACCGCTGGAGACACTGGCTTCAACAATGTGGTAGTGCGAGGATGGAAAATACCGGATAAAAAGCACAGTTATTGATTGCCAACCTCCAAGATAATGTAGATGAAATTAAGAGTTCTGTCACAAATAATAAAAACATTAAAAAAAAACAAAAGAAGATATCTCTATATCAGTTACGTTGTAAACATGCAAAATACGCCGATCGAAGTACTTGAACACGAATCTGTACCCGTACTGTTTTGGAAACTCGTGCATCAGAGAAAAGAGGTCAACTGAAATAAAAAAAGCTATTTTAGCAGACTTCAAAAAAGAGGCATGTTATCAATGCGACTGTATATCTTTTGAACCGATCTCAATGGTTCTTGCCTCAAATAAGATTTTTATAGGACCATTTAAAATTAAAGAAAAAGTCCTACCCCCATTTATTTTAATGTAACTATTCAGACGACATTTTAGTTGTTTCACTTACGTTGTGACATTTAATAAAATTTGTTAAGAATTAATATGTTTTAATCCGCATAATAAAATAAAACTATGTATTTTTCCTAGTTTGAAGACCACCTCCCGCCCTCCCTCAATTGCGTGCACTATCCCCGTCATTCCTGTATATACTTATTATACTCTTTGCCCCGTCACCACTAATCCCAGCACCACTAATCCCAAAACCACTAAACTAGGAAAACCAATATCGTCGATAATATGACACGTGTTTCGCCTCTGTACGAGACACCTCAGTTGAAGTAGTAGTCTGCGGTAGATGACTGCTAAGTCTGACAAAGCCTGGCTAAGGCAGAGGTTGACTAGCGGTCAGCCATCGCAGCTAACTAAGTAAGACAACTAGGTAAGACACATTATTTTATTTTGTTATGCGGATCTAAGCATATTAATTGTTAACAACTTCAATATAAAGGATTTCCACAAAGCAGTGCCTGGTTCTATTAATTTGATAAAAGTTAAAACTGATTTTAAAAAACTACCCCTTTTAACTGAGATTAAATGCCTCGTTACCAGTAAAAATCACCTACGGAGTAGTATTATACAGTTTACTTCACGCTGATATTCTGTGCGAAGGTCATCGTGGAAGCAGCCATGATACGCTGCAGCGTAATTTAACGCCTGCAAAAAGTTATATTCCCGTATTCAAATAATATCCTCCATAACAAATTTCCGTAGCGGTAGCCAACCTCAACGGAGACCAGTCCTCTGCACAGTAAAAGATTATATTGTACGAGTGCGTGCGGAAGCACAGGTGCACTCTCTGTTCCCTCATTCTCACGCTCTGATGGGCTGTCCAGTGGATTTTCTAAACATTGTCTACTCAAATCGTTTTCGTACGAAAACGCAACATCTACATTTTCATCGCCAAAAATATGCCTCCTCCAGATTGTCTTGGGTGTTCAAAAGAAATTTTAAACTCTTCACATAACGTTTTAGCATTACGTAGAGAGTCGTTCACAAATTCCTCTTTTTTTCTCCTAATAAGAAGATGGGATTAAAGCGGAGCTTCTAAAACCGGATGAAAACCGGAAAGAAGAAGAAGCTCTTTAATTTAGTTCTCCATGGTGCCACAACGCTGGAAGCGTAGAGCAGAACTGCATTGGCTTTGTTCTTCACGAAAGGCGAAAGTACTCTCTTGAAGAACTGCAGACCGATATCCCTTCAGAGCCGAGTCTACGTGCTGTTTTCGAGAGTCATTACGAATCTTCTCTAGACTGAGTAACTGCCGAAATTCATGATCGATTCTAACAGCTGTAGAATCTAACGCAAAAATGTGCCTTTTTAATGCCGGAAAAATTTTTGGGCCGGAAGAGTTTAACATAGATCAAGCTCGTTGGGACATAAATACAGAAGAGTTTCAACAAGAGCGCGCAAAGGGCGTTGTAGCTGCAACAAACCCAGACTGTAAAAAGGGTTAAGTCCTGCTATCTGAGTTTATTAAAATACGTAATTGAGTCCAAGCCCGAAGATGGCAAAAAAATTGACATCTGTCGTTAGTAATGCAGGTTGTGAGCGATACTTTTTTAAACTAAAGTTAATAAAAAATTATCTGAGATCGGCTGCCTCAACGTTGAGACTACCTTTAGCTATTCTGGAAACGGAACATGACATATATTTTGATATTGACGATGGTGTTAAAGATTACTTTGAAAAAAAAAACACGAAAAGTATATTTTCAATCTAATTTCAAAATTTATAGTCGCAGATATAATAATACTAGGCACCCTATAACCTAAATATTTTATTCCATCCAAGTTGATATTAAATGCTGTTAGTTAAGAGAACGTTGATAACTGCTATAAGTAGCCAGTTTTGGCCTTAATTAAAGATTCTCTTAATTTATCAAATGCAAATTAACGAAAAGCGATTCCAATAACACTAAAGGTAATTTACTAACGAATTTACTTTTAGATTTTAAAATTTGATCTGATTTAGGATTAAAGAAATAAAATGATGGATGGCGCTCTTAAGTATAACTACTTATAACTAAGTACCTAGGTACACTTTTTTGCAATACCTCTAAAGGTTGTTAAGTGTTGAGTACTATATAAAATACAATTATACATTCATTATTATTATTATTTGTTGTTGTGTGCATCTAGTGTTAAGTTAGTAAAGTTATGTTGTAAACAATCTGACATTTTAAAAGATAAACTCCCTGCGGATTTCTTGCGCCACTTCTTCCCATAGATGTATGTTCCGAATCAGTGGTAGTTTATAGACTTTCAATAAGTTGTTGTCCGTTGAATAAAATATTTAAATTTTAAATCAAAATAAGAAAAAAAAGGGGGGGGTGAAATTCCGGGCGGCTCCGGGCGGCGAAAACCCACGCTACGCCACTCCATGATCCAGGTGGTAAGGATGGTATCGGGAATTTTAACGGCTCGTCGCTACGATACGCGCGCCACCTACTGCAAGTTAATTGTACTATGCCTATAACTTTCGCGCATTTGTCGAGATCGGCGTTACCCTTGCTTTAACGCAATGAACATTAATTCTTTCCTGTCTCCGGTTTCATTAAAAAAATCCCGTTGGGTTTCTTTCTGGTTCTTCCTAGGACAGATATATTTTCCGAAGAAGTGGTAAATAAAAAAAAATCAATTTCAATAATAATTGTGTAATACTCTATATTAGTTAAAAATCTTTCTATTCTATTGTATTCTTAAAAACCTGTTGCGTTTTACGTGTGCAACGGGTTTCTAACAATCGCGTAATAATGTTTCTTTCTTTAAGAACTATTGATTATTGTTTTGTATAGTGGTTACTATGTAGCTATTTCGTAATGAAACTAAAGCAACGAAAAATAATAATTTATTGTAAAGCAATAAAAGTTAAATAAACAATTATTTACAGTATGTTATACCAACATTTTTATTTTTATTGACATTTAAAAAATATATCAATTGGTGTACCTTTTCGTTTGAAAATTAAGTTTTTTTGTCACTAATGGTAACGTTTAGGTACGTTACGATTAGTGAAAAAAAAAACTTAACTTTCAAACGAAATTCACATGAAGCAATTTTTTTTTATATATGATAGGATGATAACCGAGCAAACAGTACACTTGATAATAAGTGGCTGCTGCGGCCCACAGACATCTACATCTCTCCTCGATTACAAATAAAAATGCAGATGTGTTGTCACCCGTGAGGACTAAGATGGAATGCCTCATTTCCAGTAAAAAGGTCTCCGGTTCTCTACACTCACCATACGAAACACACCAGCATTAAGTTATTATTTTACGCTGGTATTCTGTGAGAGGGTGGTCCTTCCCCGGTCAAGCCGACCCATTCGTGCTGCAACTAGGTACACTACTAATATAACTGCAGCATGGCTCTACCACGGATGAACGTGTTGGAAGGGCTAACGCATTCAATAATTAGCGCAAACTATTGTGCATTAACATTTAATTATTGGACGTTACTGAAAAAACTAATGCGCGATTTGTCGTAACCGGTTTATAATTTTACTGTCGACGCAACGTGTTGCTGTAACAGGTTGTGAAAAAACGACTCATCTCTAATAAGTTGACAAAGTTTGAACGCAATCTGAAGAACGGTATGGCAGACAAACAAACATTATTTTTTATATATAAGATTTATGAACCAACTGTGATACATAATTGTAATCATTTTAACTATTTATCTTATGAAATTAAGTGGCTTTTATTTGGAATTATTTAATTATTTTTATGTTAATAAAAATTCCAATTTCAATGCCAAATAACTAAGCCGGGGTGGATAATACCGGGAACGTTTTCCATTTCACTATTAACTTATATATATATATATATATATATATATATATATATATATATATATATATATATATATATATATATATATATATATATATATATATATATATATATATATATATATATATATATATATATACAACTTTACAACTATATATAATAACATAAATAATCTGTAGGAAAAAACTTGTATTATCACAATCTTGTTTTGTACACGGAGCTATTCTACTTGAAAAAGCAATTTTCCATGGAAAGAAATGTGATAGGTTGCATTATATTGGTAAATGATCAAATACGCCGTATAAGAGATAGAGAAGATTGTTATTTACTCGTGAATGCTATACTTAATATAATTTCATTTGTTGTTATTGCGGAATTTCCGTGACTTAGTTGTTTTTTTTTTTTTTGAAGTTATTGTTTCGTTAAACTAGATAGTAGTAGTAAGACTAGTCATAACAAACTTTTACAGGCATTGCTGGGGACAGCATCTAGTCCCATCATCATGGTAACATTTTATTGCATTTTCATCTAAATTACAGATTATATAAGCCAAATTTCAACTCAATCAAATGTCAACAAAGACATATTAATGTTATGAACCTTGTAATAATAATTATTAAATTGATTTTTATATCTTCAATCTTAATATATATAAATTACGTGTCACGTTGTTTGTCCGCGATGGACTCCTAAACTAATTAACCGATTTTAATCAAATTTGCACACCGTGTGCAGTTTGGTCCAACTTGAGAGATAGGATAGTTTTTTGCCCATGAGTGAGCCACAACATTTTTTTTACGAATTTAAGGATTTTTAATAGGACATTACAAAGAGTCGCAGAACAACGTCGGCCTGGTAAGCTAGTATTATTATAAATACTTATGCATTTGATATATTAATTTTAGTAATGATTTATAATTTTAGTATTAGAATTAAATTTAATGAATGTAGTATTACCGTATGATCCTTGTTGGTTGAAATAAATAAAAATAAAAAAGAATATAATACACTCACCGTTAGACAGCCCAATAAAACTCAAAGCGCTTCCAACAATTGGCCATTTGGGTGGTTTTGGAAGTCGATCCAATGGATTTTCTTCTTCATATAACAAGAATTTCCATATAACAAAAGCTATTAATACAACCAGTCCAATTTGTAAAAACATTTTGTACTTCAAGTAATTTTAAAAGGTGCCCCAAAATATTAAATTCATTATCATCTGACAAATACACTGCTGAACATAGTCGGTCCTGAGCGAACGCGCTAACTAATATATCGACCCTACATTATATATTATATAATATATTAAATAATATCGACACTCGTTCGTCATTCATTTTATATTCTTTCGGATGTACAAATTAAAGCTTATCGTGCGATAATACCAAAGATGTTTTATAGGTCCAGATACCGTGTTATATTTATACGTTAAAATATGGAGGTCACTTTTGTATAGTCTCAGAGTAGTTGGTTTAGAATGAAAGTTTTAAACATTGTTTTGCTGAAAAAAATTGTATGAAGTGGATTGCTTTTTTGTAATAAATCTGTTAAAATATGTACTTTTGATGTAATGAAATGATTATTATTATGAAACATTTCTTTATATTTTATTTTTAACGTAGAAATAAATATGAATGAAAGTGCCCTAACTTAGATGTAGTATAACAAATTTATTATAATATTGCAGTTGATATGATTTAAAGAAATAGGGAACAGAAACTACTTCTGAGTAATGGATAAAGAAAATAAAACCTTAATTTAAAAAAGAACTGGAGACATTACAATTTTTATAAAACTAAAGCCAAAAATAACAAGTCTGTGATGTGGCTGATTTCAGCCACACAGACACATGACATATTTCATTTTGAGTTTCTCACAGTTGAGAGGCTAACACATCGCCCCGTTCATACCGACGCGTCTTTGATTCATGTACGCGCGAGTACCACGTGACGCGCATATTTTACGTACGTCACGTCACGTCAATGTCCGAAGTCACGCTTCGGTAATAACAGTGCGAATGGATTAGTAAAAATGTGAGAGATTTTATACTTCATTCATATTGACGTACCTATTGATTCTGCGAGTATAAAGTGTAAGGGCGAGCGTGTGCATTTGTGTGCACATGTGTACGGGGATATACGGTTGGTTATATGTATTTTAATATGTAGGTACGAACATCGCACTAAAATATTGGAGATAAGTGATAAGACCTGTAATTAATGCAACAGTTAAAAATAAATAAAAAATCACAATAGATATTTATGTACGTAACATATATTTAACTAATCTATTATTATTAAATTCATACAGAGTTACACTTTTGTACTCTAAAACCCAAAATATTGCCGCTTTTTATGAAGATATCAATTATTTTTTAATTCTTAGTAAAATTACAAAAAACAATAATTTTAGCAAGAGATAAGCAAAGAATTTTTTTTTAAAAGAGAGAGCAAATGTTTATTTTTTTTAATTCATAATATATCGATCCAGTATCATGACTAGATCAAATCATTGCATGAAATCAATGAAATCCTGCCACTGGAAGAAGATGTTTATAAAACTTGTTGTATAAAGGCCACATTTTAGATATACTGTAAATAGTAAACGATCCCACAGGAATAACTGTTCCCGGATGCTACGCGAGGGAACGTAAGTAAATAAATAAAAAAAAACATGAAATCAACGTTATTAATTTTTTTTTAAATTAAAATTTAATTTAAAAACCCTGAAATCGTAATAGTTATCGGTACTGTTGGCTTTTCGGTGGTATATTTTTGGATATATATTCCGTCTTCGCTACATGAAACAGCCTGTTTTTTATACAGAATGGGTCCCACATATATGCAATAAATGAAACCAAAAGTAATACTAGTCCGTAGAAGTGTAGAAAAATTTATTATTCAATTAAAACCCGTAAAATAAAAAAGTGAAATTTTCAAACAAAATAAATATTAAAATAAATTCAGTAAAAGTGAACACTCTGTTTAGACAACGTACCTTGACCCCTTGGAAGAGTGACAACGTTGCACGCGGGTGGCACGCCGACAAAAGACACCGCTGTCGATATGTCGCAATACCAATAGTTTGCACTGCGTGGCAACGTCGCTTTTTAATGTTCAAGGATTCAATTTCATTGAATCATTGACTTAGTGACCCAATTCTATAGAGTGTTCAAATTTGCTTAAAATTAAAACTCTACTTTTTGACCTAGTTACTGGACCGATTACGTTCATTTTTTGTATATCGTCAGCAAAGACGATAACAAGTATATGGTTTCATTTATTGCATATATGTGGGACCCATTCTGTATATCCGTCCACTACAAATTTCAAAATATTATTTCTATTTATCCTTACTTACAAAGTGTGTCATTATTTTTATCATCAAAAGTTTATAATCTTTTTCTGCTTTATTTTAAGTTTTACGTAAAATTGCTTCTGACAGCCAGCGTACAGTAAAAACATTTTGTGTAAATCAGTCCTCCCTTGTCACGTAGTCCAACTAGCTTATGAAAATCTAATTTTTCTTTACTTATTAGACTGTCGATGTAGGGCATGCATTTAGTTTTCGATTCAATTGCCTCTACTTGCATCCGTCAATATACCCAACAATTTATCGATAATATTTCTGAGAGCATAGGCGGTCAAGAAAGTTGCATAATATGCTTTCATTATTTTTATCGGGACGATCACTACTACTATCTAAATTACTAATCTCTCCATCTTCTTCGTCTAGTAGATGAATTGATTGCAGGGAGTGTCGAAGAACAGTTTAAAACTACGATCTCTTCTAATGGTACGCAGTTTCCGATTTCTGTCAATTTCAGTTCCAAGTGACACAAGAGCTCTCGGTAAATACACTGACCTCTATATATACATATATATAGAGGTCAGTGGGTGGCAGGCGTTTGGGTTATCATTATATCCTACGTGCATACGGATTGCTCCAAAAAAGAGTTATAAATGATCTTGGCTGATTCTGTAGGTGATTATTGTATATTTTAATCAACATTGGGAGATGGGAGATTTAGTATGGGCACAGGACTGTAGGAAAACGGGCAAGTGGTTGAAATGCAGGGTGACCAATATAAGGCGTCGAAATGTATACGAGGTGAACGGTATAAGTTTGGTCCGTCATGTTGATCAGTTACGTTCACGTACTCCGGAATTAGAAGAAACAAAAAAGTTTACCACATTGATGAGTGCAGTCCTCTCGCTAATCTCGCGTTACAAGAAGATACAGTAGCAGTGTTCATATACGGGCCCGATAGAAGGAATTAGGTGTTACAAGTTGGTAGTCTTTCCACCATCTCTAGTATATATTCAGTAATCTATGCTTTCCACAGACGCCTCTAGACGTAAGTGGTGTTGAGTATACTCATAGATAAATAAACGCTTACTCGTAAAGGAGTAAACGAGTTCGGTTTCCGGTCCAAAGATTTGGATTAGAGTAGTAGAGATGATATTTTTGTAATATGTACCTATAATTTAACAATCTAAGCTACTATCTTATTTTGTGCCAAAGCATTAGTATCTTTTTTTTAATTTTTTACGTTGATTTAGTAGTTAATTTTCCAAGAACAGTAAACAATAAATACAAATAAAACATAATAATAGATTTAAGTACGTACTTATTTATAAATAACTTTATGAGTATTTATAGTTGTAACGATGTTACTTATATAAGTACCTACTATACCCATATTGTACCACCTTTATTTTCACCTTTATCATATATTTATAAAGTAGCTTAGTTAATACAAAATAAATTTCATATGAAAATAATTTAAGAGAGTTAAGAGTTAGGTGACTGCCCTGTTGAAGGAGGAAATACGGCCTACGGCCACACTACCGCGAGATGACAACAATTATGGCCATAGTTGGAACAACTCTTAGGTGTAACCACGAATTATGGCCACAATTTTAGGCTCGAATAATAAGTCCAGTACTATTTTTTTGATATTTTTAGATAAAGATATAAAAAATAAAAACGAGTATAGCGATGTCGATTGTTATATATGTATCATTGAGAACGAAACCACTATACATTAAGACATCATATCTTGTGAAATAACGTTACACAAAAGACTACTTCAATAGTCATGTCATTTTTCTAGTAAATCGGATAATTAGAATGTACTTACTCTCATATTTAGCGTAGCATAAAGAGACCAAAGATGACCACTTATCATTAAAACTCTACAAATAGATTACACGCAACATCTTTCAATACGTTTCTCTTTGTTTCTTATTTGAAAATTAAATTAGAAAAAAGAGAGCACGGAGAATCCCCTTTTAAAAAACTAAGGAAATCCCCCGTGGTCGTGTAAGCAGTCAAATATTTTGTCTCATTGTAAATGGCGCCGCCGTTGTGGCAGAAAAAATTGTGGTTGGCCTCATTGGTTGAAAATGATTTCAGATGTATGTGTATGCATTTTCTTAAAATTCAGTTGAGCATGGTCTTAGCTCGGTTTCGGGCGTTACTTAGAATGAAGACAGCGCTCCATCTATATTTCTTAATTGGTATAAGTTTGCAGGTTAAAGAAAAGATAATACAATATATCAAAAATACAATAATCTAGTACTCAAAAAATGTTATACATGTCAATGACATTTTTAAAGATCAGCAGGCGCGTAAGAAAGGCCAATGTTTCTTAGCTCGCAGTCTTCTTCCAAAAAGTCTTTGACTAAAAGCTTTTTCAAAGCAGCACGTCGAACCTGCAATTTATTTATTTATTCACTTCATTGTATAAAACACCTTAACATAACCACAGAAATCATAATAATAGACAGTAGAAGTCGCATAGACGCGTGACCTTGTCGCCGCTATGATATGTTGACGAACATCATTCACCATTTTGTGATTAAGTTGCTCGGGGAACGTCGTACGTGAATTTATG
This sequence comes from Parnassius smintheus behrii, assembly GCA_036936625.1. Taxonomy (NCBI): domain Eukaryota; kingdom Metazoa; phylum Arthropoda; class Insecta; order Lepidoptera; family Papilionidae; genus Parnassius; species Parnassius smintheus. Next base: position 10,311,594 of record JAUPFT010000009.1, read on the forward strand.
TTATTATAATGGTAAACTGCAGCATCGTCAGTTCTAAAAACTCATCAAGGACGTCTCATCATTGTGCACTGCGTATGTTTATAATATATGTAGCTTCAGGCATCGGTCGCTTAATGTGTTTAGATGTGACGACATCGGTTTCGGAAGTAATCGAGCGCTAATTCATTTCTGTTGCCTTATTATTACGATATCTGTGATCATAATAGTTGAACGAGTAGTATCGTTATGAGAATATCCGCTACCCCATATCATCCCGTAGGTGTTGTAAGAGGCGACAGGAGGTGATAAAACAAGAGATGAGCAGTAGAGTCTTCCTAATAATAACTAAAAATAAAAACTGCGATTGTCAACCCACCTACTGCGTGTGGCAACTATGGCAAATATCCCCCCCTATGAAGCGATCTATGGGGGAGGCGTATATTCAGCAGCGGACTTCTGACAGGCTGTAAGGGTAGTAGGATATATAGGATTAGCTAGTACATAATAAAGTTTAACAACAGCAGATCTTATTACCAACATTTTTTTCATCCGACTACAGAGGAACCCAAAATGAGACCCAATTCAAGTGGAAAAGCCTGTTCGGGAAATATGGTTGCAGTTGCAGTCCGAATATGACAGCTCAACCAAAGTTTTTTGAAGATCAATACAATTTTTAACGTGGTACACGAGTGCGGGTCTAAACGTTCGCGGAATGGAGGGATTAAAATGAGGAGTGAAGATTTTTTTACTGTCACTACTTGATGTCTCAATATATAGCAAGTTTCAATCATGTGAATCGGGAAATTAAGACGTGCCATGACTAAGTTTCTTTTCTCTTTCTTTCTTCTAAGCAAAACACCCCATGTCATTATGAAAGAGATGTTATTTGTTTACGGAGACACTTGCCCTTGAAAAACGGTGAATTTATAAGTGACATAGCCTTACCAAACTGGGTAGAAACTAATTCATGACGATCAGCGCTGACCGATTGAGACAATTTGAAGATCCTCATCTGGAGAATAAGCTGGATCGCAGAAATGACTGGAGTATCATCTACGACCGTTTTAAATATTCTTCGTGATCATCTTAGTATATCTAAGGTCAGTTCAGGAGAAGTGTCAAGAACGCTCACACTGCTTCAAAAAGAACAGTAGGTCGAGTGTTCGCGCGAGGTTTTGGACCTGTGTAGTGAGAATAGGGACGAAATTATAAACCGAATTGTGATTAGGAATGAAACTTGAGTTCATCAATATGCATCTAAATCAAAGCAGAAATCTATACAGTGGCAGAAAGAAGGCGCAGCACTACCTTAGTAGTTTAAGGTGTCATGATCGGCTGGGATTCGGAGGGAATTTTTTGATCGCTTATAAATATCTCGAGATGTGCTTCATTTACAACAAAGCACCTGTTCACAAGAATCATTTTACGATGGCTTCCTTACATAAGTGTGGCTTCGAAACTTAAAGCAACCTCTATATGGTCCAGATTTAGCTTCTTCGGTTTATTATTTGTTCCCAAATGTGAAAAAGGAGCTTCGGGTAATTTACAGACTGATGACGAAGAAGCGAAGTCAGCAATTTCGATCTATTGTGATGGTCTTGACAAAAAAAATTTCAAGGGGAATAAGTAAGTTTTTGAACGGTCTGAGAAGTAGGTAGAGGTAAGGTTAATGGAGAATATATCTAAAAGGAAAATATTCTCATGTTTAACATTATTCATGTATTCATTGCACTAATAGTCTGAGCGTTATCAATTTTTATTCCTTATCATCGGCAACATTCTCGTCCAATGTGACGTAATACGCAACTGGCTGTCGTTACACAACCTAAATATAATCCTAAATATGATCATCTCGATCATCACTCGTGCCGTGATGTAGTACTACTCAATCAGTGTGTACTACCTTCGGTTTTCATCTTTGCCCTTTCTTAATGCGGTATGTGACATCATTAATCCTTTTTACTACCTTGTAAGTTAAGTGTTGTACAATTTAAATTTTCCTCTATTCTGTGTTTGTGGACCTTTAACCGAAGCGCATGCGGTGCATTTTCAAGACCATTCTTCAACATTTTCACGGCAATGCACCAAGTAGAAGCGCTGTCGTACTTTCATGGGGGTTTCCTTTACTTCAAGATGACCACCCAAAGCTCCGTCATAAACATGTCGCAATAAAGAACGCACTTCACATTGAGGGACTATGCAACGCACGCAAACAGTTCATGAGTACCGAATACTTCGAAAAGCAATAAATACCGTTCTTGCGGTCATACACACAACATATTTCTGTTCGATTACCAAAAATTGAATTACCAAAATTTTGGGAAGTTACCATGACTGGCTGGAGTTTAGGGATACGCTTGTTTCCATAATTCATAGCAATAACGACATAGACAAAATAAAAAAGTTACATTATTTGCGTGCGTCACTCAAAGACAGTGCCTTCCTTGTTATAGATAGTTTAAATTTAAAAGCAGATAATTATGACTCGGCCTGGAAATTGCTCTGTGACAGGTATGATAATAAAAGGCTTTTAGTGAACAACCACGTTCAAGCGCTTTTTAATGTAGAGCCATTACAGCGCGAGTCTAGTAAATCACTCAGATATATAATTGATGTAACAAATAAAAATCGTCGCGCATTGTCCACCCTTGATCAACCAGTTGAGTATTGGGATACGTTGATAATTTACATGATGTCAATTAAATTGGACGCCGTTACTAAACGCGAATGGGAACAGCTTCGAAACAGTTTAATTAATGCGCCTACTTTACTGATATTCACATCATTCTTTTCCATCAGGGCTGACCTGTTAGAAACCCTTGAAGTATCTCAACTCGCCCAGAATAAGAGGCATTATACAAGCGCGCTTCAAACTAAAAATTTTTATGTTACAATCAGTAAACAATACATATATATATATATATATATATATATATATATATATATATATATATATATATATATATATATATATATTAGTCCTATGTGCCAGGACTCACACCTTTTGTACACTAGCTCAACTTTCCGTAAGCTTCCCGTAGAGTCGAGAATTAGAAAAGTACATGAGTTCAATGTATGTCATAACTGCTTACGCCCAGGACATTTCACTTCAAAATGCAGGCTAAGTAATTGTAAATATTGCCACAAGAAACACAACACACTTATACACGTAGATGAAGAGATTCAATTGCCATCGCAAAACATTGCATTAACTGTAAATCAGTACACTGAAATCGCGTATCGTATTGCTTTCCACAGCGCTCGTAAAGGTGTCGTGTGCCAATGGCAGCATCTGTACAGCACGAATCCTACTAGACAACGGAAGCACTGGCAACTTTATATCAGAAGATTTTTGTCGTAAGCTATCTTTACACACAGTGCAATCGAAGGTTTTAGGCATTGACAATCAGTCAAGTCATTATTCAACATCATGTTCAGTTACGTTACGATCGTTCGACGAAAAATGCAAATTCGACATCAATTGTTTTGTTTTGCCCAAAAATGCTTCAAATCTACCAAGTACTTATGTAGATATTGCAAATATTTCATTACCTTCAGGCGTTTGCCTTGCCGATCCGTCTTTCAATATTCCGTCAACGATTGACATTCTCGTTGGCGCAGAAGTATTTTGGGATATCATAGGCGCGAATCGCATTTTCTTAGGTAAAAATAAGCCTTCTCTGATTGAGTCAAAACTAGGCTGGCTTATATCTGGTATAACCACACAAAACCAGTTCAGCCCAACTGTATGTATGTTTGTGGATGGTTCAGGTGATCTTCATAGGGATCTAAGGTTTCTGTCTCTTGAGTCACGACTAAGAAAAAATCCTTCACTTAAAAATCTATATATTCAATTCATGGACGAATATGTCAATCTAGGAAATATGTCTGAAAATTTAAGTAAAATAAATAAAGGTTATTATCTGCCACATCATTGCATTCAAAAGATATCTAGTACAACTACCAAACTCCGTGTAGTCTTCGACGCCTCCGCAATCACTACATCAGGAAAGTCATATAATAACATTCAAATGGGAGGCCCAACTGTTCAAGATGACTTACTGTAAATATCGCCCACTCCAACAAATACTATGGAGAAAGGCCCCTAATGAACCATTAAAAACTTACACACTGAACACTGTGGCCTATGGCACGGCTTCTGCACGATTTTTAGCCACGAGGTGCCTGAATCAATTAGCTAATGAGTGTTTCGATCCAAGTATTAAATTCACGATTACTCATGATTTTTATGTAGACGATTATCTATCAGGAGGTACAAGGGTCGCAGATTTGTTACATCAGTGTCGTGAAGTAAGTACTATTTTGCATTCGGCGAAATATAATCTGCGCAAGTGGCAACCGAGTTCGACGGAGATCTTAGAAAATCTTTCTGGCGACAAAAGTCAAGGCGATTCCATCGATCTTAGTGCTAATGATCTTTCTAAAACTTTGGGCCTTAACTGGAAATGTTCCACTGATACATTTTCATTTTACATAAACATCCCTTTTAAGACAATTGTTACCAAGCGTGAGATATTATCTGTAATATCACAAATATTTGACCCACTTGGTCTTGTAACTCCATGCATTGTCCAAACAAAAATCATCATGCAGAACCTATGGATTGTGAAGTCTTCCTGAAATGAACCCGTACCAGACAATGACACATTAAATTATTTCATGCTGGCCCACAGTTACTGCATGCTACTATTCGGCAATCATTACTGGCCTATTCGTGGCAGAAATTTAGCTCGAAAAATTACACGACAATGCTTAAAATGTTGTAGGATAAAGGCAAGTACGATGCAGCCAGTCATGGGAAACTTACGAGTACCAGAGCAGCGCGTTCATCTAGGATTCCCCTTTCTTTATTCCTGAGTAGACTACGCTGGACCAATTATGATCGCCGACAGAAAGGGGAGAGGTGCTAAACTCGTCAAATGTTTTATCTGCGTATTTGTGTGTTTGGCCACAAGAGCCGTCCATTTAGAGCTAGTGTCAGACATGACAAAGGATGCCTTCTTAGCTGCTTTTAGCCATTTTATTGCTCGTAGGGGGAAACCACGCAACGTGCTTTCAGACAATGGCACTACGTTTGTTGGGGCCTTTAATGAGTTGGCTCAACTGCTGTCACAAGACCTACAATTAAACGACATCGATACAAGTATTAATTTTTCTTTCATACCAGCCTATACACCTCATTTCGGAGGAATATGGGAGTCTGCTGTCAAATCCGTGAAACATCATCCGCGTCGAATATTAGGCCTACACATTTAACTTTTGAAGAAATGGCAACATGTCTAATCCAGATAGAAGCAATATTGAATTCAATATCCATAGTTCCTATTTCAAATGACCTTAAAGGCCTCACTCCGCTCACTCCTGCGCATTTCCTTATTGGACGGTCTCTAGTTATGATGCCTCATCCACAGATTGCCAATGTCGGTGTCTCCAGTCTCCAGCGTTTCCGTCGCATTGACTACCATTATACCTAAAGCAACATTTATAAAAGTGGTATAACACATAGGTGTAAAGCAACATTTTTGGAATCCCTTCTCTCATGAATACGTTTTATGGCTTCAGGAAAAAACAAAATGGTGCCACTCCATCCATGGGGTCCATGGTTCTTATTAAGAACAAGGCGACTCCCTTATGTGGCCTTTGGGACGAGTCTTGCGCTTGTTGCCGGGCACGGACGGCATCTCTCGGGTTGCCGACATTCTCACACGCAAAGGAGTCGTCCATAGAGCATTCAGCACCATCGTCCCGTTACCAACAGCTACGGTTAAAGACGCTTCAACGGGGGGAGTATGTTCAGATCACTGAACGATATTTAGGTGCGAGAAGCCGTAAAACCGGTTTGCTGGCGGGCGCGATTGGCTTGGAGTGGAGCGGGAGTAAGCGAACGGACCTGGCACCGACAGTACGCGTGGACGCTCATATAATATTTTAATTTAAACCTACTGTAACGTTTAGTTCCCTATTATACCACTTTTATATAAATTTGCAGTCATTTTTTAGTACTACAACATCGAGAACAAACAGTTGTCTTTTGCACAGCATCATCAGTTGTCGTACTGGGTATATTAATCATTCGTTTTAAATACTTCATCCCTTGATAATCACTAATTATGCTATTCCTTTTTAACCAAACCTCTTCATTGCTGATATTCAAAATTCTCACTGTGGCTATTTTATTGGTTACTAGTAACGTTGTAGCTATAATCCACTTTAGGTGTTGTCCCGCGTTTTCTGCAGTGGCACACAACCCATTCCTAAAGTTAAGTGGGAATTTTTCCATTACTAGATTTTCTGATCTTGGTGCAAACTAAACTACTACTAAAAGGTTCTTTAAGAAATCCATTCCCAAAATGCAGTCATCGGTAATATTGGCAATCAACGCGGGATTGACGTACATCTGTTCTCCAATCGTCATTTTGACGTCCGTATCTCCAAGAACAGGGACTGGCTGGCCAGTTGCCTTTCGTACCAGATATGGAGATTGCTGCTTCCACGATATAGTCCGTTTTAAGAGTTTTGGTCTCACAAATGTGCGCGATGCTCCTGTGTCAATTGGATATCTGCAGACTTTTCCATATAAAGTGCTCTCGATGATAATACTGTTCATATTGCAGGCTTGTGTAACGGTAATAGTAGGGGTTCTCGTTTTCCCAGTCAGCGCCTGCCCCGCGGCTCTGATGATATTTAGTTTAACTGCTTCCCCCAACTTGGGTCTCGAAGTTTGAGATCCTTTTCCCCTTCTTGTTTAAGCAGTCAACCCTGATGTGCTCTTTTTCACCGGACCCGTTACATGTCAAACCGTAGCGATGCTTCTTTTCTTCCGATACCAGTTCCCTTACTTTGTATGAATTCGTGTCACGTCACACGGCTTCCACCTCCAATACATAAGCCAGTGCACTCTTTAGGAATTGGTGGTGGCCTAGTCATACTGCTGCTCAAACCTTGACGTGCCGAATGGCGTCAACAAACGCCTAAAGTAGGGTTACTTCTATAACAGACGGTACTGATACATAGGCGCGACGAACCAGCTTCTTTATCCCCTTAGCCCAATCTTGCAGTGTCTCTGTATGCGAATGCTTGAACGCGATCCAGTAAATGAGCTATATAAACGTGCGCCATAAGATTGTCGCTGTACCGCGTCTGTATGACTTCCAACAGAACACTCAAAGATTGTCCTTCTAAAGGCAGTGAGAATAAGCTGAGCATCACCTCTTAGTGCTAAGGCTAATGCTATGAATGCTTGTTTCTCACTGCAGCCCATGATGATGTACCATCAAGGCGTGGTAACTCACATTTTCCTAATGTCGGTTTAACGTGGACTGAGGTGTACACTGAATGATTTCAAATTGTTTTAAATCACCAGAGAGTGCCTAAATGCGGCAATCGGTGCTGTTGAGTCTGTCTTCAAGCGTTCCAATTTTAAACGCTACTTTATTTCTTTCTTTTTCTACCATTTTCATCTTATCACCGAGCATTTGAAGCCTTGTGTCTCTGCTGGATGAGACAGTTTTGTAACTCTTGCTGCTGGATGATACAGTCTTGACGAGACGCTGCCAATTATTAATGAACTTTTTGCCGAGCGACTTTCTGTTCTGAACGAGCCGCTGCCAACAGCTTCCTGATTAACCTGCAACTGGCCTTGAACGGCGGTCAATAACGCAGCCATGTTCCCGTATAATGCTAACTCTGATGGTGTGATTGTTGTAGGAATGTGTTTGGAGTCAGTAGTATGTCAGTAGTATGGCCCCTTGACTCTTCTTGATCCTGTTAGCAACATCCATCTCAGCTTGCCTCCTGGTGCTTGGAGTACGCTTTTTTTCTTCACGTGGCGGTGTCGGGCTTCCACTTCTGGCACCAATTATTACGTCCGGGGTGAGTAAAAATGACGATAAGGATGAAAAATTATGTATATTTCCACAAACACAGCCAGTTTATAATTACGTTGTCCAAAATCGCTAAGCTTCTTCGGTGAGGTCCTTAATAATCGCAGACGTTGTAGGTTGAATTCTCGTAGTCGTTTCCCGAAGTATAAATCACGTTTCCGAAATAATTAATTTTTCGATCACCGGCACACGTTTTTTATAGTCGATAAAATAAATATGGAACTTTCTAGGCCAGTATGGGTCATTCCATTCTTACTTTCAATAAGAATTACATGTATGTACAATCTCTAATGTATAAAAATTTATGTTTGTTTCTTTGCATTTTATGCGCAGCCATACCGTTCATCAGATTGCGGTAATACTTTGTTAACTTATTGCTTGCACTTGCACAAAGATTGTAGGTATAGTAGAATTAACTTACAATAGGTGGTGCGCGTATCGAACCGACTAAAAAGGGCAGAATATTGAAGATTTTTATAATTAATTTTTCTTCACCATTTGCATATATTACTTATTCTGAACTTTCAACACCGTATAGTGGGTTTAGAAGGAATGCATGACTCTAGAAATATCCTCATACATTTTCTCCACCTCCTCATCAGGATGTGCCGAGGTTGGTGCGTAAGTCTGTATGACATTCAGCGAATAATACCATTTGGTGATTCTGAGTATCAGGTACGCAACCCTCGTCGACACACTCCCAATCTTTACAACGTTGTTGATGAAAGACTTGTAGACGATAAATCCGACACCTCCTTGGGACAGATGATTGCCCTTTCGTGGTGATAGAACAAGTTACTGGATTCGAGGATAATCGTGTACTCCCCTTCTCTTCTAAACTCGGATAATTCTATTATATGTCAGCGCAACTTGTCAACCTCTTTTTCCAGCTCCAGGATCTTCTCGTCAGTCCTAAGGACAACCTTAGGGCTGACGAGAAGAGATAAATGTTGCCAGGTCGAGTCGTCTTATGTGGCGTCCGAACCTCCACCGGAGATTCTTAGCACCCCCTACCCCGCCGTTACCATGGTCGCCACTGTAACCAGGAATAGCGGGGCGCCGGGGACTGAGGGCCGTTTGTTTGTGTCATTGATCATGGAGGGTTTGCCATAGTTGCCATGCTTAGGGAACGGGTGTGCAACCGCAGTTTTTATTCTATAATTGCTGTTATCAAGAAGATGCTGCTGCCCATCTCCTGCCTGTCTCCCTCTTTCGCCTCTTACGACACTCAGGAAAGGCATGGGGTAGTGGATATTCTCAACCGCCACTACACGGCAATTATGAGAAAGCCTTTGATTCCGTCGAAATTTGGGTGGTACTACAAATCTACAGCGGTGCCAAGTCTGTCGGTATCAAAGTCCTGAAGTGTTTGCTAATTAGGGTTAAGATGGCTATCCGAGAACCAGAGTACGAAACCTATCCAACTGCAGAGAGGTGTAAGACAGGGTGACGTTATATCCCCGAAACTCTTCACCGCTGCATTGGAAGACGTTTTCAAGCTACTGGACTGGAAAGGATACGGTATTAACATCAATGGCGAGTACTTCACTCAACTTCGATTTGCCGCCGATATGGTCCTTATGGCAGAATCGCTGGAGGACTTAAGCACTATGCTCAATGACCTCAATAGTGCCTCCCAACGGATAGGTCTTAAGATGAACATGGACAAAACAAAGATCATGTTTAATGTCCATGTCATACCTAAGCCGGTAGTTGTTGGGAGCACTAAGCTCGAAGTTGTTGACGAGTATGTTTACCTGGGACAAATAGTCCGACTAGGTAAGTCCAACTTCGGCCAAGAGATCAATTAAAGGATTCAACTCGTCTGGGCAGCGTTCGATAAATTATGACACATCTTCTCGTCAGCTGTACCTCAAATCTGAAAACGAGACTGTATAACCAGTGCGTGTTGCTAGTGACGACTTATGGAACTGATACGTGGTCCTTCAGTGCAGATCATATGAAGACGCTCAAGGTCGCTCAGCAAGCTAAGGAGAGGTCTATGCTCGGGGTTTCTCTTTGTGATAAACTTAGAAATGAGGATATCCGCAGAAGAACCAGAGTGAGCGACATAGCCCAACGAATTTGTAACCTGAAGTGGCAATGGAAAGGCCATATAGCTCGAAGAACTGACAACTGATGAGGAAAAACGTTCTCGAGTGGCAGCCTCGTACCGGTAGGCGAAGTGTAGGATGACCTCCCACTTGATTGAGTGACGACCTAGTAAAACATGCAGCAAGTCGATCGATGCAGGTGGCTCAGGACTGTGCTTTGTGGTATTCCTTGGGGTAGGCCTATGTTCAGTAGTGGACTTGTAAAGGACTGTAATGATGATGATGATGATGACTCATTCTGAACCTTCTCTGCAAATTTGGCCGGTTATTGCAAAATTACCTTGAATATCATTCAACTTCAATTTATGTATTATCATTCCTAATTAAATTATATAACTTCTCCAAATTTAAAACAATATTTACAAATTATTTCTTTTGCGACAACAACGCGCCGGTCACCAGTTGGTATTTAATAAAATTCTACTCTATTCTATTCACGTTACCGCCAACGTCTGACACTTTGCTTGACGCAGCTCCTCTCGTATAAACATCATCTCGGGACGAAGATCGCGGTGTGCAAGTGGATCATTTTCTATCTTCAGATGAGGATCGATGGTGGCCAGTTGCTTGTCGCTAGATAAACATACTTACATCGAAATTATATTATCTCAGCTGAATTAGGATACGACAGATCATTTCGTGTACAAAGCTAGTTTAAATACCAAGGATGCGGTACAATGACAGCGATATGCTTATATCGAACGGTCTTTACGACAGTTTCATAGATAGAACGTTTGTCAAAACAAAAAATTCCTAAAAACGTTTTTAGAATGAGAGTGACAAAGACATCTACATCCGTCTTCGATTAAGAATCAAAATGCAGATGCGTTGTCACCCATGAGGATTGATATGGAATGCCTCGTTGCCAGTAAAAATGGTCTCAAGTATTCTATACAAAACACAGTATTATTCCCCGGTTTCACGTTAGTATGGTTCTTCCGTAGTCGGGCCGAGCCAATCGTTCTAGAAGCACAATATAGCTGCAATGTGGCTCTACCACGTGTAAAATAATTTATTTGTTATTATTTCTATCAAGAAACAAAATATGTCTGTATAAACTATGTTAGAATGCCAATTGACTTTGATTAATAATGGATAAATTAAAACTAATCATGGATTACGGAAGATTGTATAATAAGTGCCTACAAGATTTAGACAGAAAAATTACAGCTTTAAATTCTAAAGTAAAAAAAGTAAAAATGAATTAAAAAAATTGGGATCCCTAAGGCAATTCCAATATTGTAAGCCAAGGTATCAAATATCGCTTATAAAAGTCATTAGGTGGCGAGCGCTACGAAAACTATTGGTAGTAGAATTAAAAATGTACTAGACGTTTGTGTAACTTATTAATATCTACAAAAAAACCTGTCAATTGTCATCTATCAGCACTTGCCACTGGTACTTGTCACTTCTCAAAATGTAAACCGGGCCTAACTCTTGTAATTGTATATTGACAATAACAGCTTTTGTATTCTAAAGTTTACTTAATACACTAGTAGAAACAATAAGTGATCACATTTTCATCATGGTATTAACCCTTATCCAGATAGATATTTTCATAATCAAGGTTTTTTTTTTAGATAAAAATCGCTCTTTAAATTTATTCGATTCGGACTGTTCGTTTAGAAGTTATCACTATTATAAAATGTTAAATGTTAGGAAAGTGATGCGGTATAACACCTTCTTTTCTTTCTTCTTTCTTCTTTTTTTGTAAAAACTTTCATTGGTTAAGTATCCGTCTTTCCAAATAATATTATACACTTTGATGTATCCTTACACTAATATAAAGTAGGAAAAATAAGTAAGACATGCAAATATGTATTTTTACCTTAAACGAAGCGCATATTGTCACTTTCTATAAAAAAAAAATTAAATTAAAATATGGCAAGGCTACTATGTTTTTGTTGGTTACCAATGTCACATTAATAGTTGGTTCCACCATTACAATATTGAGAAAATTTTAACCCCGTATGTGCAATGGTACAAGACTTTTAACAAAAGAAGTAAAAGAATTATTTCAACCATCCTCTCAGAGCCTGAAGCAGGATAGCTTGCGTAGATTCCACGTATTTCTATAATACCGACAGACCTAAAGGTAAAGTAAAGTTACAGCCTATATACGTCAAACTGCTGGGCACAAGCCTCCCCTCATTTCTGAGAGGGTTTTAGGGCAAGGAAGTGTCCGCAGACGACTTCACATGTCTTCGAAATATTTTTTTTCTTGTTCCTCAGACGTGCAGGTTTCCTCACGATGTTTTCCTTCACCGCCGAGCACGTGGTAAATCAGCACTTAAAATTGCAATTAACAATTTCATTGGTGCCGCCGAGGATCGAACCCGGGTTACTCGCGTTCTGTTATTATTTACTGCGAGCGTTAAACATCTGAGCTACCACGTTTCTCCTACCAAGAACAATATAATAAATAATATAATAACGTAAAATAAATAACTGTTCTATCTATGCCGGTCGGTTTGCCTTGAGTGGGATCTTTTGAAATTCAATATATTCTGCTACAAATTTAACGTAGGAAATCCGCGACTTAAGCCAATCTAAATTTAGGAATCACTAGCGCATTATCTCGACCGCAACCAGTTCTACAGGAGACAGTCAGACATGTTCTCAAGAAGTGTTAAAATATAAGTCTCATTGACAAGGACGTGTGCGACTTGCGACGTCTAAAGTTGTATATCGTCCGTATAACCTTTTGCAAAATGAATTTTGTTGCCAATATCCAATCTTGATTCAAGGTCTCCAATAAGCTAACTACACTAATTTAGATGCTATGTCATCAGTTGGTCTAATCCTTCTAATACTGAAGGTAAAAGAACTTTAATTTGTAAAATTGTTAGTCATGGGCATAATATTTCGAACTTTAATTCTTACAATTTACTTATTTAGCTAAGACTGCACAAAATATCAAAAACGAATAATAGATCAATTACGGGTTGCGCGCTTTACAGGAGTGTCTACCATCCTCTTATCCCCCGCCACTTTAGGTTGTAGCAAAGCTTTTCTGGAAACTACGGGTTTCCTCTCTAAATGCGGCCTTAATATATCCACTACGACCCTTATATCTTTATACGTGATAAGTACAAAAAATCCTTTTCGTATAAAGAAGAACGGGGTAAACAAAGAGATTTAAACATATATACTATAGAGCGAACATTGGGAACATTTGCATACAAAACTGTGAGCACGCGTGTGTGTTAAGCCCTCTAGCGAAAAATAGCAATACTACGCTGAATATTTATTTGGAAAACATTTTAGCTATTTCCCATTAGGTGACGCTTCAAATTATAAGGTAAAATCTGTTTTAGGCACGTCGTCAATCACTAACATATTTGTAAATAAATAGTGATGTTACTAGATACAGAGGGCACTTATTACAATAATTTTTCTCTCTTCTAGAACAATCTACCAGAAATAATAAAATTTAAAGATTATTTGATAAATATACATTACTCTTAGGATAATAAACCGAAATCATGTTCATTTTTGCTGCATATCGTGACTAACTATACCTTAATGCACAACCGGGCATATTTTCTTTAAAAATATTTTTTAAATATATGAAACGAATGCACCTTGACCTTTCGGTGATCTCACTTAGACTAAATGACAAAAATCGGAGATATATCCTACAGGACAAAAGTTACAGACGACAATATTGTTGCTGATGTTCGGTCTATTGGGGTAAACGAGTAATGTATGGGCCTAGTGTTGCCGATATTGCATTGTATTTTATTGTACCAAATTCCTCTTAGTAGTCTGGGTATTTTACACCTTAACATAGTAAAGAAACAACAACAACAAATAACTCACAAATTAGCACCTATATCAGCTTCTAAAATGCCGGCTTCTTCCAAGCTTTCTGCTTCAACAACGTTTCCTTTGCCATTATCAGACATTACGTATATTTAAAGTTGTTTTCTATTAAAAATCAGCTAATTAACATTTATAATACAATGTTATTATCGATGTAATTATGGTTCTTGTTTGACAAACTGTAACGAACAAAGAGTATACAATTAACGACTTTTATTTAAAAATTACTAGCCAATATCACATAAAGCAAGAGATCGACACCTAATTCACATTTTCCATTCCTTGTAGGACTAGATCAATGGCCATTCTAATCTCTTCCGTCCAGCGGGTAGTCTGGCAAATGGCTCTAGCTCTAGGGAAAAGCGTAAGGCACGATGTTCCCCAGGCAAGTTTCAGGAGTCCTTCCTTCACGTGATTGCCGATCGTTGTTTAATACAAGAGACAAATAGAAATAAACAGTCGTGAGTCATGACAGAATAAGAAAGTAAAGTAAACACACAGAACAGATACATATCATATTTCCATCTTACCCTTGGATTGCTAAGGTTTCAGGCGTACCCTGCCGATCGATGTGTGGCCAGAAGCTCCATCAGCGTCCATTTGCAATCGGTAAAACGGGTGTAAGGACTCCTTCACTATCTAGGAGTCTGTGTGTGTATAGCAATGCTTGCACTAGAAATTGCTATGAAAATGTACACGCGTATATGTGTATATAACGTATATACCGTTACCGTTACAGTCTATTATAGTTCACTGCTGAACATAGGCCTCCCCCATACATTGCCTCATAGGGGGGAGGGGTGTATTTACCATAGTTGTCATGCTTGGGAAGTTGTCAACTGCAATTTTTTTTTCAGTTTTACTGTTTTACTGTCGCCTCACACGACACCCAAGGGATGATATGGAGTATAGTATGTGAGGGTAATATGGTCACTTTTATAACTCAAAAACTACAGTCTTTTTTGCACAGATGACTATGTGATATGATAGCTCTTCATCAGTCAGTCAAATATTAAAGGGTCAATAGCTATAGAGTGTTACCTCTACACTCCATAATCAAAAGGGCTCTGCTTCATCGACTCCATTTTAGCAGTTGACATTATAGTAAATATTTTAGTCGATTTTAGTATTGTAGTCTTGTTTAGGTTAATTTTTCGAAGTGTTCCTAATTATTGCCAAGCTTGTTTGCTATTTTTTTCTTAATATTGTTGCGTGCCACAGTTGATGGCACTAGCGCCATCTGGTATCAAGTATCAGAAATGGGAGTGTCAAGATCTTTCTGGAACTCTCCCAACAGCGCCATCTAGTAACGAATAGAAAAATTAAGCTTTCAAGAAAAGTCCACTCTCGAACTTTCTGCACTTAGTCGGTCGGGACCGGTATTTGCTGGAACATTCTGGGTGTTTCGGTGGAAAAGGCGTATTTAAAGCCGCTGAGGGCCACCACTGAGGCAGTATTGAATTGGCGATACGAGCGAAGCTTTCGGAGTGAAATAAAGTGAACTAAAGTGTTAAGTGTGAATAATTATTAGTGTGATTTAAGTTTTAATTGGTGTTCAGTAATTAAAGTGACAATTTTGGTAATTCAATGGGCAGTTTTTCCTGTCACGAACCCTAAAATCGTAACAATATATTAGATATAGTGTACGACTTTTTGTTTTTGTCTCTGTCCTCCTCCTAGTTTTGGTTGTATAGGGCGGCAAAGCTTAAGGTGACCATATCATCGTCACGTACCTTAGTTGATATTCTTCCACTGCCACTACACTGTAACGTTTACACATATACACATATTTGCCCCGCAGCATAGCTAACCCTCCAGATGAGGTCGTGGTGCTGGTAAGGGCTTAAAATGAAATGCTCAATACAGAGCCCTTCATTTTCCTGTATAAACTTTTATTTGTAGAACTCATCGACGGAGGCTATCCGAGCAGGGCCCGATATAAGGGGGGGCAAAGCGGGCATTTGTCTAGATTGGCAAAAATTAAGGGGCAGCAAAATTGACTTATTCCTACCTTCCAACCCAGCCATTAGCCATCCACCACCTAAATTGGCAGGTTGAGAATTTTATGTGCCACCTTCCAACCTACTTCAGATTGGATAGTGGAAATATTTAAGTATTTTACTTAATATCCGCAAAAGGTACCGATACTTGAGTAGTATCGATACTTTCGTTTCGATACTAAGTACATTTGGACACACTGACCTCTATTACAAGTACGCTGGACTGGCTATAGACGTGACATGATGAAGCGATTTGATTTCCACCATTTTAGCGCTGACAGCAAAAGTGCACGTCCACGGAACTAATAATAGGGATAAGATAGTGTACCAAATTATATCGATAAAAATTCTATACCCTACCATACCTAAATAAATAGAATGGACTCTATGGATAGATGGACTCTACCCGTAACATCCATTATATTTATGTATCATATTATTATAATGCAATAATCATTAATCATCATTAAAACCCTTCACAAGTCTACTGCTGAACATAGGCCTCCCCCAAGCTATGCCACAAAGCACGGTCCTGAGCCACCTGCATCCATCAACTTCCTGCATGTCTTACCAGGTTTTGACTCCATCTAGTGGGGGAACGTACTACACTCCATCTGCTGGTACGAGGCTGCCACTCGATAACCTTTTTTCCCCATCGGTATTCGGTTCTTCGAGCTATATGGCAGGTCAATTACCACTTCAGCTTACTAATCCATTGGGCGATGTCGGTCACTCTGGTTCTGCTGCAGATATACTCATTCCTAAGTTTTAACCCCTGAGCATAGCCCTCTTCATAGCTCACTGAGCGACTTCGAGCTTCGTCATACGGCCAGTAGTGAAAGACCTCGTCTCAGATCCATAGGTCAAAACTGGCAACACGCACTGGTTGTACAATCTAGTTTTGAGGTATTCCTGACGAGAAGATGTGTTGTAATCTCCCGAACGCTGCCCAGCCGAGTTGAATCCGTCAATTGACCTGTCGGTCGAAGTTGAACATACCTAGTCGGACTCCCAAGTAAAAATACTCGTCAACAAGTTCAGCTAAGTGCTCCCAAAAACCACCAGCATAGGTGTGACATGGACATTACACATGACTTTTGTTTTGTCCATGTTCATCATAAGACCTATCCGTTGGGAGACACTATTGAGGTCATTGAACAAAGTGCGTGGGTCCTCTAGCGATTCTGCCATAAGGACTATATTGTCGGTAAATCGAAGGTGTGTGACGTACACGCCATTGACGTTAATACCATATCCTTTCCAGTCCAGTAGCTTGAAAACGTCTTCCAATGCATCGGTAAAGTATTTCAGGGATATTACGTCACCCTGTAATATCCCTGAAATACTTTACCGTACCGTTGTTCTACCTCCGCCGCAAATCGGCAGTTCCATGGAAATGCTTTCATACACATCCGCGGCCCCTCCGCCGCCAGCCGCCTAATGGCGGCCCCTCCTTAGTTGCTGACTTCTCCTCCCCGTTTTCATTCTCAGATAAGGCGCATCAGAAGTAAGCCACACTGCCCTTCGCGTCCTCTAACTCCACCTGCACTACGAACTCCCCGAGCCCGATATGTGAATGAAGCCAGGGAAGAACGAGCACTTGAAAGCATCAAGTGGTGCAGCCTCACCAAAGTCGCAAAAGGTAGTCGAGTGGCGCATCGCCAATCGCCATACCAACACTCTTCTTCCCTTACGACTCCACCTCAACTACAGCGGTACAGGGAGAGGAATCTCCTCTAGCCGCAGCCCACCAAAACACATACAACGTGGCTTGACATCATCAGGTGACCTTTCGACACTTGGCTATAGCCCTTGAGTTTGGTGGAAAATGAGGAAAGAAGAAATAAAAAAAACATTCGAAATAATAATCTAATACTTTTATACTTACTGGTACTACCTACCAGAAAATATTGTCGGTATACTGCATTTTTTTTTACTTTTACTTTCACTTTTGGTGCAGTTCTCATGTCTAATAAAACAGTCGTCTGTGAAATGTTTGGAACAAATATGATCATTTTGTTTCGGACGCCAATGCACAGTATTTATGCTTTTAAGCCATATTTTTAGTCTAGGTTCAATTGGAAACCTGTTAATTAATAAACATTTGATAATCAACTGTTGTTGGCGACTTTGTTTGTTAACAGATATGGGTAGGAAAGAACATCGATAAGTATTTTAGTCAAGGAACTCGACAACCCTATTGAATTTTATTGTTTATCAAAACTCAGTAATAAATAGCCGAAGATCTTGTTATATATGTTATTAGGATTAGTAACAAATTTTTAAGTACTTATGTTATCAAATGGTTTTAATTTGTTTAATATTTGCTGCAAATTCACTTACTTGTGAAATGTTATACCACTTCCCTTTTGGTAACGAGTTTTACAGATTACACACACTCACATTATTAGTAAAAATAATTCTTATTATGTAACTAATATTATACACAATGAAAAAACATAAAATACTTTCGTTTTTTAGTTTAAAAGTTCAAAATAAGGACTTATTAAATAAGACAATATAAATGAGACAACAGACTTTGACATATTATGTCAATTTTATTTTTAAAGACATCCTTTAGTGGCGCTTCAAATTGGCACAGTCATTTTCTATGGTATAGCCAGTCCAGCGTACTTGTATATATAGAGGTCAGTGTTTGGACAGGATACTTTTGTTCCGATATATTTTAGGGATTGATACTTTTATAAGTCCTCGATACTTTTAACAAAATTTGATTCATATCATTAGATTTAGGTCGTAAGAGTAGGGGATTACCATTCTATAGACAATAGCTTATGCTTAGAGCGTGTGTTACCAGTTTCTCGTGATTGGTACCTATTGAGTAGATTTATTTTTATCAATTAAGTAAAATGTGATTTAATACAGTTTAATAGTGATTTACGTTTTACTGTTGCTCTAATTTATTTTTGTACCGACACTTTAATACTTCGAAATTTAAGTTTAGTTAATTTGATACCATTATTAAGTGTCTCATTGGAGATAAGCTCCGAACTCCAAATTCCGAAATTTCTCGGATAATATTTGATATTACGGATATTACTCAATCAGAAGTTTTAAAATAAATTGAAAAGTGCTCGATACCCAATAATATCGATACTTTTGTTTCGATACTTTTTTAGGTATCGATAAATCTGATACGATACTGGTATCGACTAAAGTATCGATACTTTTAAAATTTTGTGGAACACTAGGAAGAAAAAAACCTAAATAGGAAATAAGGAACGAGCTAGACTGGAACTTAGAAACTATAATACCAAAAAATTATCCGAATTTTCTACTGATTTTACATTTCTGAAATTTTCACCCTTTCAGTCTGTTTATGTTTGATGGGGATTTCCCTTAAACTTTCGAAGGAATACCCTTTTTCTACAATCCCTTAAATATCATATAAGCAAAACTACTATTACTATTTTTCCGTTACTTATTTAGAAGACTCCTCGTAAAAATGTTCTGCCCTAGGGACAAATATTCGTTATATTCGTGAATAATGTAGCGGTTAAAAAAGTTATACAGAATTAAAATGTTTTATCTATTTATGTGAAATGTATGCTAAGTCTTCAAGTTGATTCTATTCCTAAATTTAAAAAGGACGTAATTTTTAGAGGGGCAGGTTAATCACATAAATATTGAAGCGCGCGTGTGAATTACGTAACTATCTACTGTTTTATAGATTAAATTGTAGTACGTAAAAATATACGTAATATTGAACACATCTTGCTAAAAAGTGTACTTACTTTTTGTTCCTTAAGGTAAATAGTAAAATAGTTTTAGTGCTGATTTTACCATCTCCGGTTACCCTATTCGTCAATTAAATTTTCAGTTTTTTGACAGTTGTTCTATGAGTTTGACACTTTGACTAGAGAAAAAAGAAAGGACATGACATACCTATGAAAAAAACGTGTATACCTAAATTGAGTCTGGCACAAAGATGACGGCTTGACGTAATATTGCGTATGTGATTGCGTAGTGTGACGTATTACACTGCACCTGCCCACGATAAATGTAGTCCTCTACTAGTTTTGAAATGCACAATTTTCGCATAAAACGCATAAAAACATAAAATTTTCTTAAAAATTTGAAAACAAACAAGTCGCTATGACAACTGATATACTTGTCATTGACTGTGACAAAACATGGCGACCGGCCGCAGCGAAAAAATTGTTGTCATATTCGGTAATGATAAAAGTAATGTTGTCCTTTTTACATACGAATATACTCATGAGCTAAAAAGAGACGCCGATATTTCGTTACATTCCCTACAACTAATGATCTTTATGTCATGTCCTTTCTTTTTTCTCTAGTCAAAGGTTTGACAGTTCTTATTTGACAAATAGTCTATTCGGGATTTTAATAACAGGTGGTGAAACCAGCCCTTAATTTAATAATGATCGTAAGGAATGTTAAAGATGTGTAAATGGTATGTTAATCGTGTGAAATTCTCATCTGTGACTGCTTAATAGCAGACATCCACGACATCGTTCATGCGCCCACTATAATTATTATTTTCGTGGGAATGAATAACTTTTCTGAGGTTAAAAGTGGCCTATGTCAATGTCCTTTTCCAAACTTCAATTTATAGCTACATACCAAAATTAATCTAAATTGATTCATTGGTTTAATCTAAAAACCGTAGCAGAGAAACAGCATGACTTTCGAATTTTCAACATTAACAATGTATTACATCTATTTAAATTTATTTCATATTTTTTATTTTTACCGTATAGAATGGCTGACGGTAGAACACGCTTGTAGGGACATAAATATAAAAAACGAAGACTTGAAAAAGATGCAGAGCGACAAAAGCAAGCAGGGGTAATTAGAGTCCTTTTTGAGAAAAGGTGAGCTAAACAAGCCACCGTCACCCATACCAGAAACTGATTCTATTAATGAGAATCCGCTTAAACTTCGAGAAAAACATACGTCCGATTCCAATATAATCTGTGAAACTGGTGCTTCTACTTTTGGGTCAAGCGCTATTGCCGGTGAAGGTGCTATTAGAGCTGAAGCTGCTATTGCAAGTGAAGGTGCTATTGCAGGTCAAGGTGCTATTGCAAATGAAGCTGCTACTCTAGGTGAAGGTGTTATTGCAACTTCAAGTGTATTCTACAGAATCAACATCTATTTTTGATGTCAACCCAGCCACGTGGCCCATTAGATTAACAAATGTAGAAAGAATATATTTGGTAAATAATGGTTCTCCAGACCCACTATATGAATTTAAATTTCCACAAGATATTTTTTTTGTTCTAATTATTTCAAAAGTTTACAATTTATTCCTCGGAACTAATGCAACATATTACGAAGTTTTTGTTTCTCCTATGAAATTTACTTTGTTTAATACGATTTTTTGCTTCGGGGACGTCGATTTAGCTAAGTATATTTAATATTTTATCACTTATTCGTATTTCATTCAACCTTATCGAGTAGAGAAAGCCTTAGACGGACGGCCATCTTCTTCAATTTGGAACGACGCGCGACGACTCGGCAATTGTCAAGAGGCCGCCGCAAAATTGCAAGGAGAATGTATTTTGATTTGATTTGTTTAGCTACTTAGAAATAAACATATATCAAGATATTAGCGCCATATTAAAGGGAAATGAATCTAGTTTTTCTTATTAGTTTTGCGTTGGTAAAAATTATTATATTTTATGCTTACGAAACAAATTTATGGAAAGTTTTTTTATTTTCCACTCGGGAATTGACATTAAACCTTATTTTAAGTATAATAGATTATCACTATCGATTTTTCAAATAGATAAATTCAATCTATAAACGTTTAGCTACTATTCAATATTTTTATCTTTGCTGTAGCTATTATATTTTAGCTGTTACAAAGGTTTTTGTTACCGAGCAGCGTGGACCGATTCAAGCGGCTTGAGGCGGCGAGTATTCGGACGTTTGACGCGCATATATATACTACGTAACCGATTTTAATCAAATTTGCACACCGTGTGCAGTTTGGTTCAACTTGAGAGATTGGATAGTTTTTTTTTGCCCATGAGTGACCCACAATCTTTATTTTTGCGAATTCAAGGATTTTAGTAGGACATGACAGGCTCGTCAAAAAGGGCAGAACAACATCTGTCTGGCAAGCTTATATATATATATATATATATATATATATATATATGTACGAAATGAATTTGATAGATTAATGCTTTTGTCAACTTATTGAAATTCGAAAAAATTTTCAAGTGGAATGATGTTGGTGTCAAAGGTAATAATAAAAATATTTAATCTAAATACAATTACAGTCATACACTACCTCCCACAAGTTCAAGGTTAGTACTGCATTGTCGGCTAACCTTCTTTTATTGTTAGCTTGGGGTATGAAATATGATTTTGCAAAATGTTCGTTTAGGTATCCAAGATTCATGCTTTTTACAAGCTGCAATCCAAGTTTGCCGCCTAAGAGGATCTCTTGGTGTGTAAATATGTAAAAACAAACCAATAATAGAAAAATGTATTACTTTTTGTTATACTTTATTGTAAAATTTAAATAAAAATTACAAACCGGTTCGGCAGACAAACCTGCGTGGTTAATTAACTTATCGATAGCTAAAATTGTGGCGTACATCACTATAGTGCAATACTTTCGGTTGCAGTAATACCAGTTTATTTTTATAAAAATTGCACACTTTTGCTGCGAGGTAGCAAGTTTCGATTTTACTTATTTGACCTTTATTTTGTATAATGTTATCAATTATATTAAATTATATACTATTCATATTTGTGTTGAAAATTAGCTGAATATATAAATCATTTAACAAAATCCACTACACATCTATATGTAATGATTATTATTCGTCACAAACTGATTAAGTTATTAGGAAATACATTTTCGTTAATATAATTAACTTGTGTAGTAAATTATATTTATTTAAAAATAGATTATTTTTCACTTTATGACTTATAATGGCCACACCTGGTATTTGATGAAAATATTCGGAAAGTACGAGTTTTAATGATAATATTACTTGAATATTATGTTAAAAATACTCGCAGATGAAAAGTCACGTTGTTCTTTAGTGGATTTAACGTTTTGATTATTTTTTTGCGTGTAAATACATTGCAATTCGGCATTTTGTCGGAGCTGGATTTACTGGCACGATCACTTCGGAATGGCGCACGACGCGGAGCAACTAATTTTTTATAATGGGCATGAGACGGACTCTCGTACCTTTTACAGAGAGGTATGCCTTGCGATGCCGCCTCCTTAGGTTTAATACTCAAAGGAGAAAGGCGTGTTATGAACACTACAGTAAGAAGACGTAAAATAAACCTATTATTTAATAATAGAACAGGTATATTTTTAAAATAAAACAATAATACCCTTTCTAGATCACAAAGTAACCGACCGATTAACTGTCCATCTTTTGTCCATACAAAAGTCATGAATATTCACATTAATAATATTTGCAGGCAGTTTAAACTATAAAATGACCATCATTTAAATTTATCGATATCCACGAAAAGCGAATGAACATGACTTATCACTACGTCTTGCATTTAATTTTTATTAGAACTATATTTTACTATAGTACTCTATTATAATTTATTATTATTAGAACTCTAGTTCTAATAATAATTCTCTGATCTTAATCATAATAATCTATGCTCATATCTGCTCATAAACGTAGTGATTGTCTCCTCTTTGTCTGTTTGTCTACTCATTTTGTTTTATCTGTGGTGAAAGGGTGAGTGAACTGCCTCATTGTTATTTATTGCATTTGCCTCTAATAATACATTAATTAGCCGATTTACGGGTACAGTGAGTGCAATAACATACATAACAGGCCGTGACAGCCATGCCGATGTGAGTAATATCAGAGGTGTGGCGCGTCTCAGTGGGGCGTTGTTTGCTTGATCGAGTGACATTAGTTATACGAAAAAATATTCCTTAAATCTCGATATAAGATGACCGAGTACAAGTTAGTTGTGGTAGGGGCTGGTGGCGTAGGTAAATCTGCATTGACTATACAACTGATACAAAACCATTTCGTAGACGAATATGACCCTACAATAGAGGATTCTTATAGAAAGCAAGTTGTGATTGACGGTGAAACTTGCCTTCTGGATATCTTGGATACGGCTGGTCAAGAGGAATACTCCGCGATGAGAGATCAATACATGCGGACAGGTGAAGGTTTCCTATTAGTTTTTGCAGTGAATAGTGCAAAAAGTTTTGAGGACATTGGGTCATACAGGGAGCAAATCAAGCGAGTGAAGGATGCAGAGGAAGTACCGATGGTCCTTGTAGGCAACAAGTGTGATCTCCAGGCATGGGCAGTGGACATGACGCAGGCGCGAGAGGTAGGCGTTGTTTACTATTATGCTCAATTCTACTCATTTCCAATATAAGTTTTTACAAATGTAAACAACAACTCTTGTATGAAAAAATCAGGAATTATAAATTCCGACTAAATCAATATTCTATAATTATTAATTTATAATACAATTATGATTTCTTAAATTTACGCGAACACTACACATTGAATAAAACTATGGTAAGATCCGTAAATAATAGTTTTATTCAATTATAATACAATTATTAATTTATAATACAACATTTTCTAACAATTTTTATATGATAAACACATTGTTATAGTCTCGACATAAAACTGTATTGTTATTGTTTTTAACAACGAACTTTGACTTCATTCAGAATTTAAAGTAAGGAAAATAATGGGCTTTAGTTGAATTACTCTTAAATAATAGTAAACAATTGTTCATTTTTGAAATCATGCTAAAATTTTTGAGTTTGAGTTATAATAATGACCTTCAGACAAAATTCTAGTCTCAATAACTAGTTTCAAAAGAGACTAAACATCTGTATCAGGATTATAGTGCATGAGTTTATATACCATAAAAAAAACCAGATCAACTCACACTTCTGCAACAACCTGTATACTGTTTCTGCTGCTAGAAATCCAAGCGCTCACTACGAACAATCTAATTGCCACATTCAGAATGGTGATTCGCAATTACGGTGGAATGTAAGTTATTGTTTAAAACATGTGCGTACCTATTTAATACTGTTGATACGGTTTATGAGCAGCCAACGATTAGATGATTGTTTTGTTAGTATGTAATTGTACTATTGCCTTACATTATGTGTGAGACTGTAACTTGCGGACAAATCTCACGGTTTTATATATATAAGTTAATCCATGTATCATACTTATGTTATAATTAATTAAAAAAAAAATATCATTTACTCTATTCCCTCAACTAACCAGAGAGAGATTGCAGGACTAAAAACAGAGGAGTGCAGGACTAAAGACTTGACTTGATGTGAAACACTTCCAACTTCTTTACTTCTGGCTGCTTTTGAGAATTTTTAGACTTTAGGGGCTACATGATTAGCAATTTACTTACCACCACTAGACCAATGAGGCAGTCAAACACTGTGTTTGTCTTCTCTTAACTTTTTAGATATACATATGAAAACTGTTATTTTTGTATTAAAAAATACACATATGTTGGTTATTGTTTTTTTTATTGTAGTGATAAGAGCGACGGCTATGGTGGTGCTCTGATTTTACTAAACAGGACCATTATAACCCATTCCTCTTCCTCCTGTACAAGGCAATATAAATGCAGTAGCTGTTAAGGCTATGGACATCACAATCCTATCCATTTACATTCCAGCTCCCACACCATCTTTTATATCAGAACTCAATTTAATTCTATCAAGCATCTCTCCACCTTACATTGTTCTCGGAGACTTTAATAGTCATCATGTTATGTGGGGTTCCCATAAATCTGACTCTTTTTCTTATATGCTATTTGATGTTTTAATGAATTTAATCTTTGTCTCCTAAATAATGGTTCTCCCATGCTATATTATTCAGAAGGGTTATAAATTGAGCAGAATGGCCTACCCTTCGCAGAATTCTAGATCTGCAATAGACTTGTCATTATGCTCTCCAATCCTAGCTGCTAGCATATCATGGAAAACTCTCCCTTCTTCTTTTGGAAGTGATCACTTTCCCATCCTTTTAAGACCTAAGTAATAGATGCGTTCCTACTCGAAATTTATCACCCCTTCTTAAATTTAATCTGTCTGAAGCTAATTGGGATGTATTCTGCTCAGAAACAGAAAGTAATATCAATAATCTTCTCCCAGTATCTCTGGATAACCTCCAGAGTGCCTATTCCCAATTTATAACCCTTGTGAATAATATAGCATACAAAATTTTCCCTTTGAAGAATTCCTCCACAAGTAAAATTTCTTCACCTCCATGGTGGGACGCAGACTGCTCCTCAATTATAAAAAAACGAAAGGCAGCAGAACGGCTATATTTCTCTAAAATGTCAATGGAAAATTTTCTTAATTATCAGAAAATAACTGCTCAGTCCAAAAAACTACTTTCTGAAAAGAAAAAAAAGGATGGCTTTCGTTTTGTGAGAGCTTAGCTCCTCGATCTCCTTCTTCTCTGGTTTGGAAACGGCACTTCCGTGGCGCTTTAGATGATAGAAATTCCCCTTGTGCAGACCCCTCCCATTGGCTAGAGGATTTCAGTAACCGTCTGGCTCCCCCTGGGTTCCATTGGAGGAAGAGATAACTCCTTCCTCAAAACCATTACCCCTCACTCCTTTAACTCTTTTAATAATCTTAATGAACCATAATGATTTCTTATATTTACGCGAACACTACACATGATTAAAACTACTTTTACTGATTTTATTGTGTTTATTTTTGCTTTTAGTTACTTTTATTTTTAATTCCCGAATTTTCGGGTGCTTTCCAGCACCCATGGTCATGGGGGACTGAGATGACGTTAGTGTTCCCCCGTGACAATAACATCGGGACATCAGTCATCTTAGTCCCCCATAACCATGGGTGCTGGAAAGCGCCCGAAACGTCGGGAATTAAAAATAAAAGTAATTAAAAGCAAAAGTAAACGCGATAAAATCCGTAAAAGTAGTTTTAATCATTAATGAACCATTTTCAATATCTTAGACATTATTCTAGATATCGGAATAGATGAAAATACAATTGAAGCAAATAACAAATTAAATATGCTCCTCCTCCAAAATTGGCATGATTGGTTAACTATGTACACTGATGCTTCAAAGTTAAGTGACGATGGATTAGTAGGGTCTGCAGTGTGGATCCCTAAATACAGGATTATTTTAAATTTTAACTCTCCCCTTGACTCATCTGTATTCACAGGTATGGCTTTGGCTATTTTAGAGGCAGTTTCATATGCAGAATCACATGGTCTGAAAAGGATCTTCATTTTCTCGGACTCCCTTAGTTGCCTTCAAAGTAGTATTGTTTCCAGTCCTTTTCACTCTAAGATTAGATACCCCCTAATTTTAAATATTAGAAAGTCTCTGTACTATTGTCATAAAAAAGGCCTGAATATTGTATTGGCTTGGATTCCTAGCCACTGCGGGATTCAGGGCAATGAAATTGCTCCACAAAATCTGGCTCTATCCCCAGACAATGCCTCCATGCACATGACCTCCTGCCAAAGGCATACTCCGGCCTTCTGTCTTCTTGGCAAAGTAATTGGCATCAGTCTAAATTTTTAAAATGTAATCAATATTCCAAAGTCCAAATGAATATCCCATCAAAACCCTGGTTTTTTCAATATCGCCACTTTGGTAAAGCTACCACCTCTACTGTTTGCCGCCTACGCTTTGGTCATGCTTGTACTCCTGTACACTTGGCCAAACTCAGGATTAGGGATTGCTCAATCTGTGAATGTGGCCTAGATGAAGGATCAGTCAATCATCTGTTTTTTGAGTGTCCTAAACTTTCTTTCTCTCTCTATGATATCCTGCCCAGTTACATCCCTCGTCTAGGGAATGCAATCTCGTTCTTACAATATCGGGATCTCGCGAGATCTCGTCCATATTTTGCGAGACTAAGTCTCGTTTAATTTTTGTACGAGATCTCACGAGATTGCGAGATTGAGCGGCGCTGCAAAATCGGTGTGTATATCGTAGCGCGTTGCGCGCGAACTGTTCTGTGCATGCTGGAGGCACTACTCGCGCGGGACTTGCGGGGGACGAGGCCCGGCTCACTCACTGTGTTCACTTTGCCGGCACGCGTGCGTTTGTTTACGTAATTATCTATTTTTTGTTGAATTTAAGGGATTTTTGTGATTAACTGGTTATTTTAGTGTAACATTTAATGTAATTTGGCATTGAACTATGTTGACAAACTCAGAAACTGTACAGTGAATACGGAAGTTCATTAGAAGTTTGGAAATATTGCTTAAGAGCCAGTGATGGACTCAGTGCAAAGTGCAAGGTGTGTGGGAAGATTTTGAAAGCTTTTGTAATAGACGTTAGGGTTCACTTTTGTTTCTAAGAGTTTGTGCTCACAGAAAGACGTGTTTACTACATGATGATTTATTTGCAACTGTTTTTACAAATTATGCCTTTAAATATTGAACCTAATCACACATGCATAGGTATTCACAGTTACGCTCACTGTTACACTCTTATAGATCATTATATCCGAACATACCGCCCACCAAAGGGCCTATTAGCCCTTTAACAATTTTATTACATGTTACAATGTTTTGATTACAATAGATTTAAAGATAACACAAAAGAAAAAATAAAGACACTAAATCTGTATACAATTTAACATACAGAATATAGATAAACACAGTTTGCCTTAGTTATAAACAAAATAAATCAGGATTCAATGTTATTGGTAAGTAACACAGCTTATTTACAGATCTTTGCAGGACACTAGCACCACTTTTTACACTATACATGAGTGACACCGTCAGAACCCGGATGTTTTTTTTACAATGCGTCCCATCATCATTTACCTGGGGGCAAACTATCTGATTTTATGAGGACAATGTGACCAATGTCAAATTCCTTAACCTTCCTTGGCCATTTCGGACACTGTTGCATTCTCAACAGGTATTCTTGTTGCCATCGACGCCAATAATCCGTCAATAATCTTTGTAGGTACTGCCATCTTGATAAGAGACTTATTGGGATGTCTCTGGTGTTGGAACCGTAATAGGCGTCTCACCGACAAGGAAATGGCCAGGCGTTAATGGTTGGATGTTGTCTGTGTCCGTGTCTCTTAATATGTTAAGCGGTCGTGAGTTGAGGCAAGCTTCAATTTGACATAACAAGGTGCTCATCTCTTCGTACGTTACGTGAGAGATCATTATCCGTTTCAAATGGTTTTTCATCGATTTGATTCCGGCTTCTCACAGTCCACGCATGTGTCCATCCATTGCTAGCATCTCAGCAATTGGATCGTCGAATTTAAGTTTGGCTTCAGCCCATTCTGCAGCTAGTATCCTGTTCGCCCCAACACAATTACGTCCTTGATCACTCCAGACGTGAGCACATCTTCCACGTTTAGCTACGAACTTTCTGAAGGCTCCGATGAAGGCATCTGAGGTAAGATCTCCCACTAATTCTAAGTGAATCGCCTTCGTCGACATACAGACACAGATAGCAACGTATGCTTTGTTTGTCCTTGCTCCTCTTCCTCTAGACATCAAGATATGAAACGGGCCAGCAAAATCCATGCCGGTATTTAAGAAGGGTTTAGCTGGTGTGATTCGAACTCGAGGTAAGTCTCCCATTAGTTGCGACCTTGCTGTGACGTAAGTTTTGCACAAATGAGACATTTTCTTATCTTTGATTTTACTAATATTCTAGCTCTTAGGATCCAGAATCTTATTCGCAAAAAGTAGAGCATTGCTTGAACTCCACCGTGTAGCGTTTTAGAGTGTGTATCAGCGACGAGAAGAGAGGTAAGATAGGTGTCATGATCAAGGATAATTGGATTTTTGCTGCCTTCATTTAGGTCTGAGTGACGCAGTCGGCCGCCCACCCTGAGGATATTATCATCGTCCAGGTAAGGTTTTAGACTCTTTATTTACTGGCTCTTTTAATTTGTTCCTTTGATTTCAGGTGCTGTATTTCCTCTTCGAAGCTGTCCCTCTGAGTTATTTTTATGCAGGTTTTAAGCGCATCTTTAAGTTCCGTCGTCGTGTGTTGTGTGACCACGACGGAACTTAATGATGCGCTTAAAACAGGTATAGCCAGTAAACAGTAACAGCGCAGAACAGTTCGCGCGCAACCGCGCTACGATATACACACCGATTTTGCAGCGCCGCTCAATCTCGCAATCTCGCGAGATCTCGTACAAAAATTGAACGAGACTCAGTTTCGTAAAATATGGACGAGATCTCGCGAGATCCCGATATCGTAAGAACGAGATTGCATTCCCTAGACGAGGAATGTAATTGGGCAGGATATCATAGAGAGAGAAAGAAAGTTTAGGACACTCAAAAAACAGATGATTGACAGATCCTTCAACCAGGCCACATTCACAGATTGAGCTATCCCTAATCCTGAGTTTGGCCAAGTGTACAGGAGTACAAGCATGACCAAAGCGTAGGCGGCAAACAGTAGACGTGGTAGCTTTACTAAAGTGGCGATATTGAAAAAACCAGGGTTTTGATGGGATATTCATTTGGACTTTGGAATATTGATTACATTTTAAAAATCTAGACTTATGCCAATTACTTTGCCAAGAAGACAGAAGGCCGGAGTATGCCTTTGGCAGGAGGTCATGTGCATGGAGGCATTGTCTGGGGATAGAGCCAGATTTTGTGGAGCAATTTCATTGCCCTGAATCCCGCAGTGGCTAGGAATCCAAGCCAATACAATGTTCAGGCTTTTTTTATGACAATAGTACAGAGACATTCTAATATTTAAAATTAGGGGGTATCTAATCTTAGAGTGAAAAGGACTGGAAACAATACTTTGAAGGCAACTAAGGGAGTCCGAGAAAATGAGGGTCCTTTTCAGACCATGTGATTCTGCATATGAAACTGCCTCTAAAATGGCCAAAGCCTCACCTGTGAATACAGATGAGTCAAGGGGAGAGTTAAAATTTAAAATAATCCTGTATTTAGGGATCCACACTGCAGACTCTACTAATCCATCGTCACTTAACTTTGAAGCATCAGTGTACATAGTTAACCAATCATGCCAATTTTGGAGGAGGAGCATATTTAATTTGTTATTTGCTTCAATTGTATTTTCATCTATTCCGATATCTAGAATAATGAAAATGGTTCATTAAGATTATTAAAAGAGTTAAAGGAGTGAGGGGGTAACGGTTTTGAGGACAGAGTTATCTCTTCCTCCAATGGAACCCAGGGGGAGCCAGACGGTTACTGAAATCCTCTAGCCAATGGGAGGGGTCTGCGCAAGGGGAATTGCGATCATCTAAAGCGCCACGGAAGTGCCGTTTTCAAACCAGAGAAGAAGGAGTTCAAGGAGCTAAGCTCTCACAAAACGAAAGCCATGCTTTTTTTTCTTTTCAGAAAGAAGTTTTTTGGACTGAGCAGTTATTTTCTGATAATTAAGAAAATTTTCCATTGACATATTAGAGATATATAGCCGTTCTGCTGCCTTTCGTTTTTTAATAATTGAGCAGTCTGCGTCCCACCATGGTGGTGAAGAAATTTTACTTGTGGAGGAATTCTTCAAAGGGAAAATTTTGTATGCTATATTATTCAGAAGGGTTATAAATTGGGAATAGGCACTCTGGAGGTTATCCAGAGATACTGGGGGAAGATTATTGATATTACTTTCTGTTTCTGAGCAGAATACATCCCAATTAGCTTCAGACAGATTGAATTTAAGAAGGGGTGATAAATTTCGAGTAGGAACACATCTATTACTTAGGTTTATAAGGATGGGAAAGTGATCACTTCCAAAAGAAGGGAGAGTTTTCCATGATATGCTAGCAGCTAGGATTGGAGAGCATAATGACAAGTCTACTGCAGATCTAGAATTCTGCGAAGGGTAAGCCATTTTGGTGGGAGAACCATCATTTAGGAGACAAAGATTAAATTCATTAAAACATCAAGTAGCAGATAAGAAAAAGAGTCAGATTTATGGGAACCCCACATAACATGATGACTATTAAAGTCTCCGAGAACAATGTAAGGTGGAGAGATGCTAGATAGAATTAAATTGAGTTCTGATATACAAGATGGTGTGGGAGCCGGAATGTAAATGGATAGGATTGTGATGTCCATAGCCTTAACAGCTACTGCATTTATATTGCCTTGTACAGGAGGAAGAGGAATGGGTGATAAGGGAATGGTCTTGTTTAGTAAAATCAGAGCACCACCATAGCCGTCGCTCCTATTACTACGATAACAGGAGAAGCCTGGGATTCTAAATGTGGACCCTGGCTTAAGCCAGGTTTCCGATATTGCAAGTATTGAAGGGTTATGAGTTAATTAAGTGGATTATATCAGGTTTCTTATTCCTGATGCTCCGACAATTCCACTGGAGGAGAGTTAGAGATTCGAACTTTATATATTCTGGAGAAGAGGACATCTAGTTTGCTTTTCACATTGAACGGTAAATGGGAATCATCGAATTTGCCAACAATATCTGTAAGAGAGGCCACAAGATTTTCTGGAAAATTATCATTAGGAGATATTATATTGCTTTGTAAAGCATGTCCATTGGGAAGAGAGGACGAAGGAGTACTTGTAATGTTATAGTGTGAAACTTTATCATATCCTAGTGAAGATTGCACTGGCATAGATTTGGCTTTATATATAGTTTTCCTATAGGACTGAGAGGGAGACAGAGTAGGAGGGTTTATAGATGCCTGAGGAGATGGAAGATGGCTTACAGGAATTTTTGAAGATGCAACATCAGAATGAGGTCTTCTGACAGCTGGGAAACGGGCGGAAGCCTCAAGGTATGATATATTCTTTTGTGACATTACTATCATGATAGCATTTTGTCTTGAGTGCTCAACTTTTTTCAACAGCTGAATCATTTGCAGAGCAGAAAAGACAGGTTGGGGAATCTGAAGGACAATTATCTCCGGTGTGCTCTTTGCTGCATTTAAAGCATTGTGGTTTCAATCGACATTGGGCTTTGACATGTCCAAAACGGCAACATTTTAAATGTTGGATAATAGGAAGAAGGTAAGTTTCAACTGGTATAGAAGCATAAAAGCAATATACATGGGAGGGGAGCACTTGTCCTGAGAAGGTGAGGACCACAGTTTGAGTTGAAACCCACTCCACTTCATCACCTGAGGACACATCTGAAGGACAATTATCTCCGGTGTGCTCTTTGCTGTATTTAAAGCATCGTTGTTTCAATCGACATTGGGCTTTGACATGTCCAAAATGGCCACCTTTTAAACATTGGATAGTAGGAAGAAGGTAAGTTTCAAATGGTATAGAAGCATAAAAGCAATATACATGGGAGGGGAGCACTTGTCCTGAGAAGGTGAGGACCACAGTTTGAGTTGAAACCCACTCCACTTCATCACCTGAGGACACATCTGAAGGACAATTATCTCCGGTGTGCTCTTTGCTACATTTAAAGCATCGTGGTTTCAATCGACATTGGGCTTTGACATGTCCAAAACGGCCACATTTTAAACATTGGATAGTAGGAAGAAGGTAAGTTTCAACTGGTATAGAAGCATAAAAGCAATATACATGGGAGGGGAGCACTTGTCCTGAGAAGGTGAGGACAACAGTTTGAGTTGGAACCCACTCCACTTCATCACCCTTTTTGACCTTTCTGTTAAGTCCTCTGGCTTTAATGATTTCTCCTCTGCCAGGAGGGAGCTCAGACTCGCCTAATAATTCCTTCATAGAGAAGTCAGTCGGAATACCCCTGATCACACCCATACGGGTAACATTAAAAGTTGGAATGACAGCAGAAAGTTTATAATGCGAGAGAAACTCCGAGTCAATAAAATTATTGGCATCAGAAGCAGTTTTAAAAGCAATTGAAACTCTGTTGCGCTCTAAAATTTTGATACCCTGTTTTTCAATACTGGCCACTTTATTTTGAGTAAGGATATGACCAATTTTCACAGGTCTAATTGTATAACCTGCTGATGGATCAGGTTCTGAGCGGCTTAAATGTATAACAAATGGGCCTTTATCGCTATCTACATACTTTTTATCTTGGAAGTCAGTGGATGAATGTATTTTGGTAGGAGGCAGAAGTAGTGATCTTCGTGCCCTATTTTTTTCTTAGGGAAGTTGGGTAATGTAAGGAATCCGTGAGTTTACGTTTAGCAGGGAGAGAATCACCGGATAAATCCAGTGGTTTAGCATCTCCACCGTCAACCTCCATCGTCGTCACACAGATAT
Source organism: Parnassius smintheus behrii (assembly GCA_036936625.1). NCBI lineage: Eukaryota > Metazoa > Arthropoda > Insecta > Lepidoptera > Papilionidae > Parnassius > Parnassius smintheus. The sequence continues at coordinate 10,345,595 of JAUPFT010000009.1, forward strand.
ACATTAACTAAATAAAAAATACTACTCACCTACTAACAAACAGAACACAAATAAAATTGAGAGGTTTTACATAACTTTGAATCGAAAAAAGGTTAAAAACTTATTTCAATTCAAAAACACATGTAACCACCAGTCACTCTGACAGCAGAATCCTAGATATATGTCAATTGTAAATGATAATATAATTATGTCCAACAACAAACAATGGGTGCGTTTGGCAGAAAAAAGCGCTAGCAAGCGCTTGTAAGCAAAATGGCGATCGTAAGCGGTAAGCGCTGTCAAATCGTAAGTAGCTATTTTCCTATAGGACACGATGTTAGTTTTAACCGGGGAACCTAACCTAATTTAAATATATGTTTGTGAACTCATACTAAAAACTTACCAATCATGATTTTTTAATAAAATGTATATGTCATTTGTCATTCATGTCATTATATTACTTAAAACTAATATTGCAAAAAACAACTTATAAACTCTACTTCAAAAAATAAGCAAAATGGCGGATTGTGTCAGCGCTACTGAAGTAGCAATCGTGTCCTGGCCGAAAACTATTTTAGCGCTAGTAAGCGCTTGCTAGCGCTTTTTTCTGCCAAACGCACCCATTATCGAGCGGGTCTCACAGATCATAGAGTACTGAAACTCGAAATGATCCATTTGTATGATTGACTGGAATGACCCAGTTCATAAGACGAATTAATACTGGAATGATTTGGTCGGATAACTGACATGTATCATTCATTCATGTCTAGTACATGAATGAATGATACATGGCAGTTGGTCCTCCATGGAATTATGTATACACTTACAACTAAATTAGTAGTACATAAAAAAGTATATTATATATTTTATACTTTTTTATGTATATTTTTTTTATTATTGTAACTGGTGTTTTAATTGTAATTTAAATTCTAAAGGAGATAATATTTTTACAAACACATGAATGCTTCATGTCTCAATTAGAATTTTTAAAAGGTTGATAAGTTTATGTTGTATAATACCATATTAAATAAGTTACAGTCTACATACGTCCCACTGTTGGGCATGCCCATTTCGGTAAAAGGTTTTTAGGGCAAGGAAGGGTCCGCCGCTCCTTGCAGAAGAAATAATTCTGGAAATATTTATTAAATTCGTAAGAGTTATGCTGTTTAAATAAGAATGATAAAACATTCATTGAAGTTTAATGATATATAAATTTCTCGGTACCATACGCGCGCAACCTACTGTAAGTTATTAGTACTGTGCCTATAACCTTCGCACTAGTCGAATCAATAAGTTGACAAAGTTTTACCGCAATGTGATGGATGGTATGCCAGCACATAAAATATGAACAAACAAATATAATTTTTTATATATTAGAAGATCACAAAACTATAAGTAACACTCTGGAGCTGTCTCACGTGAACGTAAGCAAGTCCTTATCATCCCTCACAGGTATTGGATATTAAAACAGCTGACAGGATATGACGGGGAGATCTCATGGTTTATTCTACAAACAGAAATGTGAATCTAGAAACAAACACGTTTCTTTTTATAGAGGAAAGCATAGAATACTATAATATATAGATAATAGAACAGGGGAGTCGGCGAAGACCGCGTAGCTACTAAAATGTCACTAACACGTCAATTCTCATGTATAAATGTCAACACGAGATGTGTTTTGACGTTACAATCGTTTCCAAGTTTCGCATGCAAATTATTTACAAAATGTCAAATTGCACCCTATTTACAAATAAATATGTATTAAAATTTAATCGATTTTTTTAATGATGATCTTGAACTTTAATCAAAAGACAGAAAGTAAAAAAATGTATAAATTTACTCAGTCTGTCAACACAGCGATTCGGGTTTGGCGACGCCAATCCTCGTACAAAATAAAGTTGACAGCCATTCTATTGTGTATTATAGTATTCTATGGAAGTAAGGGTGACAAGTGAGCCACATATCAAAATGCAAATGTGTTGTCTGATGGGATATCTCGTTACAAGTAAAAAGGACATCCATCCTCTTTTTTTTACCATTTTTACATTTACCATACAAAATACAGCAACATTATAATGGTATTCTGAGAGAGTGTGGTCCTTCTTGAGTCAAGCTCACTTATGTGTGCTGCAACCATAATATAGATGTGGGATGGCTTTACCACATAAAGAGAAAAGTCAAAATTTAAAAATTAAATGCTCAAATTTTATTTTCAGGTAGCACGAAGTTACGGTGTTCCCTTTGTAGAGACATCAGCCAAGACACGAATGGGCGTCGATGACGCCTTCTACACCCTAGTTCGAGAAATCCGCAAAGACAAGGAGAGCCGCGGCAAGAAGTATAGGAGAGGGAACAAGATCGGCTCACGGCGGAGGATCAAGTGTGAACTACTCTAAAGTTATGGTTATAGGAAATAAGTTTGCGAATAAAATATTCAATTCATTATCTTTCGAGTTCCAATGTTAATGAATCATTAACCAATTGATGATATTGGTTATGAGATGTATTAGAAAGTCAATACATTCACGACTTGGTACCTCTTACAGATACTTTATAAATATTATGTACCGTGATTTTAATTGCTGGCCACACTGTGTTTCATTTAAATTAAAAATGCAAATTTTTTAAGTGTTGGTCAGCTGAAATAAAATATATTGTAAATTCACATATTTTAGATTGCAATATAAAGGCTTTTCGATTTCAAAACAAAAAAGGAGCAATCAAAAAAATATCAAATGAGCAGCAGGTCGGTTTAAATTGACTACATCTAACTAAATTTGAAAAAAGTCGAAACGGATTTTGAATAAGAATTGCTAAATTGGTCGGTACCTTTTTAATTTGCTTACATGAGTTTGTAATACGAAGGACGAGGAAATTATAGTCTGTTCAATAGGATAGTGTTGGTACACCCGGATGCGCCCTTATTATTTTGCTTTTATTATTTTTTACTAAGTTTGTTAAATAAATGTTTTTCTATTGTAAGAATACTATTTTATAGTTATTGTAATAAAATACGAATATAAATAATAAACACTACAATTAACCTTTCACTACGGCACTTAATATTAAAATGCAAAATTCTCCTGCGGGTGTACGCCGCACGCCTTTGACAAGATGCTGCACGTGACAAGATGCTGCACGTGCCAAGATGGCGTGACACAAAGGCGACAGTATTTAAAAGAACAGACTGTATGTTAATAAGTCACCAATCTTTCAATTTGCTTAAAAACTTTGTTTGACTTATTAGAAGCTTATATTATAATTATTCGTCAATTATTTTTCACTATTTCTTTTACTAAGTGAATTACGACAAATCTTTCCAATCTAGAGGCCTTTATCGAGCTGTGAATTGCTTATAGGATGTGGATGATAAAGTGGATATAGCAATTAATCCTATTTACCTACATAGGTATTTACGGTTTTTGACTTGTTTTTTTTAACCTTTTTAATTACAGGTTCAATGAATATCAAAGTTTTCATTAAGTACATGGATTTGTACAAATATTTCTTCATGATACATGTGTATCATGAAATCTGATATAAAGCAAGGAGTGAAAATTCAATGGATTATAACATAACAAAGTTAATGTGCCAAAGATTCTGTAGACTTAAGAAAATTGCGACAAGTCAGCAATAAGGCCATTAAAGAAATCTCTTGGCCGTAGTATGTTCACAAACATCTCTTTGCAGACTGCAGATATGTTGGTGAAACTATATTATTTTACAACAACACACAAATCGTCGTCGAATTTCAAAGAGGCGAGACTTGAGATGGCACTCACAAATTTTATAGATTGTATAAATAATTTAGTGTTGCCATGTGTTGTGTTGTTAGTAATACAATCGTCAATAATAGAAATGGACTGCAAGAAATCTTTATTTAGGAGTATTTTGAAAAAAAAACTATTTTCACTGTATTACTTTCTACTCTAACCGCATCCATTAAAATCATCACCATAACTCACATAAGAAACAGTTTCCAACAGTGACTAGAGTTTTTACATTCATTGTGTGTTACAAATTATTTAGAACGGCAATTTTATGTAAGCCAATTCTGTCATCATCTATATAAGTCTACAACACAGTTGCATTGAGAGCTAAAAATTTTCCACTCACCAGATGTCGCTTGTTAGAACTGAGGTGAAGTTATTTGTTTCCTACAGCATCATCATCGTTAAAATTATTTACGAACGGCAATTTTATGTAAGCCAAGGCTGTCGTCTATATAAGTCTACAAAACAGTTGCATTGAGGGCAAAAAATTTTCCGTCGTTACAACTGAGTTGAAGTTATTTGTGTCCTACAGCATTATTAGTTAAAAAGTTGTGATCGAAGGACAACCACAACCTCATTCAGTTGGTTTAACTTTTATAGTTTTCGATTAGTGGTAACGATTATAGAAAATTAACTAGAGCTTGTTGGTCTGAAGTGAAATCGACGCACAAAAATCTTGGTATGATTCCATTGTCTGGTCTCTCTTTTGCAATTCCCACAAGGATGGCACTTTTATGCTATTTTGTGTTTATCGCTGTCCTGATCTTAAAACAGTTCTTTTAATATCTTTTTATTCATTATATCTAAAAGTCGAAGTGCGGACACATTTAGTTTTAGCGGGCTGCAACAACTAGATGCAGACAAATGTGGTTGGTATGTAACTTGGGATTGGGTGTGTCCGCGGCTTTTGGGTGACCCTGCACATCAATCAACTTTCATAGTCATTTTAATTATTTTTATTCGGCCACACCTAGTTTTAGCGAACACGCCTGAACAAGTTTGATTACGGTTGGTTAAGCCACTTTGCACCTAGTTTAAACCGGCTAAACCTTGGTGTTTGGTTAGAAAAGCGAAATAAAGTTAACGCATTTGTTGTGTAAATGTCTTAAGCTATATAATGGTATTAAAACAATTATGTATAGTGTATACATTCTCCATACTTTTTAATATAAAGTGTCGTAATTGAGCGAAATCTAAATAGAGAGGGCTTGCATTGCTTATAATTATTTAAGTGTATTTTTGTTGTTATGTAGTCTATTTAATTAACCGAAAATTTGAATATAGCGTAAATAGATCCACTAGTTAGATCACATAGACATCTTAAACCACATGTTATGAAATAATTTTATATAAAATGTTAAGAAATCTTTAAAATTTGAAACAACTCACGTAAGCAAATTAATTTATAGGATCCGGTATCGAAAGCAAATATTATAAATAAAGTATGTAGATAGGTATCGCAGAAATTAATAAAAATTAAAATTTTAACTATTATTTCAATTTCTTAAATAAATAATTTAGTTTGTAAGAGTCGTTGTTGAATGTTTTCTACTTTAGCTAAATTGTATGAAAGATATTTTCTTAAATTTTCTACTGCCAATGCTGTTTTCAATTATGATATTTGATTGTGTAATTGAATATAACACAAAATAATTGTGTTAAATTCAAATTTTATTTCTCACTTATTTTTAAAATTATAAGAATTCAGAATCTAGAGATACAGGCAGTTAGGGTTGCCAATACTGCTATATAATATTGAGGATCCAAACCATAGAATACTATAATACATACATAATAGAACTTGGGAGTGGGCGGAGCCCGTGTAGCTACTAAAATGCCACTAACACGTCAATTCACACGTATAAATGTCAATACGAGATGTGTTTTGATGTTACAATCATTTCCAAATTTCGCATGCAAATTATTTAGAAAATGCCAAATTGCACGCTATTTACAAATAAATATGTATTAAAATCCGTCTGCCAACACAGCAAATCGGGTTTGTAGTAGTGATTAACTGATAATACGACGTAATTGTTGTATGTGTGCTCCCGGCGACGCTTATTCTCGTACAAAAAAAGGTTGACAGCCATTCTATTGTGTATTATAGTTATAGTATTGTATGATCCGAACACTATGTTTCTTAAAAAATACGTAGTAGTCTAAACGACTATATTTTATTAAGCTTAAGGCTGTTGCTTTAAAATATGAATTATCAATTTACGACATTATAATCATAATTTTTAAACAGCCTTTCACAATCCCGCTGCTGGACATCGGTCACCCTAAAAAACGCTACAAAACACGCTCTCGGTTCACCTGCATCCATCGGCTTCCTGCATGTTTAACCTGATCGTACGCCATCTGTTAAAACATACATACTACCTGCATGTTTTTATATTTTAGCCCTAACTATTATATTTTTAAGGTAAAAGTCACGAAAATACTATAATTGAAATTAAAAAGCTAGCAACCCTACACTGGCTGACAGTACTCTACAGTAACTGTAGATAAAAAATATTAACAGATATAAAATTTAAGCTTTAAACTTAACAAATTTCAAATAAAAATCTTAATTCTAAATCTCTATAATCAAAATATCAATTTAAAAATATATTATTTGTTTGAAATTCCAAGTAATATTTTTCAAATTAAATTAAATTTTAAAAACCTTGTAATGAGGGTTACATGCATCTACTTTCTACATTGAATATTTATTACATATTAAGAAAAAAATATAAATAAAACTATTGTCATCAATTAGAATATATTACGATAAGAGTTTTGTCCTACCTAAACCATTAGTAACTTTACATTACAAGCGCACATTTTAGTTAAAAGAACCGTTGACGCAACTTTTTATGCTAATTTAAGGTTTGTTTAGTGTCTTGCCTTTCGTCCGGTCCTAATTTAACCAACTTTATGGTGCTCGTTTAACAGAATTATGTAATGAAACTTCAAACTTCCTATCGTAAATATTTTAAAGTACAAACCCAGTAAGTAATATGTATTATTTAGAAACAATTCGCAAGCTACGTAGAATATGTGCAACTTAGTCCCCGTAATGCAAAAAACATATTTTGTTTGCTATGTAAGAGCGTCTTAGAGTTAAGTCTCACAAGTAACAACTCTGAACTGCCTTATACGTAAAACTTTTAAGGCTTGCGGTATCACAGCACAATTATTTTGCTATAATTTTTATCCGTTCAATTATTTCATCATCATTTATATATTCCAATGTATTGCATATACATTAATATAACATTTTTCAACCAAAATAGAAGAATAAACACATCTCTTGTTGTTTCCCGCACAACTTTTTTGATAATAGTAATTGCTGTGATGAAAGAAACATTAAAAAATGGAGAAATATTTTATTGTGCGTGGATGTGCAAGTGGTTTAGCATCGGAAAAATAGGCTGAAAATGACTTTTATTGACCCAACTGAGTGATCGCAGCGCGTCACTTATGGTGTCCATATTTCTAAGACATTATTTTCTACGGCGATCGTTCTCCTGTTCTCTAACTTTCATGATCGTCACAATAAGAGGCAATAATCTTCCGCTCACCAGATGTCGACAGTTAGAACTGGGGTCAACTTATTTATCAGACAGATAGTGGCAAGTTGCGTTTTAAATAAAAGATACGCAAAACAAGTCCACAGTGTTTCAGTAAAACTCTCACTTCAATTTTTACACATTTTGAACTCGTTTTTTATTCTTGTACTTTTATAAATTCCGTACAAACAAAATATAACTAATATATCAATAAAAGAAGTTAATCTTTACACTTTTCTAACAATTTAACTTCCCTACCATGAGATATGTCCAATTTTTCACCAAAATGGCACGCCCTAGTGACTGCAAGAGTTGTGAAATTTTATTTATATCTTTTGGACTAATTTCAAAATATTAATGAAAGTTTCTCTATCTTGTGGCTGTATTAGATTTTTATATGCATATCATATACCATATTATAAGCTATACAGGAACGACACCGTATTTTCATTTTTAACAGGATATATTGTGTGCGTTTGGCAGAAAAAAGCGCTAGCAAGCGCTTACTAGCGCTAAAATAGTTTTCGGCCAGGACACGATTGCTACTTCAGTAGCGCTGACACAATCCGCCATTTTGCTTATTTAATTTGTTTGTTTTGAAGTAGAGTTTATAAGTTGTTTTTTGGTACATTAGTTTTAAGTAATATAATGACATGAATAGACATATACGTGTTATTAAAAAATCATGATTGGTAAGTTTTTAATATGAATACTTCACAAAAATATATTTAAATTAGGTTAGGTTCCATGGTTAAAACTAACATCGTGTCCTAGAGGAAAATAGCTACCTACGATTTGACAGCGCTGACCGCTTACGATCGCCATTTTCCTTACAAGCGCTTGCTAGCGCTTTTTTCTGCCAAACGCACCCATTCACTATTTATGTAGTAACTTTAACAGATAAAAATACAATCTAGTACTGCCAGGAAGAGCTATTTTATTCTTAAATTGGCAAGAGTGAAAATATTTAATTTTTTTTTAAATATAAAATGGTGTCGTAGACAGAGAAACCTATAGACAAATTGGCGCCTTTTTTTCGCATTCGCACACGAAAAAGATAGATTTATGCATACGTCTTGCATAGAAGTGAGACAGAGCGATGTGATTGTTTGTCCCTTTCTCCGTGCCGGTTTTTTATTTAGCAAACTACACTTTGCTAAACAACTTTGACAGTTCGTAGCGATCTAAGGAGTTTACAAGTTGGTTTAAGTGAGAAAAAAGTGTTTTGTGAGCTTGAGATTGGTGAATCTTGTTCAGTTCAGTTCTTAGAACAATTAAAAATGTTATCTAAATATGTTTAAAAGTCATAAAGATTATTGTATAACCTAAAACTATGTTATCGTCCTTGCTCATTCGAGACCACGCTTATCATTAGTCTATAGGTTTCTCTGTCTACGAATGGTGTAGTTGGTACAATGAAGTTATATGTATTTACGTACTAGAACAGCTATCTCAAACAAATAATGTGCGCTACTCTGTGTTCACGCGGTTGTTTTTTTATCATAGAATAAATATAGGTAGAATGATCCGTAGGTAATAGTAGATTGTATTGTTAAATAGGTAAATTATATCGAGAATAATATTTAAATTTCGTCATTTATTTTGTATATTATATTCGCTCATTTAATATAATATATCACAATTACATTTTAATGATATTTTTATTTCCCTATTTTAAAAGGTATCTATGTCAAATATAAAAAAAAACATATTAAAGGTATGTTTAACAAAAGACTAGAGTGGAACAGAGTAGCTGAATGCAGTGTCGCCTCTAGTACGTAGTACATAATAGCTCAATGACTTTGTGACCTATAATTTATTTATTTAGTTATATAAACACGTAATTATTTGAAATAAGAATAAAATCACAGAAGTCTTGAATAAAATGAGTAGTAATTGACACGGTCGATATTTTGATCTCAATGGAATAAAAATGCGCTCTCCATTTCATACTGACACACTTAAATTTATAAATTTTAATACATTATCAATAATAATGTCCGACCGAAGGTCGATTTCTGGCCGATGCCGAAGCCTATTAATCGGCTATCGCCACAACCTTAAGAAACACAACCGTAAGAAATACAGTTCAAGATTGGCTACAATTAACACCTAATAAAAGATAAACTAAAAGTGCCGTCGCCACCTCCATCGCGCTCTTGCCCCTTCGTAACAGTTCGTTTAATTTCGTCGCTTGCTAGAAACCTTCGACTTCGGCCCATTTTGGCCGAAGCAGAAGGTTTCGACGAAGGTGGCCGTGGCCGAAGCTTCGGTCGGACTCTAGTTACTAATTACAAAAGCGCTGAAAATTTCAGCGCTTTTATAGTATTTCAGCCTGAAATACGAATAAAGTTCATTTTACTTATATGTTATTTAGGATATCAATGGTCAGGATATCAAAAAATAACATATAGATAGACATATGTTTCCAAACTTAGTAGTTCTCCTATAATAAGTAGGGGACCTAAGGTTACGCTGTACAATGAAATCATGTAACGAATTTTATCTTAAAATTACTTTAACAATTTTAGTCTTAAGTTAAATCAATATCGTATAATTTTAATTTAGTTTAAGTTTATATGTATTATAATATTATTACGTATGTAGCAAGAATGCAAGCTGCCATGTGAATGAAATATTATTTTCCTTTGAAGTATTTGCCATTTTGTTACTTTATAGTTTCAATTTTTAGTTATTTTTATATTTTCTTTTTATACGAAATTACACTACGTATGATACAAAATTATTAAAAATTGTATTAATTATTACCTAAAACAAACGTTGGTACGTATGTATGTACGTATCTATAATAAAATTTGGACGCTCACGCATAATTTGTTGTAAATAATAATAATTCTGTAAAAATAGCCCAATAAATGGGTGCTTATTAAATTTAATAAATCAGCAAGACCTAAAGTTTGTTTAATTTTTTTTATTGTAACCTGAATCAAAATATTTTATGGCAGTGCGTGATGAACAAGAAAATTAAAACCAAAAAATTAAGGTAGCAATAGTTACTCAAAACTAAATCTTACCCGCCGCTCTAAATAAAAACAAATATCATAATATAAATAACACTCGTCGATTAGTATAGGAAGTAGCGAGGAAAGGAGGCAGATACGTAGTGCACACATAATACTCGTCATGCCCATCCCTCACTGTTTTATCGGTCGGCGCGAGTCAAAGGACTGGCAATATGAGCGCGAGTGACTCGCGGAAACCGCAGCCCGAGTCGAGCGCTCGTTACGGAAGCATGACACGTGTCATTAAAAAATCAAATAGTGTACTTATCGTCATCATTCAGCTATATTATCATTTCGACGACGACAACGTATATAGTTCTTTGTATGACATTGATATAATTAGCTATAATCAATATGCATAGCTCGCAATCTGCAACAGTTTCAACGTCCATTATATTGCAAACGCAAGCGACCTAGTGCGGACCAGTTTATACAAAGGTACCTTGTGGTGCGGACCGAGTGGCGATTAATTGCGCGAGTAGAGCAATATGTGGACAAACGGCAACATCGCCGCAACGCGAGGAGCTTAGTGTGACCGAGCCATTAGATTAGGTCACTGAAATCTAAATAATAAGGCACTAGAAATGCCTTCTACTGTCTTAATATCCGGACGCGTGTCGCCGGTTCGCAGCTATCACACATAGACAAACAATAAATACATAATTATGCCTACACGTATATCTAGCATTCATGCAACAAAGTACCAAATATGGATCGGATAGCTACTGCGTTAAAGAATATTTTATAAAAACATAAAATTTCAGGAGGCATAGCCACTCGGTCCAATAATTAACGTGTGCGAAAAACAGAATGACATTGCCTGTCCACTCACTTGAGCCTAGTGCAGCGCAACGCACGTTTCGATAACTGTATTAAGCGTCGTTGATCGTCCAGGAGTCTCACACCAAGATATAACTAATTAACTGAAAGTGTCTCAGTAATAGACGCTTTTAGTCTTAACCTTAGCTTTTAGGTGTTTTATAATTATAGAAAAGGGGATATAATAAAACAAGGATAAATATATCCATTTATCTTTAATATCCGGATCTTTCAGAAACCTGGAATAATAGCATTGTATTAAATAAACAGATGTTTAAATAAAATAATTACAACATTATACAAAAAGCAAATAATGGTATGGGTGACATATTTATCATTTTTTATTAGTTTTAAAGATCTGTAACTAACTTTCTATTATTTGTTATTTTTCAGTTACCCGGCTTCTTACAGATCGAATTTAGTTTACTATTCTTACAATACATTAAAACTGCATAAAAATTTATCAAGTAATTTAAAAGTACAAAGAAACAGATAATCGCTGATAAACGGTTAAAAGTATAAATATTTAGAAAGAAAGAAATAGAGAAGGTGTATATAAATATTTAACGAAAAATCCCATTTCGGTAAAAGTACGTAAGCTAACATAATAATTTATCGATATCAAATAATGTGTCAAGTCACTGACTCGAGCTCGACTCCTACGGCTGTGTTCTTGGAAATTTACGTTCGCGACAATATTGTTTATTACTCATACTATAAATTCATCGTTGCTTTTAGCTGTCGTACTCGTAGACACGAATTAGCTTAAGAATCATCATCATCATCATTACAGCCCACTCTGAACGTAGGCCTCCCCCAAGGTATGCCACAAAGCACGGTCCTGAGCCACCTGCATCCATCGACTTCCTGCATGTCTTCCCAGGTCGTAACTCTATCTAGTGAAGGGTCGCTCTACACTTCGCCTACCGGTACGAGGCTGCCACTCGAGAACCTTTTTTTCCCAACGTTTGTCGGTTCTTCGAGCTATATGGCCGGCCCATTGCCACTTCAGCTTACTAATCCGTTGGGCTATGTCGGTCACTCTGGTTCTACTGCGGATATCCTCATTTCTAAGTTTATCACGCAGAGAAACTCCGAGCATAGCCCTCTCCATAGCTCGCTGAGCAGCTTTGAGCGTCCTCGTTATACGGCCAGCAGTGAAGGACCACGTCTCGGTTCCGTAGGTCATCACTGGCAAATCGCACTGGTTGTACAACTAAGTTTTCAGGTTTTGCGGTATACCTGACAAGAAAATGTGTCGTATTTTCTCAAACGCTGCCCAGCCGAGTTGAATCCGTCGATTGACCTCTCGGTCGAAGTTGGACTTACCTAGTCGGACTATTTGTCCCAGGTAAACGTACTCGTCAACAACTTCGAGCTTAGTGCTCCCAACAACTACCGGCATGGGTGTGACATGGACATTAAACATGATCTTTGTTTCGTCCATGTTCATCTTAAGACCTATCCGTTGGGAGGCACTATTGAGATCATTGAGCATCGTGCTTAAGTCCTCCAGCGATTCTGCCATAGGGACTATATCGTCGGCAAATTGAAGATGAGTGATGTACCCGCCATTGATGTTAATATCGTATCTTTCCAGTCCAGTAGCTTGAAAACGTCTTCCAATGCAGCGGCGTCTACGGGTGCCTCTACAGGTCCCATAGCGGTAATGCCGAAACAGACCGACTCTTCGACCATGTCCCACGAAATAGCTACAGATTCGTTGCTACAGCAGATCCCTTCCGCAGAGAACGTGACCCTCGGCGATTTTAACGCCCACCACGCCGAATGGCTTGGTTCACGTGTAACCAATCTTGCGGCGTATGGTCTGAGACAACTGGTTACTTCGCTAATTTCCAGATGACTAAATTCCAGACGTGGAGGATCATGCACCCTCCCTGTTGGACCTTCTGCTGAGCTTATATCCGGATAGATATGAGGTCTCCGTCGACGCCCCTCTAGGCTCCACGGATCATTATCCTGTCCGGAGTGTCGTGCCACTCACGCTTGAATTGCGGTTGCATTCTGGAGGCTGCCGCCGTGTTTGGCACTGTAGGTCAGCCGATTGGGTTAGGATGCGGTCTTTCTATGCATCCTACCCTTGGGGGCGGGTTTGCTTCGCCGGACGATCCCTACGTTGTTGCTGACTCTGTCGCTGATATGGTGCTTCAGGGTATGGAACTTTTTATTCCTTCCTCTGTGGTACCCATCGTAGGCAGATCTGAGCCCTGGTTTAGTCGCTCCTGTAAAATAGCATCATGCTATAAGCAGGAGTGCTACCAAGCCTGGACTGACGCATCAACGTCCCGGGATGTAAACGCCAGCGCCCTAAAAAAGAAGTATATCTCCGCCCCCAGACCCTTCAAAAGAGTCATTGCCAAGGCAAAGTCAGAGCACATTGGCAGAATTGGCGAGAAACTAATTCGCCTTCTTTCTGGAACCCGTTTCTGGCCTCTCGCCAAGGCTGTCCAAGGGAATTTCTGTCAGCCATCTCTTTCATCTCTGCACAAGGAGGACGACTCACTGGCCCATGCCGCAAGGGAGAAAGCCGATCTGCTAGGCTCTTTCTTTGCGTCCAACTCGACTCTCGATGACGGGGGAGTACGCGCCGACCATCCCGCGGTGTGAGTGCTCCATGCCGGAGGTGCGATTCACACAGCGCTTGGTTAGCAAAGCACTCCTCTCCCTGGAAATTCACAAGTTGAGTGTGGGCCTGACGGAATCAATTTTTGCCAGAGTTGGCACCGGATTTAACGCGTCTTTTCCGGTACTCCTACTCCCTAGGCGTATTCCTGAAATCGTGGAAGACGGCTTTCGTCCACCCGATCCCTAAAATAGGCGACCGCTCAGATCCGTCAAGCTACAACCCTATCGCCATCAAATCCTTGTTCTCTAAAATAATGGAATCCATTATAAACCGCCAGCTCATGCGGTACCTTGAGTACCTTAATCACCAGCTGATTAGTGACCGCCAATACGGTTTTCGTCGTGGTCGATCAGCTGGCGGTCTTCTGGTCTACCTGGCTCATAGATAAGAGGAGGCACTAGAGTCGAAGGGGGAGGCATTGACCGTTTGTTTAGACATTGCGAAGGCCTTTCTTTGCCTTTGGGTTTAGCACAAAGCGCTTCTTTCGAAGCTCCCTTCTTATGGGCTTCTCGAGAAATTGTACAATCGGATCACCAGCTTTCTTTCAGATCAGAGCATCAAGGTCTTTGTAGACGGTGCAAGTTCCGATTACAATCCTATTAATGCTGGCGTTCCATAAGGCTGCACGCTATCACCAACGCTGTTTCTTCAGCATATCAATGATATGTTGCAAACTGGTAACATTCATTGCTATGCAGATGACAGCATTGGTGATGCTTTGTACACCGGCCGTGCTAATATTTCTCGGGAAAACATCTCCGAGTACCGGGACCAACTTGTGTCTAAAGTCGAGTCTTTGCTGAATAGTCTCGGATTGGGGGCGACTAAATCTGGTCCAGTTTAACCCTCAGAAGACACAAGTTTGCGTGTTAACCGCTAAAAAGAACCCCTTTGTCGTTTCTCCTCAGTTTCAAGGCACTCCCCTTGTTGCCTCAGCCAGTATCGGAATCTTCGGCGTCGACATATCGAGTGACATACAGTTTCGTGGTAACTTTGAAGAGAAGGCAAAATTGGCCTCTAAAAGGCTTGGCATCCTCAGCAGAGCGGGACAGTATTTCATGCCGGCACACCGTCTGCAACTTTACAAGACGCAGGTTCGGCCGCACATGGAATACTGTTCCCATCTCTGGGCTGGGGCTCCCCAGTGTCAGCTCCTTCCACTTGACCGCATTCAGCACAGAGCGGCTTAAATCAATGACGACCGTGTGCTTTCCGATCGGCTCGATTCACTGTGCTGCGAAGAGATGTTGTATCTCTTTGCGTATTTTATCGCATCTATCACGGGGAGTGCTCTGAGGAATTGTTCGGATTAATCCCAGCCGCCAAATTTCGTGAACGCACTACGCGACAAACGTCCCGATACCATCCACACCATTTGGATGCTTGGCGGTCCATCACTGTACGTTTCACTAGGAGTTTTCTGCCGCGTACGACCCCTCTGTGCGATGTGCGATTTTTCCGAACAGATACGATACGACCTAGGGACCTTCAAGAAAAGAGCTTACTCCTTTCTAAAAGGCCGGCAATGCACCTGCAATAATTCCCCTGGCGTTGTAGTTGTTCATGGGCGGCGGTAGTCACTTAATATCAGATGAACCGTATGCTCAATTGCCCCCTCTCCTATAAAAAGGGGTCCATTCTCTCCGCAACTCCTGTAACAAATCAATGACCTCAATTATCAGCATAGTTTTGGAGAGATATTATTTGAATGCTTGAACCAGTCGAGCGTATTAGTCTCACTGCAGGCGATTGCCTGGGGTGGGGTCCGAATGGGGTGATAACAGCCTCCTTTGATTCAACGCCTACAAAACATAAGCGCATTACTTCACCGCGAAAAGAAGTCACCTGACTTTAACTCCTTCTTACCGAAATGCGTCATTGGAATTCACCGACTGCCTTCAGTTACTGGGGGTTGAGGTTTCTTCAAACCTAACATTTGGACGGTTCATTAAGTGCAAGGCCAAATCAGCTGGAAGGGAGTTAGATATCCTTGCGTGGTACGGCAACACTTACACCAGGACAGTTACACTATATTCAGATGAAGTCCAGTCGTGCATGAAGTGTTCCTGCCATACATGAGCTAATGCTACAAAATACCACTAAGCGGCTTTCGATATAATGGGAAGGCGTGCTAAGAGATTATTAGTGACAACAATATGGTTAGAACCAATCTTATCAGCCTCGATCCCTCGAGCATAGGCGCAATGTTGGCAACCTTTTCGTTTTTTACCGTGTAGGCACATTTCGGAGATTGTGCGCTTGACATGTGTCAATCATTCATTTTTAGTAGTGACATCATACGTTTTCGCCTCTAAGGTCGTCTATACGCCAGTACAGATAGCGCGCGAGTTGAATGCAGAGCTCAGGAATGCGATAGTGCTGTGACCTAATTAGAATTAATGATGACAATATGTCGATAAATTTCAACATTGTTTTAAGTTTAATGTTTTAAGTTTAGAAAAAACAAGGTGGTTGCGCGGAAAAAACCATTGGATTATTATATTTGACGGTAGAGGTGCCAAGTCGCTTGTTCCTTTCCGAAAAACGATATCATTCATACCCTCCTCGATCCTCCATCGACGCATCGGGGTGGTGGGGTGGGAGGGGCAAGAAGATGATTCTAGAATGTCACGTAATCATCGGGGCCGAGGACATATAAGGCACGCGCGACCGTTGCGCGTCCTCTTTCCGTCACAGTCGTCGTTGAAACCACACCGCTAGTAGAAACCGCTTTAGCCTGGAAGCAGTCGAGCTCCAGGAGACCCGCCTCACATCGTGTGAGATATAGTCGCGCACCGCCTCTCTCCGGAGTGTTCCAGAAGAAGTTCCAGAAGTTGCAGCTATAGTGCTCAACAGGATAGAAGAAACCCCGGTGAGTCAACATTCCTTAATTTAGCTCCTGCCTTACATAGTTTAACCCGCTCCAATTTTGTTGTTCTCCTAATAAGGCAGGATTCCTTTTCAGCGATTTGGCACAATAATAGTTTAGTTTTAGGGAAGAGCGAGTGCATTATACCGCATGCTATAGTAGTCGCCTTTACGTAAGCGTAGAAGCAACCGCATATACAGTCCACTTTAGTTAATATCTCGCGTAATAGGTTTAAGGTTCGACCGGGGAACTAGACTTCGGCAGCCTTAAACACGTGGCTCCACCATTTTATGGTCACTTCGAGCAGGATTTTGGTCGAATTGTTGAATTAATTAATTAGATAATGCACTCTAATTTATAGAATAGACTTAAATAGTGTTCGTTTAAATTTAAATTTTGATTAGGTACTCGCAAACAGAATTATTCGTTTTATAGCGCTCGTATTTGATTAAATTTAAAGCCTATTAAATAATTGAAACAGTGTAATAGGAACCGTTTGATACGCTTACCCACAATCTTGATAAAATTATTGAGTGCAAATGACGCGTCACCTCGACTCGCTGCGCAGGTGTTCGATTTAATTACGTAATACGGCATACCGAGTGTCCATCCTTTATTGTTTGTGCGTTGTGAGATTAATTGTGATTGATATAACTTTATTATAATAGTTTAAAATGGCAGTTAGTGGAAGTGAAATCAAAATTAAAACGCTTTATGCCAAGAGGGACATACTCTTTTCGCGTATGCAGAATATAAGTGATTATACAAAGAACATTCATATAGAAGCAGTGCGGGAAACCTTTTTGACTGAAATCGAAACGATAGATTCTTTACGAATAGATTACGAAAAAATATTAGACCAAATTAATCATTTGGAATTACAAATCGACCCGAAATACATAGTGAACTACCAACCGCTGCTGGCATTCGAAGATATGTTGTGTCGCGTGAAAAGAATTGCGAGATCCCTACTATCTCAAAACGAAGCAAAGCCGGAAAAACAGGTACGTCCAAGCGACTCGATTAGGTTGCCGCCAATAGATATTCCGGTATTTAATGGTGATATTAAGACGTGGCCCTTCTTCTTCAGTAGTTTTCAAAACAATATACACAATAACCCATCGTTATCGGACGCCGAAAAATTATATTACTTAATCAGTAAACTTAGTGGCAGGGCACAGTCGATCTGCTCTGGTTTTACACCTACAGCAAACAATTACTTATTAATATTCGAAACGCTTAAAACTAAATATGAAGATAGGAGAATGTTAGCTTCCGAATATTTGAACCAGATATTCGATCTTAAACCTATATCATCCGCGAACATCAACGGCTTAGAGCAATTTCTAGATAAATTTGTGGCATCGGTGGCTGCACTTAAGAATTTGAAATTTAATGATCTTATGGACGTGGTGTTTCTCCATATTGCACTGAAGAAGTTGGACCCCGACACCGTGCGTGCGTTTGAAATGGAGCATCGTAGCTCGGAGATGCCTTCCTTTCATTCATTAGCATCGTTCGTGCGAGATCAAATAAAGGTGATGCAGCGCTCTCCGAACGTTAAACAGGAGAATAAAAGGTGCGTCGACCGTAGACAGACTCAACCATCTAAAATAGCAGGGTCGTTAACTTACGTAACCGCTACGCCAACATCACTCCAGCATACTTGTTTAGTATGTAAAGATAGACACGGTAATTTATATAATTGTGCGACTTTTCGTAAATATTCACCAAGCGAGCGTTATAAATTAGTAAAGACAAACAACCTATGTTTGAACTGCTTAAGCGATAAGCATTTAGTTGCAAAATGCAATTCGAGTTCCGTATGTAGCAAGTGCGCCAGGAAACATCACACGCTATTACATTTTGAAAATAGCAACATAGCGGCGTCAAGTAAAGCGGATAAGGAATTCGCCCCTACTAAGGTCAACGATTCTAGCGGTCGACCTGGTGATGTCGCTCTGTGCTCATTGGCAAATATGGGAGCACAACCTCCTTCAACCGTGTTACTGGGTACGGCACGTATTTTGGTTAGGGATTCGCGTGGAAACGAACAAAGCGTCCGTGCACTGCTGGACAGCGGAGCCCAAAATAGCTTTATAACGCGACAATGTTGTCAGCGCTTAGGCTTAGTAATAAATAGGTCACTTTCATGTCCTGTAATTAAAGGCATCGGAGGCACTAGTAAATCAACACAGGGATATATAAATTTAAAAATTTATTCTCGGATAGATCGTAATGTTAACTTTGATATAAATGCACTAGTAGTAGATAGGGTCACTGAACGGTTGCCAACCGTTTCGGTTGACACCTCGGCAATGATTGAATTTAATAATTTGACTCAGGCGGACGACACTTACGCCGTTCCTGGAAACATAGACATGCTCATTGGAGCATCGGTTTTCCCTCATCTTTTGTTAAACAATAAGGTCAGGGGCAACTCTTCGCATACCGCGCCTTACGCACTGGAAACCGTATTGGGCTATGTGATCCTTGGCTCCGCCCCCATCATAGATAGTATTTCGGCAACCTCTTATTGTGGTATGGCTGTCGAACCGCTCGAGTCGTTAGTCCGCAAATTTTGGGAGATGGAGGAGGTGAACGTCCCACCCATAGCTAGCTCAGATGACAGGTTATGCGAGGAAATTTACGTCCGCACGACCATTCGTGATCGCGACGGTAGATATAGTGTAGCGCTACCCTTTAAAGGAGATGTTTTATCTCTCGGCGATTCGCGTCAAATGGCGGAAAAACGTTTCTACAGCTTGGAGCGTAGGATGCTCGCTTCACCCCAGTTAAAGGAAGCTTACGACGGCGTCATTAACGAATATATAAGAGAAGGTTACATATCACTTGTGGCTTCGAAATTAGATAACTACGAAGACACACCGTCGTATTTCATACCACACCACGGAGTCATTAAAGAGGACAAACTTACATCTAAGTTACGTGTAGTGCTCGACGCTAGTGCTAAAACTAGCACTCACCTGTCGCTTAACGATATCCTCTATAGTGAGCAAAATTTACAGGGCAGTTTATTTAATATAATAGTCAATTTTCGTTTGTTTAGTATAGCACTATCCGCCGATATTCGTCAAATGTTTCTTTGCATAGGGGTCCGTGAATGCGACCGTAGATTCCAACGCATTTTATATCGTTTCAACCCAAAGGAACCTCTAATGGTGTTTGAATTTAACCGCGTTTGTTTTGGTTTAAAGTCGAGCCCATTTCATGCGTTACGCACGGTGAGACAGCTCGCTCACGATGAAGGTCCCTCTTATCCTAAAGCTAAGAGGGCAATTGAGAGCGGATTATATATGGATGATTTTGTGTACTCGGTCGATAGCGTGGAGGAGGCAACCCTAACCACCGCCGAGGTTATAAGGCTCATGAAATCGGGTCAATTCGATCTTGTGAAGTGGACTAGTAATTCGCGTCCGGTTTTGGATACAATCCCACTATCACACCGTCTTTCGGCGATAAAGGAATTCGACGATTCTGATACACACAAGGTGCTCGGTCTGTGTTGGTCACCAGAGTCCGACGTGTTTAGCCTTAAGGTAAATCCGCCCGTAGAGAAATGCACAAAGCGCACAATACTGTCATGCGTTGCTAGATTATGGGACGTCATGGGTTTCGTAGCTCCGGTGGTATTATACGCTAAGCTTTTAATTAAACAACTTTGGTTATTGGAATGCGACTGGGATGACTCGCCGCCTGACAGCATTGTTCGGTTGTGGCAGCGCTTTAGAGATGAACTTCCTTTATTAAGAGAAATTAAAATACCGCGTCATATCAACGTAGATAGAAGTAGCGCCATAACAGTCGTTGGGTTTGCAGACGCCATCGAGAAGGCTTACGGGGGCGTTGTATATTTCCACGTCCAGAATAATGGTAGAAATTCGATTAGCCTCATTAGTTCTAAGTCGAAAGTCTCCCCCCGTAAGGTTGTCTCTCTGGCGCGCTTAGAGCTTTGCGCAATATTAGTACTCGCCAAGCTTATTACCGCAGTTATCAGCGCATGTAGGGATAGAGTTCACATAGAAAGGATATTGGCCTTTTCCGACTCCACCGTCGCCTTATGCTGGGTTCATTCTTCACCCCACCGTTGGGATACGTTTGTTGCGAACCGAGTGGCCAAGATACAAGACGAGTTAGAAACGCGGAACTTTTATCACGTGTCCGGTACGGAAAACCCCGCCGATTGTCTATCCCGTGGACTCACCCCGATGCAAATAATGGACCACCCGCTTTGGTTCCACGGACCTGCTTGGGTTCACTTGGATCCCTCGCAATGGCCAATAACCGATTTCGAACCTTCGTCAGTGTCACAACCGCCGGAAGAAAAGAGACACGCTCTAGTGGCGAACGTTTCGAGCGAGGTTTCTCCAATCATTGCTTTGGCGAACCGCTTGTCCTCTTGGTCGAAATTATTGCGTAGCGTAATTTACGTTTGTCGATTCGCGAAGCTGTTACCGCGACGTTCGTATGTCTTAGCATCCGATTACAACTATGCTGAGTCGCTAGTATTACGTGAACTTCAACGTGCGCACTTCTCTGAAGAAATTAGAAGATTACAATCGAATAGAGCTTGTAGTCGCGCCTTTCAACGCCTTAAGCCATTTTTACAGGATGGGATTGTAAGGGTAGGTGGACGCTTGTCCAACTCGCAATTGAGTTTCGACCAACGGCACCCTATTGTTTTACCGCGTAAAGACCATATCATGAACTTATTAGTCGATTACCATCATAAATTGAACTCGCACGCTGGCCCCGACTTGTTGATGTCGATTTTGCGTCAGAATTATTGGATTCTTTCTGCACGTAGTTTGATACGCAATCGGGTGCACAGATGTATAGCTTGCTTTCGGGCACGCCCCAAGCCGTCATTTCCGGAAATGGCGGAACTTAGAACTTGTAGAGTAATACAATCAGTAAAGCCCTTCACGCACACCGGGTCTGATTTCGCTGGTCCGTTTAAGGTCACGCTCACTCGCGGGCGTGGTATAAGATCCACAAAGGCTTACGTCTGCATTTTCGTATGTCTAACTACTCGAGCGGTGCATATAGAACTCGTTGGTGATCTAAGCACAGCAGGCTTTATGGGTGCATTTAAAAGATTTCTTTCCCGCCGTGGCCCTGTAAGTAGATTGTATTCGGATAACGGTACGAACTACGTCGGTGCAAAACGTATTCTATCGGAACTACATGAGCTCTTAGCTAGCAAGTATTATAATTCGGAGTTCGCTCACATTCTAGCCGAGAACCGCATTGAGTGGTCTCTGAACGTCCCAGCCGCGAGTCATTTTGGGGGCAATTGGGAGACTAATATCAAGAGTCTAAAGAGTCATTTATACCGAGTAATAGGAGATCAGATTTGTCCTTCGAAGAGCTAAGTACGGTGCTCGCTCAAATTGAATGCGTAATGAATAGTCGCCCACTTTGTCGTACGTTGTCTAGTGACCCCTCGGAACCGCTGGCTCTAACTCCAGCACATTTTTTGAATTTAACGCCTTTAAAGTATTTGCCAGCCGCAGATATGGATGAGAACAGACTTAGCATTTCCGCACGCCACAAATTATTAGATCGGTTAGTGCAATCGTTTTGGAAACGATGGAGGATGGAATACTTGCATACTTTGCAGTCTCGACAAAAATGGAACACAGCAACTGAGCCTTTAGCTGTAGGAACTGTAGTTGTGCTCACCAAAGAGAATACACCGCCTCTCCACTGGCCGTTAGGAATTGTCGAAGAGGTCTTTCCCGGTTCCGACGGAGTAGTTAGGATAGCTCGCGTTAAGACCACGGTTGGGTCTTACTTGCGTCCGGTTGTCCGTTTGTGCCCCCTGCCTCTTCCATAATTTAAATTAGCTTTCTAGATTAAATTGTAGTTGAATTTAAGTAATCTTAGCGTTAGTTAGTTATTTTGTTAGTTGATCTTAGCTCTAGTTGTATTAGTTAATTTTGAAGGAAATCCTTCAAGGGCGGGGGAGATGGTTGCGCGGAAAAAACCATTGGATTATTATATTTGACGGTAGAGGTGCCAAGTCGCTTGTTCCTTTCCGAAAAACGATATCATTCATACCCTCCTCGATCCTCCATCGACACATCGGGGTGGTGGGGTGGGAGGGGCAAGAAGATGATTCTAGAATGTCACGTAATCATCGGGGCCGAGGACATATAAGGCACGCGCGACCGTTGCGCGTCCTCTTTCCGTCACAGTCGTCGTTGAAACCACACCGCTAGTAGAAACCGCTTTAGCCTGGAAGCAGTCGAGCTCCAGGAGACCCGCCTCACATCGTGTGAGATATAGTCGCGCACCGCCTCTCTCCGGAGTGTTCCAGAAGAAGTTCCAGAAGTTGCAGCTATAGTGCTCAACAGGATAGAAGAAACCCCGGTGAGTCAACATTCCTTAATTTAGCTCCTGCCTTACATAGTTTAACCCGCTCCAATTTTGTTGTTCTCCTAATAAGGCAGGATTCCTTTTCAGCGATTTGGCACAATAATAGTTTAGTTTTAGGGAAGAGCGAGTGCATTATACCGCATGCTATAGTAGTCGCCTTTACGTAAGCGTAGAAGCAACCGCATATACAGTCCACTTTAGTTAATATCTCGCGTAATAGGTTTAAGGTTCGACCGGGGAACTAGACTTCGGCAGCCTTAAACACGTGGCTCCACCACAAGGTATTAATTATCACACATTTTTATTATTTTACACATCAAAATCAATAAAAAAAATTATAATTTATGCAGCATCAGATTCTGAAATGGCAGACTTGGTTGAATCGGTGTCACTATCCTCACCATCGCTGACCTCAATTACGAATCGATCTATGGTATCTTCCATTAATCCATCTCTTTGCCAATAATTTTCTTCTAAAATTATGACGTGATCGTCGAAGCCACGCCAATCTTCCTCTATGACCTGAGAGACAGCCAGCTCCGTAACTTCTTTTAACCTTTTTAGGGAGAAATCAGAAGTAACATTGTGATGCCTTACAATTCTTTTTACTTTTGCCCAAGCCAACCCAATAGGGTTGAGGTCGCACATGTACAGTGGTAGTCTTACTACGATATGGCCTGATGAATTCTGATGAATTCATCGATTTTGAAAGATTTTTCCGTAGGTTTATGTAACTGAACCAAGTGAAAGAGCTGATCTTTTCTCATAGTAAGTGAAGCTTCGATATTGTTCTTGGTTAACCATTCCAACATTACTGATTTGGTGCTGGACTTTGTTGGGACTTTATTTTCTTGTACACTATGATACGGTGCGTTGTCCATCACAACAACGCTGGTTTGTGGTAGATTAGGGATTAACATATCAGTGGCCCACTTCTCAAAATTAACACTGTTCATCTGTCCTCGATAATCACCTGACGTATTACCAGCCTTAAAAAGTAACTTTGCATCATTTAAAAACCCTCCTCTCGATCCTGCGTGGACAAGAATGAGCCTGTACGTGGAGCTTGTATCCGTATACACGGCGTCGATCATTTCATTTCTCCAGCATTTTTTAAATGTGAGGTTGTTGTCTACCCTTGTTTCATCGAGAAAAAAATATTTCGATCTTCTTGCCTATATTGACGAATTTTCCGCAAATAAATTGACCGTGCATATGACACAGCTGGCCTCTCCACCAAAATTCTACGTTTATTATGACATTTAAGCCATCTATATCCCATGTCTTTTAACAATTTTCTTAAACTCGTCATTCCCCATGGAAACACGATTTTTTCTCTAATAGCTGCGACGAGTTTAATGCAGGTCAGAACAATTTTTTGGTTAAATTAAATTATTCAATAATTCTGTGTATAAAGCGTCTCGATCAAAATCATTGACGTTTAAATTTGTCCTTGTTACAATGTCTTTTCTTTTTAGAAGGCGAACAAAGAGGCCCTTTTTTGGCTTCATATTGAATTGCAGACAATGTTCTCTTCGAAAGTCCAGTGTAACGGCTTGCGCGATCGTAAGCATTATTTAATGTGAATGTTAAATTGTCGTTCTGCCTTTCTTTAACACACATGTCTAGAACATTTTTCGCCATTTCCCGTGCTTGGCGATGAATAAAAACTCGTTTTTTTGTAACAGAAGTTGACGTACACGGATCAGACATCATTAAAAACTTGCAACTTTATATTAACACGATAACACAGTAAGCGTATGATAGTTGTCAAGGATAGCACAGCACAGCACTACACTGCAGGCGCGCGAGACGCGGCGTACGGACGGCGGGGGGAGATGCTCCCGCTCTTCACCTCAGGCCCCGACGGCATTCAACTCGCGCGCTATCTGTATATTCCAAGGCTATGGTACTTACCATGAAGGTTAGAGGACAGGAGAAGGATCGCCGTAGAAAATAGTGTCCCAGAAATATGGACACTATAAGTGAGGCGCTGCGATCGGTCGAAGATCGGTCAATAAAAGTCATTTTCAGTCTATTTTTCCGATCAGATGCATTTTTCAGATCAGAACCACTAGCACACCCACGCACAATAAAATATGATTCCATTTTTAATGTTTCTGTTTGTCAAAAATTACGAAATTACGGAGCATGAAAGTTTTCTCACCAATGCCGCGGAGAAATTTTTTTTTTTTTTTCTGCGGGTAGGTGATAAAGTCAACAGCTGTTTTTAAGTGCTCCTATTTATAATTTCATATTTTATTAATTTCCACAATAGATAAGTGTAAATTTTACGATAATTATATTGAGAAAAGAGATCTTAATGTGCTCAAATAATAATTTATCTATGTAAACAAGCTTTTAATAACTTACTGCATCACCCATCAGCAACACTAGTATTTATCACCATTAAGCACTGTTACATTACGATTACAATATGGCAAGCATCAATAATGTAGACAAAATACAGAAAGAACTGGAAGTCAGCTGGATGCAAAAGATGGCAGAATTCGAAGATCGTTTGAAGGCTGCACTGGTCCCATCCAATCCAACGTTAGTGCAGCTAAGTCAGGAATTTTATGCATTCAAGGATATGGTCACACAAATGTTTAGTCTACTGCAACTGCAAGTTAGAAGTTGTATAAACACAATTGATGGACTTGACATGCGGCAACGGCAAAATGTATTGCTATTCAATGGCATCCCCGAGGACTCTGAAGTAAGCTTAATTGATAAGGTTCTAAGCTTAATACATGGCAAAATGGGCCTTTCTGATGTGAGCAGAACCTCGATCAAACGGTGTCACAGATTGGGCTCACAAGGTAAAGATCAAGTTAGAGCAGTCCTCGTCCAGTTCCATGATCACCATACAAAATCATTAGTTTGGAAGTCTAAGGCTAAGTTAAAAGGTACGTCTTTCACATTGTTTGAGTTCCTCACAAAGACTCGTCAAAATATTCACAAGCAGGCAAGGAAGTACTTTGGCATGAGGAATGTGTGGACGCTTGATGGCACAGTCTATATTAAACTGCCTGATAGTAGTCGGGCAAAAGTAACTTCAGAGGAAGACTTCAATAATCTTGTCACCAAGTACTCGCCAGGGTGTTCTCCTCTTTCAAATACATCACCTCCCAAAACCGAAGATAGCACAGGCAATCTCTCTGGTGTATCACAACCAAGTACATCTAAATGTAGTCGCCAACAAGAAGTGGTCTCACGCTATCAAGGGGCACAATCGGGTCCAAGCAACGAAAAAAAAAGGATACGCCGCGTTGTGACCAAAAAATAATGACGTTGTTGATATTTTCACACACTTTCTCGAGGTTGTTACGATTCTTTAAAATAATTAAGTTTACTTTATTCAGTCCTATGTTACTTGGTATCATTCAAGCCTTATATTATTCCTAATGATCATATCTTAGTAATTATCGTTGCACTATATTTAGCTTCTTAGTTTAATTGATTTAACTAAACTACTAAGGGTTAATATTGTTTATTATTTACTTTTTATAATAAGAATTTTTTTTTTATAATAAGTGGGTAGAAAAATATACACAAACTGTTATTTTGTTACTTTGTAAAGCTAAAGATTATTGTTGTAATTACTATACGCCAAGTACAGGCAAAGGTATTATACCTTGCATCCTAGTGTGTTTTAATGTTTCTAAAATACTGTTAGCAAACGGATGTTATTTTATATCATGATTAAATTTTACAATTTTTACTATATCCCTGTTAACATTGATTTCAAGAAATGATTTGGATACACAGACACTAACAAATGAAAAGTTTGATTTTGTTTCCGTTGGGAAAGATTAATTGTAGACTTATTAGTTTAATGTTGATGTTTTGTTATATCCTGTTTCTGTATTTACTTGTATAATAGTGTATTTTAATGTTCTATTAATTTAAGGTTAGTTTTAAAACAATGATTGTTATCTTTATCAGTCAACTGATGGGATAGAGCAGTGATAGTGGAGTAGTTGATTTTCTGGTTTATAAGTATAGCGTTGTAGATATTTTATACTTAGTCTTTGTTTTGTCTCTTAATATATTTAATATTTTATTATTTATTATTATCTAATATACATATTATATATAAATCTATTTAGAAGTTAATAATGTCTGATGATGAATCTTTTTATTCCATTTATAGTTCAGATTCCTCATACGCCTCTGGTAATGATCTTACAGATAATTTACTTCCCTTACGCGATCAGTTAAGTAATATTTTTCTGCCTCATAAAAAATATTTTAATGTTTGTCATATTAATGCACAGAGCATTCCAAGTCATTTTTCCTACTTAGAAGAAGCATTCTCACTAGACTGTGTCGATGCTATCTTAATATCTGAGAGTTGGCTAAAACCATCTATTATGTCGAGTTTGTACCCACTACCTAATTTCATTCTTATACGCAATGATCGGACTGAGAAGGGGGGAGGTGGTGTCGCTATATATCTACGGAAAAATATTCCTTATAAAGTTGTTCTATCTTCCCCCTCCCCATTTTCTGCCACTGCTGAGTTTTTATTTCTAGAAATAAACATTATGGGTGCTAGGGCAGTTTTAGGTGTTGTATATTGTCCTCCTTCTGTGGATTATTTTACCTCACTTGAGACGGCTCTTGACACCATTGGATCTGAGTACATACATTGCATGATAATGGGTGATTTCAACACTGATTTGTTAAAAAATACTTCTCGCTCCCAAAAACTTCGATCAATCATTGAATCAGTCGAACTCTGCATTCTCCCATTGGCGGCAACTCATAGAAATACTGGCACTGATGATTCGTTGATTGACCTCATCATTACTTCCTCTTCTGATCGTGTGATTCAGTTTGGACAGCTCTCTGCTCCTTGTTTCTCACGTCACGACTTGATTTATTTTTCATATAAACTTAAACCTCCGAAACAGAAACCTATTTTTCTGCAGTTACGCAATTTTTCAAGAATAAATATTGAGAGTCTCAGGAGAGACGCATCTTCAATTGATTTTGGCCCTTTGGTGGCAGCTTCTAACGTCGATGATAAAATATCCTTTCTAAATAATAGCATCCTGAATCTGTATAATATTCATGCTCCGGTACATTATGTAAAAGTTAAGCGTCCTCCTGCTCCCTGGATGACTAAAGGGGTACAGGTGGCAATGGCACGGCGAGATCGGGCTTTCCAGAAGTATAAAAAGAATCGCTCAGAAAAAAATTGGTCTAACTTTAAAACGTTAAGAAACAGATGCAATCAGGTGGTACGAAATGCTAAACGCCGCTACATTCATGACAAAATAACTAATTCTTCGCCCACTGATGTGTGGAAATTCCTCAAGTCTATCGGAATTAATAAAACTAATTCTCCGGAATATGACGCCTCTCTCAATTTGGATGACATTAATCGTCACTTTGTTTCTATTACTTCATTGGACCCTCAAGTCCGTTCTCAAACAATTGCTTCTATAGAATCAATGCAGCGTCTCCAGATCCCTGAATTTTGTTTCTCCCCTGTTACTCAGGATGAAATTAAAAAAGCTCTGTTAGCCATTAAATCCAAGGCTGTGGGTTATGATGAAATTAGTAAGCAAATGGTGTCTATGATTCTTGAGTACCTTCTTCCAGCTATAACACACATTATAAATTATTCTCTGGACTCAGGTCAATACCCTTCTGCATGGAAAAAAGCTTTTGTAAGACCTCTTCCTAAAATACCTAATCCTGTTTTCCCTAACCATTTTCGTCCTATTTCAATTCTCCCATACCTCTCTAAGGTTCTGGAAGCCTGTGTTTTTAAGCAAATATCTGTATTCGTTGCAAAACATAACCTGCTGAATGAATTTCAATCGGGGTTTCGCTCTGGTCACAGTACTACCACTTCGCTTATCAAAGTCACAGACGATATAAGAAAGGGCTTAGATGAGCAAAAATTAACAGTGGTGGTGCTTATTGACTTTTCAAACGCTTTCAACACAGTGGATCATGGTATCCTCCTATCCATCCTTAAACACCTTAAATTTTCATCCCCAGCCTTGGAATGGTTTTCTTCTTATATTCGCGGTCGCCAGCAATCGGTTCGCTCAGGTCAGCGGTTTTCTGCATGGGCTGAAATTGAATCTGGTGTGCCGCAAGGCGGAATACTTTCTCCTATTATGTTTTCCTTATTTATAAATTCTATCTCCTCAGTTTTAGATTGTTCGTACCATCTGTATGCGGATGATCTCCAGCTCTATGTACAATCAAGCTTAAACAATCTTAACTTTGTAATACACAAATTAAATGATAACCTGGAAGCCATAAGAGAATGGTCATGTAAATATGGCGTTTCTGTTAATCCTGCCAAATGCAAAGTTGTAATATTCGGAAGTTCGCAATTATTGGCTAAGGTTGATTATGGATATCTCTCTCCTGTATTTTATAATGGAAGTTTGATTCCATATTGTGATTCCATAAAAAATCTTGGCCTGTACATGGATAAAACTATGACCTGGAAATTGCAGATCTCTGAAGTTAGTCGTAAAGTTGTTGCTACCTTGCGTTCCCTTTATCGTCTTAAAAATTTCCTACCCGTCAAAACCAAGCTAATGCTGGTTCATTCCCTTATTCTACCTATTATCGACTATGCCGATGTATGTTACCCAGATCTGTCAGAAAATCTTCTAAACAAGTTGGAGCGCCTTCTTAATAATTCCATAAGGTTTATTTTTGGTTTACGTAAGTATGACCACATATCATCCTATCGTTCAAAGCTTAAATGGCTACCTATACGTCAAAGGCGATGCTCTAGAATTTTACTTGTACTATATTCAATTTTAAACGATCCCAGGTCACCTTCTTATCTTAAGGATAATTTTCATTTTTTTCATCCGATCGACGGTCGAACATCCCGACAGTCAAACCGTCTGAGGTTAAGGTTTCCACAGCATAAGTCAAATTTTTTCAGGTCGTCTTTTACGATACAAGCTATACAACTTTGGAACACCCTCCCCAACGATATTAAGAATGCCACAAATAAAAAAGCTTTCAAAGTTCTTCTCCGAAAACATTACCTGAAGGAAACTACTAATTAACATTATTTTTCCTTAATTTTGTCTTCTTTCTTCTTTTTTACTTCAAATATTTATCTCAATATATATTATTCAAACATTATATTATATATATATGTATATATGTGTATGTATGTATGTATGTATATATATATATATATATATATATGTATATATATGTATGTATGTATTATTGTACGTATATTGATACTATATGTGTGTATATTTAAATGTAATGTGTATGTATGTAATTTGCATATATGTATATTTTAGTGTATAAGCACTTATTTACGTATAATGGTCGCACCTGCCAACAATTATCCTTGCCACCCAGGGTTGACTGGCAGAGAATGCCACATGGCATTAAGTCCGCCCTATGTACCCTTTAGCTTAAGGTGTTACGTGTAAGTTTATAAATAAATAAATAAATAAATAAAATTTGTACATTATTCAACTAACTTCATCTACTAGTACTCATAAACAGCTAGCTTCGGATACTCACCGACGTCAGCGCCGCTATATATTCTACAATTTTCAAGGACAGGCGGACTATGTTTTAGTACGTAGTGATCGTTCTCCTGTTCTCTAACCTTCATGGTACTTCGGGTACTTACTCTCAACTGGTGCCAAAGTTGAGAGCATGGAGGTTAGAGAACATGAGAGAGACCTGCCGTTCATTTTATTCCTTGGTCATTGAGCAGTGCACACTTCACAGTAGCTTGCTACATAATTAATCTGTGAAGCACAGTGACAGTGACAGTGATCAGCATAGATTACTGTTATTATATACGTGATCAGTGATAAATGACAACACCATAGATTACTGACTATATACTAGAGAACAACTGGACTGAACTACTGGACAACACCATTAGAGCCACATCTCTTTTTTGTAAACATTGGGATTTTAATAAATATTAAATAAAATAATACAAACTACAATGGACGCAAAAGACGTGTGCGTCGAAATAGAAAATGATGAGTTTTACAGCAAGTTCTTAGTAGATTCGGTGAAACCGTTAATAGGGGAAAATATTTCCGTCAGTGAACAAGTAAATAAGCTCGCTGTAGGAATTGAAAAATTGTCGAAGAGCTTAGAAAAACAAGTCCTAGATAAACACAACGATCTTCTTACGCAAGCAAGCCATATCTCAGATTTAGAAGCTATGCTGGAGTCTGTGAGGGGTCAAGTACAAAATTTATTAAAAGGCGCCGAAAAACTAAAAGATCGTGTACACTCACCTTATTCTACTCTCGAAAAGCAAACATTGATGCTAGAAAGAGTTCAAATAACATGTAACTTACTTCGACACACTTCGAAAATATTAGTTTCATGGAATAAGCTATCTTCTGTTAAAGATAACCCAGCCAAGGAAGCCATGATCCTTTTTGAGTTAAATGAATTGATTAGTGATTACAATTTTGAAGGTATAACCATACTTGATGATGTTATTAAACAAGTAGAATGCAGAAAGACAGATTTACTGAACAATGCTACAGATTTATTGCAATCAAGTTTGTTGAGTGGAGACAAGACTAAGCTTTTACAGTGTTTTAAAGTATTTCATAACCTGCAATGCACTGAAGAACAAATAAAAGTTACAGTGGATAGTATCCTTAATGATTTGAGAAAAGAGATTAGCACAGCTTTGAATGTACAGATGGTATCAATTGAAGTAAAAAAATCAAGTTCAGGCCGTGTTGCTCCTGGAAAAGCCAATATCATGAATGCTCATGATTTCAAAGTTAAACTATGGGACAATATAGAAAAACTCTTTAAAGTAGATATTTACAACAGTTGCACAAAGGTAGTGATGCTGCAAAATGTTGTGAACGAGTTGCATGCAATTGGAAATTTTAGAAATATATCAAAACACTTCTGGAACAATCTATTTTTGATCTTCAGCGCGGAGTTAGAAAAGAGCCCTTTAACTGTAAATCAGTCTGTTGAAATTGACTTCCCTAAACTGTTAAAATGTTTCAATGAGTTACTGTCCCGACTTAAATGCAGAGACCTAGAAATGAATCGTTCGAGCCTCAGTAGATGGGAAAATGCTTTCTTGTCAAAGTCACTAGGAAAGTTACTTGAACCTGTTAGGACTATGTGGCATTTGAACCAAGTACCAAATATGGATCAGATAGACAATGCTGTAAGGGTTATAGCAGAAGCATTAAGCATATCACTTGGTGACAAGCAATTAAGCATAAGTTTGGCTAATAGTGTCGCTAAAAGCATTAAGCAGATGAATATGGAAGCAGAACAAAGAATGTCATTGGATAGTGATGTAGCCCAAATCATAGAACCGCCAACAAGCGCCCAACAAAAAAATGCTGACTTATGCAACACATTATATTACTTCTCATCACAAATAAAGAGAGTTCTTATGAACATGAACTCCATGCTTCCTCAAGAAAGCATACAAATAGTGCAAAACAGTTTAAAAGATATATCAAGTATGCCTGTATTGCAGCTTTTTGCTGAAACGATAAAAAACTCTCTCTTCCTCATTTTAATGACAATGCACGATGAACCAGACCTAACCAGAGGTGATGATCCAACAAACAAGTCCTTGTCCTGTTCACCTTATATGAAAGAACTCCAACAATTTGTATCCAGATGCAAAGACATCTATCTCTCAATGTTCCAAGAGAAATCGGCCCTCGATGATTGCTGTGTTAACATTTCCAAAGCATGTGTTGAGCGCTTCATTCAGCATGTTTGCAACGTTAGACCATTAACAAAATTTGGTAGAGTGAAGCTACAAATTGACTGTCAGCAGTTAGAGACAGCATTGTCTCCGTTAGTTAATGATATAACGGAATTGGGTGATCATTATAGGCAGTTGAAAGCTTTGCAATTGATTTTTGGGAAAACACCTCAAGAAATAGCTAAGAGCCAATGTGAGGGAGCTTCACTGCCTTATTCTATGGTTATGATGTTTTTGTTTTCATTTGCTGGGCCCCAGCTCATCGCACCACATACTTGTGCTGGTTGGAATATTCAAAAGTTAATGAATTGGCTAGACTCCCATAGGAATGAGTGGGATAGACTGGAGTTTGTGGCTGGGGCATTGCAGAGATACCAAAATCATGTACGTCAAAACCAAATAGTGGCATATGATGAAGTATATCCAATTTTACTGCAGCTCTTAGAAGATGGAAGAAACTCTTTAAAGAAGTAAAGATAACTATATTATTAATTAATTAATATTACATTAAATATCTCTTTATGGTTTATATAAGTAATTGTTCAGTATATGTTTTTGGCACTGAACTCTTCCTAAATGGCTGGACCGTTTTTGATTAGGTTTTCAGTCTGCTTGAGTGGATCCCTGGACAGAAGGGTATTTTACACCTTGTAAAATAAAATCAAAAATGTATATATTTATGATAGATTTTGTTAAAAGTAAACGAGAAATATTGATTTCTGTTTATAAAATTGCATTATAAATATTATATTTCAATTTTTAGAATATTTTTTTTGTCTGTGCCTCAAATCTGCAAAACGCTGTCCACCATATTAGATGATGTAGTGATATCATTGATCCAGCCTAAGGGTATTAGTGTTCTGTGTTACTGTTTAAGACAACTAGCTAACATGCTGTGTTGTTTCAAAATTTTTCAAGTTTTCATTAAGATTATTGAGTTTTATTCTGAATTTTATTGAAAAGGCATCATGGAAGATGAATTCGTAAAAGCAGAAAGTACTAATATCTACCAAGGATAAATAAATTGATGGTGGTAAATTTTTTCGCATGCAATCCCAATTTTTGTTCTGCTGAGTTAAGGAATGTTAAAACATCAGTCTAAGTACCTATTACCAACTTTTGTTTATACAAAAACACAATACCAGGTCAGAGTGTATTTTGATAAAACATAGCTGAGTAGCTATCATAGTTTATTTTATCTATAATTACAATCATTAGTTATAATATCTAAGTTAACGTAATTTATTACAAAATTTGACCTGCGATACCCTGCACCTCATGATGTTTTGTTTTGTATTAAATGATAGTTAAATATAAGTCATACTTACATCAAAATGATCTTGACAGAAGAATAGTCTGGTTTTTGTAGGCAATATTTATATTGGAGGGCATCTTCTTGCCAGTTTTAACTATTTCTTATATTTAAATACTAGGCACTTGAATGCATAACTTTCCCTGCGTATTATTATCATAACGCTCGTATTTTTGCATTCAGGCACAATACATCAATAATTTAGATGATAACTCATTAATAAACATTAAAAAGTATCTTATTCCTTTGCAAAATCGGAAAAATCGAGGACAGTGACGTCACGAGTTGAACAGCATGGTGGCTAGCGTTTTCACGTGAAAATTTAAAACCATATATTAAAAGTAATTTTTATGGCACTATTCGGTTTTAAAAAAATATTTAAAAATTATAGTAGTTTATTACCACTCAAGGATTAATTTAAAACCATTTTTGAAAATGGGTGTAATACTATATGGGTGTAATATATAATAATGTGGCAGTATTGTCGAGAACCAGAAATCACTTGTGCAAAGCTGCTTAATAAGCTTTTCGCATAAAATAGTGAAATAAAAACAATATTCATTATAGTAAAAATAATGTTACCATCTTTATTTTATCAATAACTTATCAAAACTTAAAGTATCACAAAGTATCGATACTGGTCCATATCCAATAGCCAGAGTTATAGACTTGTCTCTGAGTTTTTTTTTTTTTTTTTATAGGATAGGGTGACAAACGAGCACACAGTCCACCTGATGGTAAGTGGTTGCTGTGGCCCATAGACATCTACATCTATCCTCGATTACGAATCAAAATGCAGATGCGTTGTCACCCGTGAGGACTAAGATGGAATGCCTCGTTTCCAGTAAAAAGGGTCTCCGGTTCTCTACACTCACCATACGAAATACAGCAGCATTAAGCTACTATTTCACGCTGGTATTCTGTGAGAGCGTGGTCCTTCCCCGGTCGAGTCGACCCACTCGTGCTAGAACTATACTACTAATATAACTGCAGCATGGCTCTACCACGTATAAATCAAAAGCTAACATTAGTTCAAAAAGCTAACATTATATGTAATCTGTTATGAACTTGATGAATAGATAAATGTGTATATAGCTAGAATAGTTACTCTATTAGGAATACATGTAAAGGTAGTTGTAATTGTTGAATAAAAACTATCTATCTATATATATATATATATATATATATATATATATATATATATATTAAAATAAAAAAGTGTCTGTTTCACAATTTACTCACTGGAGTCTATTGGCGGATTTACCAGCAGGCTTAGTAGGCTGGAGCCTATTGCGGCAGATTTTTGGGGCGGCAAATTTGAGGCTAAATTTAAGGAAAATTGTTATGTCTTACACAAATTAAAAAGATTTAAATTTTAAAAGGATGGCTGAAGAAATATTTTTGTCCGTTTTTTTTAAATATAGAATAAGGGTGACAAACGAGCACACAGTCCATCTGATGGTAAGTGGATGCTGTGGCCCATAGACATCTGCATTTATCCTCGATTAAGAATTAAAACGCAGATGCGTTGTCACCCCTGAGGACTAAGATGGAATGCCTCGTTTACAGTAATAAAGGATCTCCGGATCTCTACACTCACCATACGAAACACAGCAGCATTAAGCTGCTATTTTACGCCGGTATTCTGTGAGAGCGTGGTCCTTCCCGGTTGAGCCGACCCATTCATCCTACAACCATAATGTAGCTTTACGTGGTAGAGCCACGCTGCAGCTCTTGGAACTCTGAAACACTTTTTCATTCCTTGCTCTGCCCACTTTTTAGATTTAGTGGCAACTGCGAGTGCTGAATGTTACACAAAAGCTTGTCACTTCTTCATGTTGCTTCAAGAAATCTACGTTTTTTTTTTGTAAGTTCAACAAAACGCTAGGAAAAAATTAATGACTTAAATCAAGAAAGGGAAAACGCTGAATAGAGTAAATTTGACACGTTTGTCAACTTTAGAATCAATCAAAGATGATAAAATAATACCGAGAGTAAGCGTGTCGAATCATTATGCAAAAGACATTGGGAAAAAGACAACTGAAAAGGAGAAAAGTTCAAACACCCGATGAAGAAATGAGAATAACTACGACTGATATTTTCAGGGATAACATATTTCTTTTCCTTATTGACATACTCTTATCCAAATTAGAAAAACGACAGTTAGTTTTTGAGCAAAATTAGTGAATTGTTATCATCAACTCTTGCGGAAAAAGGTCTTTTTCTTGGAAAAAATGAATTCTGATAATTTAGAAACAGGTTTCACTAAGACTTTTCTGAAAGAATTTTAGAAACCTGATCCTGGGTCATTGAAAAGTCTATCTTCGTTCCTGCTAAAAGACAATTTGCAAAACGTTTATCCAACTTTTGATACAGAAGTTGACATTTATGTATACCAGCGACAAATTTTTCGGGTGGGAGAAGCTTTTCTTTCTTAAAACGGATAAAAAATTAACTAAGATCTACCATAACATAAAAAAGCTAAACACCGTAGCGCTTTTGTGCATAGTCAGCTAATGAACAAGATTTCATACGACGATGTAATTGATGATTTTGGGAATAAAAAACCGCTGCAAAATAGAATTAATAAACTTTCATAACTCAACTTATTGAATTTCGTTATCATCATCAGCCGGATTGTTACTAGATAATTAAATATATTGTTTTTAAACAGTAACCGCAATACTTAATTACTTTAAATTTGAATAGCCTACTGGCGGCAAATGTGTAAATCCGCCATTACTGCAGTCTAATCTTGTAATACACAGTAATTCCTTATTAATTAATTATTATAATTAATATATGGTCTGACACAACTGGTTACTTCGCCTACGCGGATTCCAGATGTGGAGGATCATGCACCTTCCCTGTTGGACATTCTGACTCTCATCCGGACGGATATCAGATTTCCGTCGATGCCCCTTTAGGCTCCCCGAACCACTGTCTTGTCCGGAGAGTGGGGTCACTCGCGCTGAAATCGCGGTTGCATTCTGCAGGCTGGCGCCGTGTTTGGCACTATAGGTCAGCTGATTGCGATAGGATGCGGTGTTTCTTTGCATCCTACCCTTGGGGACGGGTTTGCTTCTCGACGGACGATCCCAACGTTGTCGCTGATGTGGTACTTCAGGATATGGGACTTTTTATTCCTTCCTCTATGGTGCCCATCGGAGGCAAATCTCAGCCATGGTTTGGTCGCTCCTGCAAAATAGCATCATGCTATAAGCAGGAGTGCTACCAAGCCTGGGCTGACGCATCAACGTCCCGGTCAAGTATACTTAAGCTTCCAGGTCCTTCAAGAGTCATTGCCAAAGCAAAGAGCACATAGGCAGAACTGGCGAGACCCTAGTTCGCCTTCCTTCTGGAACCCGTGCATTCTGGTCTCTCACCAAGGCTGTACAAGGGAACTTCTGTCAGCCATCTCTTCCATCTCTGCACAAGGAGGACGACTCACTGGCCCAAGGTGCAGTTCACACAGCGCTCGGTTCGCAAAGCACTCCCCTCCCTGGACATCCGCAAGTCGAGTGGGCCTGGCGGAATCCCCCCAATTGTGCTGAGAACGTGTGCTCCAAAGTTGGCACCAGATTTAACGCGTCTTTTCCAGTACTCCTACTGCCTAGATGTAGTCCCAAAATCGTGGAAGACGGCTTTCGCCCACCCGATCCCTAAAAAAGGCGACCGCTCAGACCCGTCCAACTACAGGCCTATCGCCATCACCTCCTTGTTCTCTAAAACAATGGAGTCCATTGTAAACCGCCAGCTCATGAGGCACCTTAAGGATCACCAGCTGATTAGTGATCGCCAATACGGTTTTCGTCGTAGTCGATCAGCTGGTGATCTTCTGGTCTACTTGACTCATAGATAAGCGGAGGCAGTAGAGTCCAAAGGGGGGGCATTGGCCGTTAATTTGGACATTGCGAAGGCCTTCGATCGGGTTTGGCACAAAGTGCTTTTTTCGAAGCTCCCTTCCTATGGGCTTCCCGAGAAAATCTGCAATTGAATAACCAGCTTTCTTGCAGATCGGAGCATCAATGTCGTTGTAGACGGTGCAAGCTCCGATTACAAGCCTATTAATGCTGGTGCTCCACAAGGCTGCGTGCTATCACCTACGCTGTTTCTTCTGCATATCAGTGAGATGTTGCAAACCGGCAACATTCATTGCTTTGCAAATGACAGCACTGGTGATGCTGTGTACACCGGCCGTGCCAGTATTTCTCGGGACAACGTTTCCGACTTCAGACACAAGTTAGTTTCGGTAACAAACTTGTGTCTGAAGTCGAGTCTTTGCTGAACAAAGTCTCGGATTGGAGGCAACTAAATCTAGTCCAGTTTAACCCTCAGAAGACACAAGTATGCTCGTTAACCGCTAAAAAGAACCCCTTTGTCGTATCTCCTCAGTTTCAAGGAACACCCCTTGTTGCCTCAGCCAGCATCGGAATCCTCGGTGTCGACATATCGAGTGCAGTTTCGTGGACACTTGGAAGAGAAGGCCAAATTGGCCTCTAAAAGGCTTGGCATCCTCAGCAGAGCGGGACAGTATTTCATGCCGGTACACCGCCTGCAACTTTACAAGGCGCAGGTTCGGCCGCACATGGAATACTGTTCCCATCTCTGGGCTGGGGCTCCCCAGTCCCAGCTCCTTTCACTTGACGACATCCAGCGCAGAGCGGCTCGACTCGTCGACGATCGAGTGCTTTCCGATCGGCTCGATTCACTGGCGCTGCGAAGAGATGTTGCATCTCTCTGCGTATTTTATCGCATCTATCACGGGGAGTGCTCTGAGGAATTGTTCGGATTAATCCCAGCCGCCAAATTTCATGAACGCACTACGCGGCAAACCTCCTGATACCATCCACACCATCTGGATGCTTGGCGGTCCCCCAGTGTAATTTTTACAAGAAGTTTTTTTCCGCGTACGACTTCTCTGTGGAATAGTTTACCACCCGCGATTTTTCCGTACCGATACGACCTGGGGACCTTCAAGAAAAGAGCTTACTCCTTTCTAAAGGGCCGGCAGCGCACCTGAAATTCCCCTGGTGTTGCGGATGTTCATGGGCGGCGGAAGTCACTTAACAACAGGTGAACCGTATGCTCGTTTGCCCCCTCTTCTATAAAAAAAAAATTAATGTCCTCCAGACCGAATTTCGGTCATGGCGGCCATCTTCAACGGAGATTAGCCATCTGAGTAGGTCAGGTTTATAGTGCCCGAGTGCATGCACAAGCACAGATGCACCCTCACTCTAATAGTCTGGTACTATAGTAAATCTCATAGTAAATCTGACACGAGCGGAGAGAGATCAGGCGCAGGACCGATAGCTTTACATACTTTCCGAGGCACACATAACCCGGCCAAACCCGGGATTCGAACTCGGAAACTCACGATCAAAAATCTCATTTAAGACTACAGACCAACGAGGCAGTCAAATCCCTTCATATTACTTGCCTATAATGTAAAGTTCCTTATAATGTAGGCGAATAATAAGAAGGAAGTTTTGTTCATAGATACTATAAGGTTAAGAAGAATGTGTTTAATCTCACCTCTCATATCACAAAACATTGACTAAAATTTTATAAAATAAGAAATAAATAAATACATACATTGATATTTAAAAATCAACCAGAAAGGTGTTGTTCACGCGAATCGAAGGACCAGATATATGGTGTGGCAAAGAATACCCAAAGATGGTGCGGACTGGATTGGCGGTTTGATTTTGGCAACCAACACAATATGGCGTTACAGATCGTTGTCGAATCCACATATTTCAATTTGAGAAATGACGGTAACAACATACGTTGATATCTACCAGAATGGATCTATCTGAGTGAAGGCTAATTGTTATTAACAGTTTAGTGATGGAGCACCGCCAAACGTAGCAACTATGGCTAATGGCCTATGTTGTATGTTCAGCAGTGGACTTTTGATAGGCTTGTAACTACACTCAAACTTTAGAACAACTTTATGACTTAAACACAAGGCCTGTATTCACTTTGATTAGTGCGAGTGCAGGTCACTAGTAATTACGGGTGATTAGTGCAGGAGTGTCACCGTGGCAGGCATGAGCCGTGGTAGCTCAGATGGTTAACGCTAGCTTTAAATATAACAGAACGCGAGTAACCCGGGTTCGATCCCCGCTGGCACCAATAAAATTGTTAATTGCAATTTTAAGTGCTGATTTATCACGTGCTCGGCGGTGAAAGAAAACATCGTGAGGAAACCTGCATGTCTGAAGAATAAGAAATAAAATATTTCGAAGACATGTGAAGTTCGACAACACGCATTGGGGCAGCGCGGAGGACACTTCCTTGCCCTAAAACAACAACAGCAACAACAACTGTCTTATTGTAGCTGCACTATTTTTGTGAATGTTGTATATACCTTTAAAGGCGAATCATTTTGAACAAAACCAATTGTGTTATATTTAACAATGTCTAGTGATAAGCCAATGGTGTATCTGTTAAATAAATAAATAAAACCCTCTCAGAAATGAGAGGAGGCCTGTGCCCAGCAGTGGGACGTATATAGGCTGTAACTTAACTTTTTTACTTTAGTGCAGGTGTGTGGTATAAGTAGTGTCCAATTCTGTTTAGTGGCTGTGTTTAGTCAAGTCAGTTGTTAGTTAGTTGTCCAGCAAGTACTCTGCTGAACTTTCTTAGCGAATATGTAGATCTCAAGTCTCTTATTTTAGTATAAACTATTTTACTCCGAACCCTGGTATGTTTATAGATTCACTTTTACGTAGAAATGTCACATATTGGGCTCCTTTAATTTTGCAGTTAGGGTATTTACTATTGTAAAGACATTCATTTATTAGATACTCCTGCATAAATT
Source organism: Parnassius smintheus behrii (assembly GCA_036936625.1). Classification (NCBI taxonomy): domain Eukaryota; kingdom Metazoa; phylum Arthropoda; class Insecta; order Lepidoptera; family Papilionidae; genus Parnassius; species Parnassius smintheus. The sequence continues at coordinate 10,386,544 of JAUPFT010000009.1, forward strand.
TATAGGTTATGTCTTCGGTCGACTTAAGCATTTTTGCAACACAAGTGAGCGTCCGATGCTAAACGCTAAACAATATTGTCCAGACGTGTTTAGTAAAGTACATACTGCGAGTGAGGGGTAAGGAAGGACTTAGGGTACGTGGATACTCGCATTCCACTCGCAAAAAAATAGAGCACGCTTCTAATCACTTTACTACGCAGATTACTAATCACTTGCACTAATCAATCGCTATCCACACGTGTTTACTCCTAATCATTAAGCACCTACACTAATCACTAATCAAAGTTAATACAGGTCTTTAGCTTACTTTGATTAGTAAAATTCAAGGCCGGATTTCATATCTAGAAATACCCGAATGCTTGAAACAAAAATGAAAATGTTTTATTTGCTTACAATTCCACTTTATTTAAAAAGTAATTACTAATAATATTGTATTCTTCGAATGCTTCTTAGTTTTGGCAGAGATATAGTTGTTGCTCCAGGCGTCAGCTTCTTTCCCATAGAAAAATTTAACATAGCTCTTCCATCCTCCTCTAAAATATTGAAAACAAATTATTTTTCTAAATTTAAATCAAATTATTATATGATAATCAGGAGCATATAAAAATATGCTTAAAATTCTAATAAATTTTTGAATTACTTTTACCAGTGCCAGCAATGTAAAGTAGGTAGGATTTATAATGGTCTGGTCTGGTCAAGCAGAATGAATGAGTGAGGAAAGAGTGACGAAGCAAATTTATATTGCAAAAGTGAGCGGCAGAATCCTCGGTGACAAAATTGGCGATATATTGAAAATGGTTCCAAATTAAAAGTACCCTTAACTAAATGACTCTTATAACATCCACGAGACATGAGATGATGTTGATTCCTATGTAAAAAAATTCGACAACGGACTAGCTATTCCTCAGGTATTGCTAAATTTCGTGGCCGGCAGTGACACTATGCGGTAAGTTATTCACTATTCAATAAAAACAATATTATTCTAATAGATGTATATCAACCGGGAAACTAACTTGCAGTGCAGTAACTAACTTTTGTATTGACGATTGTCTACGATTCTTGAACAACAACAAACTGCATACGAATAATATTGTTACGAGCTTGGGGTTCGTGACAATAAAAACTGCCGATTGAATTATCAAAATTGACACTAATTATAACTTAAAACACACTAATAATAAAACACAATTCGCATTTGAATCGCTTCGAAGTATTCGCTTGTATTGCCAATTCAATACCGAATCGGGCTGATACCGGCCTTATATGCTGATAGGGGCCTCTTCTACTGAAAAATCTAGAATGTTCGAGTACATACCGGTCCCGACTGACTAGGTGTAGAAAGTTCTAGTATGGAATTTCTAGAAATCTCTCCTAGTTCTGCTACTCGATACTAGATGGCGCTAGTGACCATGTACTATGTAAAAGAAATCAACCTTACTCTATAAAAAGTATATGCGAGTTCAAGGAAAAACACAAAAACAAAATTTAACAAATCATTTATTATTTAATTACGTAACAACCACATGCACCATATATAGCAAACTTTGAAATTACAGAACTGTGCGAAAGTGCGAATTCACTAATTCCTCACAAGCTGACCAGGCTGAATTGGTGAATTCGCACTTTCGGTTTTTAGCCGTAACCAAAGTACTCTGTGACCATAATTTAAATGTAACAAAAAAATCATACTTAAAAGTCACAGATAATAAAAATGACCCTTAGCATTCAATATTTAATCATTGTTCATATTTTTTAATAACACACCACATTAACTCTGTAATTTCGATCAAGGATAATAATATAATATTACACTAAATGCATATAACCAACCAACATACTAACTAGGTTTAAAGAATTTATTCTCACAAAAAGATTACATAATCCACTTACATGAGAACAATAATATAAACTTAATCTAGGTAATGGTCACCGTATTCACAGTTCCATCGAACACTCTCCGAAATTACAAGTCAGTAGCTTTCAAGAATGTAGTTGTGCAATTGAGACTTGAACTTGTTAAAGGAATCTATATTTTTAATATGGGAAGGTAGGCTGTTATAAAAGTGTGCTCCCTCAAAGGTAATATTTTTTTTCCCTAATTTGGTACGTGTCTTTGGCAATACGAGCAAGCTAGGTCGACGAAGACTGCGTTTGGATATTTGTGACTTTTTGGTAAAGGACAAACTAGTTTGGATGTTTTTACTCATGATCTTCCTAATTAGAATGCAAGTGCTATATATATAAAGTTGTCGGATGTTCATTATTTTTGTGTCATCAAAAATTTTACGAGTCGATGTTAAGTATGGGTAGGAGAAAAGTATTTTTATTGCTTTATTTTGAGCTCTTTGTAGTTCCTGCAATTTCGTTTTGGCGGCACTGCCCCATATTTCTATTAAATATAATATATGAGATTTGATAAGTGAATTGTAAATATTGAAACGTAGTTTCCTAGGTATACATTGATTTATGTTACAGAGTGAACCCGTTAGCGACGATAATTTGCTTTTTATATATTCTATCTGTTTGTTCCATGTTAAATTACTATCCATTCTCAGACCAAGATATTTTTCACAAGTTTTTTGTTCGAGTGGAATGTTGTCAATTGTTAAAGGAGCATGCGGGGGAATTATTTTATTTTTCGACTTGTAGATAATATAGCATGTTTTTGAGATGTTGATTGTTAACAGGTTGGACTGAAACCATTCAAACAACATGTTAAGGTCTTCTTGAGCTTTTGAGATGATTTCGTCCATATTAGTACCGAAATAGAATAGGCATGTATCGTCCGCGTACAAAGTTAAATGGCCGTGTAGTCTTAAATCCGTTATATTGTTAACATAGATAAGGAAAAGAAGCGGTCCCAATATGGACCCTTGTGGGACACCATATGTAATGGGTTGGGTATTGCTTTGGTTATTACCTATTTTGACTATCTGTACTCTATTTGCTAGGTACGACTCAAACATTTTAAGGGCACTACCTTTGATACCAATGTGCTCTAACTTTTTTAAAAGTAACTGGTGACTTACGGTATCAAAGGCTTTTTTCAGGTCGATGTAAATGCCTAGAACATTCCTTTTCTTATCCAGGTTTTCTTTAATTTTTGTTGTTAAATCTACTATTGCCGCAGTTGTATTGCTTTTTGACCGAAAACCGTACTGACGTGGAGATATAAAGTTAAATGAATCCAGGTAACTTGATAATCGGTTATGTATTACTTTTTCTAGGATTTTCGACAATATTGGTAGTACAGAAATAGGACGATAGTTTCCTGGGTCAGTTGTGGGCCCGGATTTGTAAATTGGTGTTACTTTTGCAACCTTCAAAGTATCGGGAAATTCGCCGTCAGTCATAAGTTTGTTTATTGAATGTGCCAGGCCTTCAGAGATTAGATCTTGTAAACATTTTAGGACTTTTGTGCTGATTTTGTCTATTCCGCTACTAGTATTGGGATTTAGGTTGTGAATTATTTTATTTATTTCATTTGCATTACATGGGGTAAAGGCAGACAGTTTATGATCGTTTATTTTTTGTTGTATGAAATCAGGATTCAAAGTACTATTGTGATATTTGTTAGGTATTTTGTTTGCTAATAGAAAACCTATAGTAGAAAAATATTTGTTAAAAATATCACAAACTTCATCTGTGTCGCTAATTAGTTCAGAGTCTATTAAGAGCTTTGGAGGAGCACTACTTTGTTTTGTTTTGTTATTTGCTAGGTTATTTATAAGAGCCCACATCTTTTTAGGATTATTAGTATATTTTGTAAATAGTTTATAGTAGTAGGAATTTTTCGTATTTTGTATCAGTTTAGCTATTGTGTCTCTTTTTTGCTTGTATTCTTGTTCTAGTCTCTTGTCATCCTGATTTTTTTTGTGTTGCAACCATAGGTAGTTTCTTTGGGCAATCCCAGTGATTATATCACTGTTGATCCAGTCATTTTTAGGCGGGTTCAGTATTTTCGTTTTCACTACTCGATTACGTGCTACGCTTTGCTTTATTTTATTTTCAAGATATTCGTAGGTGTCTGCAGTGGCTTCCGTTTCATATGATTCCATTTCAGTATACATTCTTTTGTAATCTATTGCCTCATAAGTCGTTCTTAAATTCTTGTGTGGTTCATATTTATTCAATTGCAGGAAGATCTGTTTGTGGTCTGTCATGGACGAGTTAATAATAACAAAATTGAATTGTTCACATTGAAGATTTGTGCTGACATGGTCTATGATAGATTTATTCGTCTCTGACTCTCTAGTAAATATTTTTTGTGAATTTTATTTAATAACTTGTGGCCTGATTCTCTTATTGTATGTTTGTACTTAGTTGAAGTTTTGTCATTCGTAAGTAGGTCTATGTTGAAATCTCCGAATATAATTGATCTCTTTTGTTGTAGCAATTGTGCACCATATATTTTTAAAAACTTTTCAACATTGGTATGTCCGGGTTTGTATACCACGCCAATATTGATTCCGAATTTTTCTAGGTGTATCCATAAGAAGTTGTTTCCTTCTAGATACGTCGATTCTATAGAGTGATGTTTTAAGTTGTTGTGTATGTACGCTGATACTCCTCCACCTATGATATCGTTCCTGTAGTTGTAATAATGAGTGTAGCTATCGATCTGCAATTGTCGGGCTTGTTCTTCATTTCGTATCCAGGTTTCTGTTACTAATATTACGTGTATAGGTGTTGGTGTCGATTTCAGAATACATTTAAGTTCGTCTAACTTTCCTTTTTTTCTGATACTTCTTGCATTTAGGTAAAGAAATGAAACACCTGATTTTCTTGTCTGTATGAGTCTGTAGTCACTTACAATTTGATATAATATATCAGAATTCTTTGTATGCCTTATTGGCCGTTGGAGTTTTTTGAGACAGATTTAACGATGTTTGGTATGCCATTTATGTATCTTATCGTAATATCATCTTCTCCGTTATTTTTGCGTCTTGTAAGTTCATCCTTTATGGTTAGAAAGTGCTTTTGTTGAGCAGGAGTTTGGTCAGAGAAAATTTTGATGTTAGATGGTAATTTGGCTTTGTTACGTAGTAGTACCATTGCAGGCTCTGGTTTGTCAAAACAGACTTTAATTCTACGAGTCTTTTCAGGTTTGTATTTGCCAATACGAAAAATTTTAATCGGCTTGGGAATGTCTTTGCTTACCACGGCTGTTATGTTTAAAACCTCAGCTTCGTCTTTTGCAACTCTCTCCTCAGTACTGGTAGCAGTCTGTTCTGATATGCCAACTATAATAATATTTTTTTCTCTCTTTTTTCTCTCTTTAATTTCCTGAATTATTTCTTCATATTTCCTCAACTGATTCGGCTCTGATGAATCAATAGTGGTAGTGGTAGATGTCTTGAGACTACCTTCAAGACAAATGAGCCTGTCTTCGTGCGTAGAAAATTTGCTATTTTAACTATATTATACTAAATTATACTATCATTGATATCTGGCAACAAATCTATCATTAGTAAGAGTTGTCAAAACATCGACTAATTAATTAATCGAGAATTATTTGATAAAGTTTTTTTGTCACAATGTACCTAACTACATATTTAAAAAATAAGACGAGGCATTTAGTTTCAGTCAGAAATAAATTGAGTAATTTTAATATATATTAAATTGTATTAAATACGCAGCCTATGGATATCCGCAGCGAACTCGCAAAAACAAAGAAGAAATTTATAAAATTTAAAAATTTACAAAAGTGTTATATAGCTGTAAGACCATAATGTGCTCTGCTTTATTTCATTTATTATTCATTAAAAACTTAATGAATGTCCACTTCTGAACTGAGGCCATTTCCATGAATTACCTACCTTATAGAGAATTGTTTGTCGCAGTGGCCACGCTTGGCATATGAGTTGACAGCCGCAGCTTTTATTATTTTGAGTTATCACGCATATGCTACTCTCTATATTTTTTATAGAATAGGGGTGACAAACGAGCACACAGTCCAGCTAATGGTAAGTGGATGCTGTGGCCCATAGACATCTACATCTATCCTCGATTAACAATCAAAACCCAGATACGTTGTCACCCCTGAGGACTAAGCTGGAATGCCTCATTTTCAGTAAAAAAGGGTCTCCGGATCTCTACACGCATCACACGAAACACAGCAGTATTAAGTTACTATTTTACGCTGGTATTCTGTAAGATCATGGTCCTTCCTCAGTCGACCCGTTCCATTCGTGCTACAACCACAATATATGACCGTATGATCTCCAGTTTTACTTCCATCAGTCACCTCTGACACCAACGGGATGGTAGGGAAAAATGAATTTTTTTACAATGCCTTGCATCACATGCACGGCATTGTGTTGTGTGTCGACATAAATTAATATACCGCATACTGCACTAGTTGAAGTGTTGGCTTTTGTAGAATCCAACAAAAATACGCATGCCACATAATATGTTGCCATATTTTTCATTCATTCACTCATCACAGCCCGTCACAAGTCCACTACTGAACACAGGCCTCCCACACGGAATACCACAAAGCACGTTCCTGAGTCACCTGCATGTCTTATCAGGTCGTCACTCCATATAGTGGGGGGCCGACCTTCACTACGCCTGGGCATAGTTATAGATATTATTCACGCCTTCAAAATCTTGAAAAACATTTTTACAATCTATAAAAAATTAAGACTGTTATTTAAACGATGAGGGGCAAAAATCCGCTGGTGTTCCATTTCTCGCCAAAACTTCCCACGCGCATAATGTAGCTAGCACACAATGTTGCACTGGTAGCAATCTGACTTTAGGCAAGAAAGAAATCACACCAGTACTGAAAAGTACCATAACAACCTTTATAAATCCTTCTGCCGGTTTTAGCCAGATCTTTGGACTTCCAACTGGCATACGGTTAATGAAACATATGGTTTTCTCGCGAAGTTTTCCTTCACCACCACCACACGTGGCAGACTAACTTATACATGTCACAACTAAGAATAACTAAAATAATTATTTTTATGTTTTGTTGACAGATAACAAAATACAAACTACATCTACCGTATACATATCTAATGTCTAACCAGTCTAAAATAAAATGACAATTTTACAATCTACGCAACACAAGACATCGCTGCGGAAATGCATTTTCCATTAAATTAAAAAATTATCAATATTCATAGGTTATTTGAGAACTACTCTAACGATTTACGCAAAATTTAAAGTAGATTTTAGGTGTAAAAATCCAAAGAGGTAATTTATATATAATTATTTAGAAATAAATTTATGTAAGTACTAAAACTGAAGGTCGGTACATAAAATCTCTTATCGTCTTTACAGATGATATAAAATATTTTTATTTTTCATTTAACGCTTAGTTTCAAATAGATGCTATAATAGATAAATATCCTTTGCCATTTTTTTTTTTCATAATTATATTTTTACCTCTATACAAACCCGTCAAGTATAATTCAACCAAATTTACTAATTAACTTCTACCCTACACTTAAGTTATTTACATTAAATTATTTTAAATAATAGTACATATCATTTGTGCACACACATTTCCCTAGAAAAAGTTACCAACTGTCAAATAATGAGTGTGCGTATTTATTTGTAGTTATAAAAATATTCCTCTAGCCCCCCCCCCCCCCCCCACCTCTCTCATCTCTAAGCAACGACTAATAATCAACAAACGGCTACAGAGCTGTTCTACAAGTAAAAGTACGAATCAAGTCTAGACCTGTTGCTGGTGAAATGCAATCTTGAACACTTCTTCATACTCATTGACGAAATGAACGTCGATGCCCTCTCTGATGAATGAGGGCAAGTCGTCGAAGTCGCGCCGGTTATCCTCAGGAAGGATCACGCAGTTTACTCCCACCCTTTTCGCCTAGAAAGACAAGTATTATTAATATACTGGATGACCTTTTTTACCGTCTAGAAAAAATATGGTGTACCAGTAAACGGAGTAGAAGCTTATGGCACCGCTATTTTACAATAATAAAAACAAAAAATTTGAATTAAACGTTTGAATTTTTTTTTAACAATTACTTTGCCCCTGAGTCTGCGACCCTGCGAAGTGACAATGTCAATAATTTCTACTAAATTTATTATTATATTGCCGTTCGTAAAGTAGGGTGGATATGATTTGAATTTCGGTAGATTTGAATTTATTTATTTAGTTAATTCACAATTTTTGTTTTTATTTTTTATAAAATATTTGTGCCACAGGCTTCAACTCCGTTCACATGTTACACCCTATTATATATATATATATATATATATATATATATATATATATATATATATATATATATATATATATATAGGTAATATTGCTTGTGTATTGGTTCACGCCAGTAGTCGAATGGCGGATTCGAACCCACGGCTACTGTCGCTTAAATTTAATGACTTAATTTCCATTTTCGTTTATAATTATGTTCATTTCCAATTTATGTTCTATTTTTAGGTAGCAAATGGCATCAACGTCGGAAGATTTTAACCCCAACATTCCACTTTAATATACTCAAGAATTTTTCAAAAGTGTTCGAAAAGAAAAGCCGCAACCTGGTTCATAGACTAAAACAATTGTCTGAAGGATACGTGGACGTTTGTGCTGTTATTAGTGATTTCACGCTTTACACAATATGCAATATATATATATATATATATATATATATATATATATATATATATATATATATATATATATATATACTCTTTTCTAGACGTAGACACGCTCTAGGAACGGATTTTTGTAAATTCATATTCAACCGCGTGTAGTGGCGGTGAATATCCACTACTCCATATTGTCTCGTGGGTGTCGTATAAGAGGCGTCAGAAGGAAATCGAAACAGGATAAGGGCAGCAGAATCTTTTTCATAACAGCTCAACATGATAAAAGTTGCGGATACCAAACTATTTCTACACGCGGAAACTATGGCAAAATTCCTCCTATGAGGGAATCTATAGGGGGTCTATATTCAGCAGTAGACATTTATTTGTTGTAATGAATTTCATACATAAGCCGTCTAATGATGGCAGAGAATATATTACATTTTAAGTCGCGTTGATGCCGTAAGAGGCGATTATAGAGATTACCAGAAACTTGTTGGCCTATCGTCTTAATCCGATATGGCACTCAAGGTCAAGGTGAATTACGTCATCTCAACTTTTTTTTACGTGTTCTTGCTATTTAGTGCCGTACCTTGGATACCTCGGGGTGACTTGCTTGCTTCATTTATTTATTTAGAAAAGTATCATGTGTCCTATCAACCTCCATTTCTGATTGTCAATACCATAGAATACTATAATACATACATAATAGAACGGGGGAGTGGGCGGAGCCCGCGTAGCCACTAACATGTCACTAACACATCAAGTCACACGTATAATTATCAACACGAGATGTGTATACAAATAATTCAGAAAATGCCAAATTGCACCCTGTTTACAAATAAAAATGTATTAAAATTTAATGATAATCTTGAACATTAATCAAAAGTTTCAAATTTGTAAATTTACTCAGTCTGTCAACACAGCGAATCGGGTTTGGCGACGCCAATCCTCGTATAAAATAAAGTTGACAGCCATTCTATTGTGTATTATAGTATTCTATGGTCAATACGAGTAAGTATGTCGTCGAATTTAGTTTTATTTATTTCTGTTTGTAATCTTATTCGAACATGTTTTGAGGCCGCAGCGGAAGGTGCGCCTTGTGTTCCTGGTGCGCTTTACTTGAGATGGAAAAGGGGGAAGAGAAGTACTTCCCCGAGGTGGGGTTACCATGGTCGGCGTCGGTTCTGTGCGAAAGCCTTTCCGTGGATCTGCAAATATGCGGCGCAGGTTGGAGTTGGGGTTTTAGTCCGTGCGAGTCCTATATAATCCGTCCTTGTCCATGCGTAGGCATTTCATCATATAAAAAAGGGGCGAGGGTATTATTAACTGTTTTGAGTGCCGGTATTTATCCTTCTGCAATTTATGTATGTACAAGATAAATTTTTTAGTGAACCCTAGTTATTAAAAAGGCACTGACCGCGATGATCTTCTCCTTGATGCCGCCCACGGGCAGGATCCTGCCAGTAAGCGAGATCTCTCCAGTCATGGCTAGCTGTGGGCGCACACTTTTGCCCAGCGCCAGCGACATGAGCGCGGTGGTGATGGTGCAGCCGGCCGACGGACCGTCCTTAGGCGTGGCGCCCTCAGGCACGTGCAGGTGCAAGTGGCTGTGGACGGTCACCCACTATGTTAGTGGTTGCCAGCTTCGTTTTTTATAACTTGACAGTGACAAACAACATACACTATCAACAATGGCTGTGTTTGGCAGAAATAGCGCTAGGAAACGCTTGTAAGCAAAATGGCGAAACTAAACAGTTTTCGGCCAGGACACGTTTGCTAACTTCAGTAGCGCTGATACAATCCGCCATTTTGCTTATTTACTGTGTTTGTTTTGAAGTAGAGTTTATAAGTTGTTTTGTACAATATTAGTTTCAAGTAATATAATGACATGAATAAACATATTATACATGTTATTAAAAATTCATGATTGGTAAGTTTTTAATATGAATACTTTACAAACATATATTTAAATTAGGTTAGGTTCCCGGCTAACTTAGCGTCCTAGAGGAAAATAGCTATTTACCATTTGACAGCGCTTACCGCTTACGATCACCAATTTGCTTAAAAGCGCTTGCTAGCGCTTTTTTCTGCTAAACACTGCCATTATTTTCGACTAGCGACCCGCCCCGCCATATCCTAGTAAGTATCTATTATTAGTTAGTCACTTAGTACGATAATCACAATAGACCATATATTTCAGCTGTTTTACGATTTCTCAAAAAACAATTTTGTAAGTTTTTGTCGTAAATGTAGCTTAGATCATTCCTGGCGTTGGTCGCTCTCAGTTCGTCAAGTTTCATTACAATTAATGAAACAATTCCAAATATTAAGCCGTACAGACAGTATCTGACGTCAAACGTATATTGCATACGTGGGACCAGTCTGTTCCTACCCTTATAGTCGTGTATGTTTTCTCAAGTGCAGTTCAGTATCACAACCTCACCTCGTATTCAAGAATGTGTTGGTGGGATGATGCTTGGCGAGGTAGTTCCTGGCGACTGTGAGCGCGATCCGGGCGGATTCCTTCATCACGTCGCCGAGGTGGCCCGTCAGCTCCATTGAACCGAACGGTGACTTATCATCTTGTACTGTATTACGGAGAGCGGTTTCGATGTACAACGTACTTCCACCTGAAAAGAACCGAAGAAAAACGATATGAAGCTTGAAGAATTATAGCTTTTTTATAGAATACTAGAATTTTTTATAGAATAAATAAACATGCACAGAGTCCACCTAATGGTAAATGGATGCTGTGGCTCAAAGATATCTACATTTATCCTCGATTAAAAATCAAAATGCAGATGCGTTCTCATCCCTGAGTATTAAGGTAAAATGCCTCGTTTCCAGTAAAAAGGGTCTCCCGTTCTGTACACTCAACATACGAAGCACAGCAGCATTAAGCTGCTATTTTACGTTGGTATTCTGTGAGAGCATGGTCCTGTCCCGGTCGAGCCGACCCATTCGTGCTACAACCATAATAAAGCTACAGCTTGGCTCTATCACATATATCTAATACAAAAACGGGCTATGAGGCATCCAATTATAGTACTCATGGGTGAAAATAATTCTGTAGACTTCATTGTTACTTACTAGATTGGTTGCGATGCTAATTAGTTATAAGTATTATTACAGCATATCGAATGTCCACTGCTGAATGTGGATCTCCCTCCAACAGATTGCATCACAGGTAAGCTTGACAGGAGTTAAGAAGACGCTGCTGCCTATCTGGTTTTATTACATCCGTCGCCTCTTACGGCACAGAGGTGACGATATGGGGTAGTTGATATTCTTACACCGCGATTATACGATAAATTAAATTTAGATTACATTTCCAGTGGCGAAGCTAGGGCTCCAAACTAGGGCAAGCCCAATATATAGTTTTGTTGTTTTTAGCAGTTTTATAAAAATACACCAAGTCTTAATCTGTCTCCACTCTTTAATTTCATATTCAGTGCTGTCAAGGACGTGTTTAACAAAGCACACAGAAGGCATAAGTACTACCGATAGATAGATTGTATGACATATGTAATTGCATACCTTTGGTGGCTTTGAAAAGAGCCGTTTGGGTTAGCTTGAGCGAAAGAAAAAGATATTTACACACAATACAATACATGAACAAAAGAAAAGCATGAACAAAGTACAAACTATGTACAAAATTAAGAAAGGGACGCCTGGCAGATGTGAAACATCGAAATTATTTTGTTTAAGTTATATGCTTTTAGATAGACACGAAACCGCTATGCGAAACAAAGTGTTGCTATTCCACGGGATACCTGAAAAGCCTAATGAAAATCTTCATGATGTGCTTTACTCTTTAATATCCAATCAGTTAAAGTTAACAGACTTGAGCAAGGACAGTTTAAAAGTCTGTCATAGACTTGGATCAGCACAAGGGAAAACACGGCCTGTCTTGGTTCGGTTTTATGAAACGGAGCATCGACAACTCGTTTGGGATAGTAAAACCAATCTGAAAAGCTCTGGCATCACTATTTCGGAGTTCTTAACTAAAACAAGACATCGGGTATTTACTGCAGCGCGCAAACACTTCGGAATCAAACACTGTTGGTCATCCAATGGCAAAATTTTAATCATCCTTCCTGACAAATCAAGACAAAAAATTGAAACTATGACTGAATTCGAACAACTAACCGTTAAATATCCGTGTATAATTGCCGATTCTAACAAAACATCACCTTCACAAGAAACATCGTCATCGAAAAATAGCGTAAATGTTCCAAAGAAAACACGCCGACGTCAATAATTTGCAAGTTTACCATTCACATAAACTATCTTGCAAAAACAGCAGCATCTAAACTTTGTTTCATTTTTTTCTCTTGGGCAGGTATGCATATATTTTTTTAATAACAACTATTTGTTTAGATCAAGTTATTGTGATCAATGTATCATATCTACGATCTGTTCTACATTTTCGTATATTGTTGAATGTAATATAGGATAATTAAGTACTTTAATTGACTTTCTTGATTTGTACTGTCCGTAATCAAAAATTTTAATGTTTTTTTTTTCTTTACACTTGATTTTACTTTGAATTTCTTCCATCACGCCAGAGAGTGAGTTGAGTTACTAAGTTTTGATTTTTATTTTATTTTTGTACTTTTATTTTTATTATAATATTCGTTTTATTGTTTTTTTAATATTATTTTATTATTATTATTTTTTACTTTTTAGTTAAATATATATATTTGTTATTTTACTTTATTATATTCGTTATTATCAACATAAACTATGAATAATCTATCAGACCTCAATGAAAGCTTTTTCTCTTGCTCGTCGTCTACTAACAGTTTTGTAAGCGTAGACACCGAATCTTCATCTGAACCTATTACTCTGCTCGATCACATTTCTTCTGTATTTTCTCAATACCCTGTAAACTTAAATATTGCCCACACCAATGCGCAAAGTGTTCCTGGCCACTATTCTGACCTTTTGGCATCCATTAGCAGTACTCATCTCGATGCTCTTTTGATTTCTGAAACTTTCCTTAAACCTACTCTTCCTTCCACTCTATACTCACTTCCTGGTTATGTATTAATACGCAATGACCGAGTGGGCAAGGGCGGTGGAGGTGTTTCTATTTATCTGCGTGCTGAAATACCTTTTAAGGTGATCAGTACATCTCCACAAATATATTCTAACTCTGCTGAACACCTGTTTTTGGAAATTACTCTTAATCACACACAAATATTACTAGGAGTTCTTTATAGTCCTAACCTTAATGTTAATTATTTCGACGCATTTGAAAAATTACTTAGTGAGTTCAATCTCTTATATAATCACGTTATCTTGATGGGTGATTTCAATACGTGCCTTATCAGAAATGACCACCGTGCGAATAAGCTGCAATCACTATTGTCCTCTTTTAATCTTCAGATACTACCTCTTTCAGCCACTCACCACTTCCCAAACTGTACTCCATCTCTTCTCGACCTAATTATAGTCTCTTCTCCAAATAATGTTGCCAGTCATGGACAACTGACCGCTTCTTTCTCATACCATGACCTTATCTATTTGTCTTATCGTGTTCGACCTCCTAAACGTAAGTCAAACTTTCGACTCCTTCGAAGTTTCAGGAGCATTAACTTGGAGGCTTTAAGACGGGACGCTAGTTTAATAAATTGGACGCCGTTATTTGTTAGCCAAACAGTAGATGACAAAGTAAACAGCTTTAACAATGTCATTCTTAGCTTATATGATATTCATGCACCGGTTAAACGTGTTAAAATAAAACATAATCCTGCCCCTTGGATAACTTCGGCTTTAAAGGCGTTCATGGCACGTAGAGACAAGGCTAAAAGAAGATACAAGCGATTTCCGCTGGAGAGTAATTTAACAAATTATAAGAACCTACGCAATCGGTGCAACCGTTTGTGCAGAGATGCAAAAAGACGTTACTTTTATAATTCTCTAACTAAAAGTGATCCCGCAAAAGCATGGAGATTTCTTAAAACTGTTGGTGTTGGTAAGTCACAAACACTTTTAAGTGGAGATATAGACTTAAATATTCTTAACCAACATTTTTCTTGCCCTCCTGTCTCCATCTCTACGCGTGATAAAGCTGGGTCAATTTTAGAATTGGATAAGCACCCAGTTCTGCAGTGTGATACGTTTGATTTTGCTGTAGTCACTGAAGACGATATCAAACGATCAATTTTAGCTATATCATCAACGGCCACTGGAAATGACGGCATATGCTCCAATATGATAATACCTATCCTCTCTTTTCTTCTTCCTGTTCTTACACACATTTTTAATTTCTCTTTATCTTCTTGTTGTTTTCCATCGTCATGGAAATTAGCACACATTATCCCTATCCCTAAGATATCCAATCCCTCATCTCCCTCTCACTTTCGTCCTATTTCAATCTTGCCATTTCTTTCTAAAGTTCTTGAACACATTGTCCACAAGCAATTTTCAGCATTTCTCAACAGAAATAATATCTTATGTCCATATCAATCTGGTTTCCGACCCGGACATAGTACTACAACTGCCCTTCTTAAAGTTACTGACGATATCCGTTGGAATATGGACCATGGATACTTAACAGTTCTGGTTTTACTAGATTTCAGCAGTGCATTCAACTCTGTTGATTTTGATATCCTTATAAGTATCCTTAAGACGATTAATGTGTCCAAATCTGTTATTCAATGGTTTGACTCATACCTTCGTGATCGGTCACAATGTGTTCGTTCAGGTGAAATATACTCCCAATGGTATAATGTAACTGCGGGTGTACCTCAAGGTGGAGTCCTCTCTCCTCTGCTTTTCGCCATTTTTATTAATTGTATCACCAAGGTCATATCAGCTAATTACCACCTATATGCTGACGATTTGCAGTTATATCGTAATTTTGTGGCATCCGAAGCCAACATGGCGATTGAAGCTATGAATGACGACTTAAATAAGATTAGCAAATGGTCGAGATCATTTGGTCTCACATTAAACCCAACTAAATCCCAAGCCTTGATAATAGGTAAAAGACATGCGTGTGGCACGCTTGATTTCTCCTCTCTCCAAACTCTACGAATCGATGGTGCCACTATTCCCTACTCAGATACTGCCAAGAACCTAGGTGTTATTTTCGACTGCAATTTGACTTGGGGCGCACATGTTACGGATGTAAGCAGGAAAATATTTCACGCCTTTCATTCTCTAAAACGCCTTCAAAGTTTTCTACCTTTGTCTACTAAGATATCTATAGTCCAGACTCTTATATTGCCAATTTTAGATTACGCTGATGTCTGCTATTTGGATGCTACCGAGGAGCAAATTAATAAACTCGAGCGCTTGCAAAATTTATGTATTCGATACATTTTTTGGCTTAAAGAAGTTCGATCACGTCTCTGTTTATCGCAAGCAGCTTAAATGGCTCCCCATCCGCCTTCGCCGGAACACTCGAATCCTCTGTCTTCTTTTCAATATTCTACATAACCCTGATACTCCGCTATATCTAAAAAATCGCTTTACTTTTGTTCATGCTCCAGATGTCCCATGTAGATCACATACTAGAACACTGTTAAGATTTCCATCTTTCAATACAATGCTCTATTCTCATTCTTTTACTGTTAATGCAGTTCGATTGTGGAATTCACTTCCCTTTAGGATTCGTGACGCTAAGTCGGTGTCTATGTTTAAAAGACTTGTTAAAGAGCATTATCATTCACACCATAATGATTAATTCGTGATGTGTAGATATTCATATACGTAATATTAAAAATATAATATATTGAATTATATTATCTTTTTTCTTATAATATATTATATTTGTATTTTATATTTATGTATATAGATATATATGTGTATGTATATGTATAGATATGTATGTGTATGTATGTACGTATGTGTATAATATATATGTAGGTTTATAAATTTGTATTTTATTGTATATGTTAATGTTAATAAAGTGCACACTTTGACTACTTCTGTTTCCTTCAACTATCCTTCAATAGGCCTGCTGGAAGAAATTTCTTTATGGAATAAGCAGTGCCTTTGTACATAATTTTGTTTTTACCATTTTCCTGTCAAAGTATGTGTGTACATAAACAGTTAAATAAATAAATAAATAAATAAATGCTTAGAAGAATAATATAAAATATTAAATTATTAAATTAGCCGATAGCGTGTTTGTGCCATCTAGCGTAATCTTGACGTACCATCGTGAGAATCAGTAAACTTTCGTTCGATAAAATGACTTCACCTATAGAATTAAGTAGATGGCGCTATTAAAATTTTATATACTGAACTGAATGACTAAAGTAAAAACCTCAATACATGTATTCATCCTATACTATTAAACGAGCAATTCTTATATATATATATATATATATATATATATATATATATATATATATATATATATATATATATATATATATATATATATATATATATATAATCGGGATCTCGGAAACGGCTCCAACGATTTTCATAAAATTTAGTGTCCAGGGAGTTTCGGGGATAATAAATCGATCTAGCTAGGATTTATTTTTAGAAAATGTCTTTTTGTCCGTGTTTTTAGGCAATGAAAAACTGCTACAATATCGTTAGTATAAGAAGGAAAATTTTGACAAATTGTTAAGATTACAAATAGCTTAATTGGTATAATGGTCGGTCACAGAATCGTAAAACCCCGGTTCGAGCCCAGACCGACCGACCGACTTTTTTAATTTTTTTTCAAGTTCCTTTCTTTTTTGAGAAAATCTATTTTTTCGAGCTCTTTTTTAGTATTTTTTAAAAGCACGAAAATGTAAATTAAAATAATTGCACTCATGATTTTTTATTCAAATAACCATTACCGTTTTTTCTGTTATGTTGCTAAGATGTAATGTACTCGTAATTTGTAACTAAATATAATTTCCAAAACACACGAATTAAAAAAAAAATCGAGCGAAAAATACCGAGTAAAGCTCGGTCAACCAGGTACTTTAATTTATTACATTAAAATTTGGGCTTCACATTAAAAAAAAGATTGTAAAAATTATTTGCTATAAAATTAAACTTATACCTAAGTATCACATATTTTATGCTGAAGTTCAAAATGAAATTTTTAACTCATATGATAGTATAAGTATTGAGTTATTAAACCTTTAAATATGCCTAGAATAATTAAACTTTAATAATAAAGAGTCCTGTACCTAAAGTATGAAGAAATGTTTATTGGATTAAAATTACATTTTTAAAGATTTTACCTTTTCCTTGCCGATTAGCACTTTAACACACTTATATTCATCACAAGGAACACTATTATCCTCCCATTGTCACTAAAAATCTTTGAAAAAGCATAAATTTTTAACAGACACAACAAATACAAACATAAACATTGAAATGTGAAGTGAACTTGCAAATGCATCGCGCGTACCCCGTCCTACCTCCTAACGCACTCTTAACCAACTTCAGGGTAAAGCACGACTTTTGGTTCCATAGTAATTGCTACATAAACATTTCGTAGTTATATTTAATTATAGAACATTTTGCCACAGGTTAGAAAGGGAACGATCGTCTTCTCGAGAGACAAGAAAATCAACTCCTTGCGTTCTATATAGTGTAGAGAAGTATTGCGTTCATTAATTTCGACAGTCCAGTGTATTTCGAATTGAAAGCAAACTGCCAAGTGTTGACGTTACATATTATATGTTACAAGGTCATGCCCTGCGGAGCGCGCAGGAAATTTGGAATTAGTTGTAAAAGTTTACGAGTTATTTTATTAGTTGATATTATTGATTGAGCAGTTTTAAAGAGCAAGCCCGGCTTCTGGGCTTCTATGGAGGCTTCGCCACTGTTAAAAAGGTTGTTTACGACCGCAGCTGGCGTAAAGGTCATTGGCCGTCTGCTCTACAAACAAAATATAGCCATAACTCACCCATAGCGGTCCAAGCGAGCCCCATAACAACCCCGGGTGGCGTGATGTCGTACATGCGGTCGTGCTTGAACGTCGGCTTGCCCACCAGCTCCGACAGATTCCCTTCGTGCACGCAAACCTGCTCAGCTTCCTGCTTCACGATCTTGAACGCGACTTTACGCGCGATCTGAGACACACGAGATGTTACCATTTGTAAATCTCAGACCAACAGAGAAAGACCACCATCAAAATGTCTATCTGTAACTTACTAGTGGCGGTGAAAGAATATCTACTAACCCATACCATACCGTGGGTGTCGTAAGAGGCGACACCCAGGAGGGACAAACCGGGAGAAGGGCAGCAGTGTCTTCCTAATAACGACTAAAAAAAAGCTGCGGTTGCAACCAGCTTGCCAAGCATGGAAACTGGCTAATATCCCCTCTATGAGTCAATGGACAAGCGACAGTAGCCTAATGGCAGGGCGCGGACCGCGAACTCAAAAAGGTCGTGGGTTCGAATCCGCCATTCAACTACTGGCGTGAACCACTCGTAACACAAGCAATTTAAGCTTACCACGAGTGGTTAAGGGGAATATTAGTAATAATAATAATAATATATTATCATCCCCACCAGAAGGCTTGGTGTCAGCTGGGTCTTCTCGGACCCAGCAAGCGGCACCCGCCGCTGGTGGAGCACGTCGCATGCGTTGGACGAAATCCATGAACGAAAACGCATTGCGGGCGTACTATAGGGCGAAAGGGGAAGAAACTGTGGGAATTGCGTATAGGTCTCGGATGCATTGCTTTTTTGCTGAGCTGGAGCCGTCTATCCCCGTCACGGAACAAAACCTGACAGACCGAGTTCGGTACATCATGCGCTCGAAAATATTTGATGATGCCGAACTCGAACGACTACGACGTGAGGCTATTCCGTCGTCGAATGAATCGGCTATGGCTGGAGATGCAGCTCCACATTCGACAGACCAGCATCCACACGTGGAAGCCGCCATGGATCTTCCAGTTGTGGTTTATTCGAACGACGATGAAATAGTCTCCAACGAACTCCGCTAAAGGGCTTACTCCTCTATCCTTAGCCAACGAGCAATGGCAGGACCCAGCAGTGCTTAGCATTTCCGACCGGGAGACCGTATGGAAGGAGAAGGAGCTCCACGGGAGGTACTACAAGGCTCTACATGAGCCCTTCGTAGATACAGTCTCCTCCCTCAACTGGCTACGTTTCGATGACCTCTTCGGGGAAACCGAGGGTTTTGTCTGGGCAATACAGGATCAGGTTATTAAGACCAACAACTATCGGAGATACATCCTAAAGGATGGCACCGTCGACGTCTGTCGAGCTTGTCGCCATCCCGGGGAGTCACTCAGGCATGTCATCTCCGGTTGTTCGGCGCTTTCTAACTCTGAGTACTTGCACAGGCACAACCTAGTAGCCAGAATTCTACACCAGGAGCTCGCTCTGAAATACGGTCTCGTGGACCGGAAATTGCCGTATTACAAGTACTTGCCGGAAGCCGTGCTCGAAAATGACCGCGCCAGGCTCTACTGGGACCGGGCCATCATCACAGACAGGACTATTCTTGCGAATAAGCCTGATATTGTGCTGATGGACAGGGCACAGTCAAGGATATTTTTGGTCGACATTACCATTCCGTATGACGAGAACCTCGTGAGAGCCGAAACAGAAAAGCAATCAAAATATCTGGACCTGGCTCACGAGGTGACCGACATGTGGGGTGGTCTGCCGGCCAAAATTATTCCTGTAGTCGTCTCTGCGAATGGGCTAATCCCAGTTAGCCTCTCTGGTCATCTGAGGCGACTGGGACTCCTTGACGGACCGCTCCGGGCTCAAATGCAGAAGGTGGTGCTCCTTGATACTGCCCGCATCGTCCGCCGGTTTCTTTCCCTTTCCCCCTAACCCTTGGCCGTTTGGCCTCCCCTGCCGAGGGCTTCCATCTGGTTGGGCTTTTATTTATTTATGTAGTTTTGTATTTATTTTATTTTATTGATATTTATGTATATTTATCTTTTCATTTTCGTTTATAATTATATCTTTATACATCCCAACCAGATGAGAAAACTATATAGATACCCCACATAATAATATTCCACAACTATCACACAACGCCATCTAGTCTCAAGCTAAGCAGAGCTTGTGTTATGGGTGCTAGACAACTGATAAACATACTTATATATTTCTAAATACATAAATATTATAGATAAATTACACCCAGACAAAGAACAAATGATCGTGCTCATCACACAAACATTTGTCCTGGGTGGGAATCGAATCCACGACCTGCGGCATAGCAGTCAGGGTCACTAACCACTAGACCAACAGGCCCGTTAGTAATGTTTATAGGGAAGAACTATGTTAATTAGTGGATTTTAATATACTGTAATGGTAAGGGTCTATCTGTATCATCGAAATAACTGCCTTTTAGCTAAGGAGGTCATTTGCATGCCGATAAACATGAAAAAATCATTTTAAAAATATTTATCTGTTTGTCTGTCCAATTAATCTTCAGAATGGTTGAAGTACTTGTAATGAAACTTCGCGAACAGATAAAAAGCAGTTCCAAGAGTGATATATGTAATATTTTATGCGAATAGCTTGGAGTTTTTTTTAGCAATCTAGAATTTGATGAAACAAATCTTAACCCTTTCCCCGTCCAGTGCAATGAAATATAATTCACTGCTATTGTCTTATTATTATGTCTGCAAACCGGACAGTGAAAGTGTTAAATCTGAATAACGTTACATTTATAGATCCCACCCAGGCGAAACCGCGGCGGGGCGTTAATAATATAATATAAGCCATTTTCAGCTTATTATAATAAAATTACCTTCTCAATATGCTTCTGCAAATTTCTCACTCCACTCTCCCGACAGTAAGACTTGATAAGAGCATGCAGGGCGTCGGACTTCAAGTCGAGCTGTGCTTCACTCAAGCCACTGTTTTTGCGCGCTGTTGGCACTAAGTACTGTTGTGCGATTGCCATTTTCTCTTCTGCGACGTAACCTTTAAAAAGACAAAAGATATCTTTCAGTCCTATCACAAAACGACGCTACCCTATTCAACTACGATGTAACGAAGTTTCAATGGTGCAGAGACCGCGAAAATGTTGCGCGTGCAATACTTGTTATTTTGTAAGATTTTCTGACATATAAAATAGATTAGGTACGAAAGTAACTTCAATTATTAGTATTAAAATTCAATTAAGTTTTAATATGATTTACCATTAAATTTTAAGATATATATGTCTATGGATCACAGCATCCACTTACCATCAGGTGGACTGTATATTCGTTTATCACCCTTATCATATAAAATGAATGCACCCTGTCAGTCAGTCGTTCACCGGCCCAGTTGCGTCACTCACCCGACATATCGATGAGCTCCATGCGGTCGCGCAGCGGCTCGGGGATGTGCTCGACCACGTTGGCTGTGCAGATGAACAGCACGCGCGACAGATCCACCGGCACGTCCAGGTAGTGGTCCAGGAAGTTCGCGTTCTGCTCCGGGTCCAGCAGCTCCAGCAGGGCCGACGCTGGGTCGCCGTGGACGCCTCTGAATGCATACCGTTACAGCCTATTAAAGTCCACTGCTGAACATAGGCCTCCCCATAGATAATCCCATAGGAGGGGGATATTTGCCACAGTTGCCACGCTTGGCAAACAGGTTAGCAAAGGCCTTTTTTATTTTTAGTCATTATAAGGAAAACGCTCCTGCCCATCATCCGATTTGTTTCCCTCAGTGAATGCATGAAATGAGTAAATTGCAGCCTATATACGTCCAACTGCTGGACACAGGCCTCGATTCATATCGGAGAGGGGGTGAGGCTTGACACTCCTCGTGTTTACGGATATCACATTTCTCGAAGTATTTTCATTCCTTAGACAAATATGTTTTCTCACGATGTATTTCTTTACCACCGAGCACATACAGTAACAATTTGAGAGTGTCCATCACTTTTTTTACTAAAACTATTTTTTTCGTAAACACATAAAATTTTCGTAAATGTACTGAGAGCTTAATATATATATATATATATATAGACTAACAAAAACCATTGTACAAGTTCTAATATATCTCATATATATTAAAACAATTTAATTCAATGTGTATCATACAAACTATGCTACGAAATCTAAATAGGTTTTCGTGCCGGATAGCTGAATTACCATGGTTTTTTAAAAGTACAGTAAAGCCTATATAATGTTCTACAGTTGGACACAGGCCTTTTTTTAGCTCCTGAGGTTTTAGAGGGGAAGGTTATTATACGTGATAGAGCCATATTGCAGCTATATTATGGTTGTAGCACGAATGGGTCGGCTCAACCGGGGAAGGACCACGCTCTTACAGAACACCAGCATTAAATAGCACCTAAATAGATGTTTCATATGGTGAGTGTGTAGAGACCCAGACACCCTTATTACTGCAAATGAGGCATTCCATTTTTGTTCTCAATGGTAACAATGCATTTGCATTTTGATTCTTAGTTGAATATAGAGGTAGATGTCTATGGGCCACAGCATCCACCACCACCATTACCATCAGATGGGCTGTGTACTCGTTTGTCAAAAAAAGGCTTTGTTTATTCCTGACATATAGGTTACAATTAACCTATTTCTTCTAAAGATCAAGTCAAATTAGAATTCCAATTCATTTTAACTTATCACTCTTCACAACATAATTTGATATACGCACTTGCCAATCTTGTCGACCTCATCGATGAGCACCAGTGGATTTTCCGTGTTCGTCTTCTTGAGGCACTGCACCAGTTTCCCTGGCATGGCGCCAACATACGTACGTCTGTGACCTTTAATCTCGGCCACATCTGTCATACCGCCCACGGAGAATCGGAAATACTGACGGTTTAAAGCACGAGCAATGGAGCGAGCTGAAAATAAGACATATTTTATGAACAATATATGGAAATTTTACATATCATATAAAATATCGACATATGTTGTGTTTTAAGACGCGGCAGACAAATAAAATAGGCGACGGGCAGCAGCATCTGCCTGATAACAACTCAAAATTATAAAAAAACTATAGCAGCCAACGCGCCTGACAAACATGGCAACTGTGGCAAATATTCCCCTTTTGAGATAATCTAAACGTGGTAGAGCCATGCTGCAATTATATTAGTAGTATAGTTGCAGCACGAATGGGTTGGCTCGACCGGGGAAGGACCACGCTCTCACAGAATACCAGCGTGAAATAGTAGCTTAATGCTGCTGTATTTCGTATGGTGAGTGTAGAGAACCGGAGACCCTTTTTACTGGAAACGAGGCATTCCATCTAAGTCCTCACGGGTGACAACGCATCTGCATTTTGATTCGTAATCGAGGATAGATGTAGATGTCTATGGGCCACAGCAACCACTTACCATCAGGTGGACTGTGTGCTCGTTTGTCACCCTATCCTATAAAAAAAAATCTATGAGGGAGCGCCAGGTTCAGCAGTAAGCTACTGATAGGCTGTAATTAATAAATGAATGCATTTGACAGTGGACTGTTTGCTGTGGGTTACTAACGAAATAGGGAAGGAATGACAGTTTAAAAGTCAGTTTAAAAAAACACTATGCCGTCGCTATAAAGCTAATCGTAAATCGCCGGTATACAAATAACAAGAACAGAATCATAGCGCAAAATATTATTGATGTAATGGGAGGAATAGAGCCATAGGGCAAAATATTATTGCAATAACAGGATGAATAGAGCCATAGGGCAAAATATCATTGCAATAACAGGATGAATAGAGTTATAGAACAAAATATTATGGAAATAACAGTAAGAATAGAGCCATAAGGCAAAATATTATTGCAATAACAGGATGAATAGAGCCATAGAACAAAATATTATGGAAATAACAGTAAGAATAGAGCCATAGGGCAAAATTTTATTGCAATAACAGGATGAATAGAGCCATAGAACAAAATATTATGGAAATAACAGTAAGAATAGAGCCATAGGGCAATATATTATTGCAATAACAGGATGAATAGAGCCATAGGGCAAAATATTATTGCAATAACAGGATGAATAGACCCATAGAACAAAATATTATGGAAACAACAACAGGAATAGAGCCATAGAGCAAAATATTATGGAAATAACAAGAGGAATAGAGCCATAGAGCAAAATATTATGGAAATAACAGTAAGAATAGAGCCATATGGCAAAATATTATTGTAATAACAGGATGAATAGAGCCATAGATCAAAATATTATGGAAATAACAACAGGAATAGAGCCATAGAGCAAAATATTATGGAAATAACAGCAAGAATAGAGCCATAGGGCAAAATATTATTGCAATAACAGGATGAATAGAGCCATAGAACAAAATATTATGGAAATAACAGTAAGAATAGAGCCATAGGGCAATATATTATTGCAATAACAGGATGAATAGAGCCATAGGGCAAAATATTATTGCAATAACAGGATGAATAGACCCATAGAACAAAATATTATGGAAATAACAACAGGAATAGAGCCATAGAGCAAAATATTATGGAAATAACAAGAGGAATAGAGCCATAGAGCAAAATATTATGGAAATAACAGTAGGAATAGAGCCATAGGGCAAAATATTATTGCAATAACAGGATGAATAGAGCCATAGAACAAAATATGGAAATAACAAGAGGAATAGAGCCATAGAGCAAAATATTATGGAAATAACAGTAGGAATAGAGCCATAGGGCAAAATATTATTGCAATAACAGGATGAATAGAGCCATAGAACAAAATATGGAAATAACAAGAGGAATAGAGCCATAGAGCAAAATATTATGGAAATAACAGTAAGAATTGAGCCATAGGGCAAAATATTATTGTAATAACAGGATGAATAGAGCCATAGAACAAAATATTATGCAAATAACAACAGGAATAGAGCCATAGAGCAAAATATTATGGAAATAACAGTAAGAATAGAGCCATAGGGCAAAATATTATTGCAATAACAGGATGAATAGAGCCATAGAATAAAATATTATGGAAATAACAGTAAGAATAGAGCCATAGGGCAATATATTATTGCAATAACAGGATGAATAGAGCCATAGGGCAAAATATTATTGGAATAACAGGATGAATAGAGCCATAGGGCAAAATATTATTGCAATAACAGGATGAATAGAGCCATAGAACAAAATATTATGGAAATAACAACAGGAATAGAGCCATAGAGCAAAATATTATGGAAATAACAGTAAGAATAGAGCCATAGGGCAAAATATTATTGCAATAACAGGATGAATAGAGCCATAGAACAAAATATGGAAATAACAAGAGGAATAGAGCCATAGAGCAAAATATTATGGAAATAACAGTAGGAATAGAGCCATAGGGCAAAATATTATAGCAATAACAGGATGAATAGAGCCATAGAACAAAATATTATGGAAATAACAGTAAGAATAGAGCCATAGGGCAATATATTATTGCAATAACAGGATGAATAGAGCCATAGGGCAAAATATTATTATAATAACAGGATGAATAGAGCCATAGAACACAATATTATGGAAATAACAACAGGAATAGAGCCATAGAGCAAAATATTATGGAAATAACAGTAAGAATAGAGCCATAGGGCAAAATATTATTGCAATAACAGGATGAATAGACCCATAGAACAAAATATTATGGAAATAACAACAGGAATAGAGCCATAGAGCAAAATATTATGGAAATAACAAGAGGAATAGAGCCATAGAGCAAAATATTATGGAAATAACAGTAGGAATAGAGCCATAGGGCAAAATATTATTGCAATAACAGGATGAATAGAGCCATAGAACAAAATATTATGGAAATAACAGTAAGAATAGAGCCATAGGGCAAAATATTATGGAAATAACAGTAGGAATAGAGCCATAGGGCAAAATATTATTGCAATAACAGGATGAATAGAGCCATAGAACAAAATATGGAAATAACAAGAGGAATAGAGCCATAGAGCAAAATATTATGGAAATAACAGTAGGAATAGAGCCATAGGGCAAAATATTACTGCAATAACAGGATGAATAGAGCCATAGAACAAAATATGGAAATAACAAGAGGAATAGAGCCATAGAGCAAAATATTATGGAAATAACAGTAAGAATAGAGCCATAGGGCAAAATATTATTGTAATAACAGGGATGAATAGAGCCATAGAACAAAATATTATGGAAATAACAACAGTAATAGAGCCATAGAGCAAAATATTATGGAAATAACAGTAAGAATAGAGCCATAGGGCAAAATATTATTGCAATAACAGGATGAATAGAGCCATAGAACAAAATATTATGGAAATAACAACAGGAATAGAGCCATAGAGCAAAATATTATGGAAATAACAGTAAGAATAGAGCCATAGGGCAAAATATTATTGCAATAACAGGATGAATAGACCCATAGAACAAAATATTATGGAAATAACAACAGGAATAGAGCCATAGAGCAAAATATTATGGAAATAACAGTAAGAATAGAGCCATAGGGCAAAATTTTATTGCAATAACAGGATGAATAGAGCCATAGAGCAAAATATTATGGAAATAACAGTAAGAATAGAGCCATAGGGCAATATATTATTGCAATAACAGGATGAATAGAGCCATAGGGCAAAATATTATTGCAATAATAGGATGAATAGAGCCTTAGAACAAAATATTATGGAAATAACAACAGGAATAGAGCCATAGAGCAAAAAATATTATGGAAATAACAGTAAGAATAGAGCCATAGGGCAAAATATTATTGCAATAACAGGATGAATAGAGCCATAGAACAAAATATGGAAATAACAAGAGGAATAGAGCCATAGAGCAAAATATTATGGAAATAACAGTAGGAATAGAGCCATAGGGCAAAATATTATTGCAATAACAGGATGAATGGAGCCATAGAACAAAATATTATGGAAATAACAGTAAGAATAGAGCCATAGGGCAATATATTATTGCAATAACAGGATGAATAGAGCCATAGGGCAAAATATTATTGTAATAACAGGATGAATAGAGCCATAGAACAAAATATTATGGAAATAACAACAGGAATAGAGCCATAGAGCAAAATATTATGGAAATAACAGTAAGAATAGAGCCATAGGGCAAAATATTATTGCAATAACAGGATGAATAGAGCCATAGGGCAAAATATTATTGCAATAACAGGATGAATAGACCCATAGAACAAAATATTATGGAAATAACAACAGGAATAGAGCCATAGAGCAAAATATTATGGAAATAACAAGAGGAATAGAGCCATAGAGCAAAATATTATGGAAATAACAGTAGGAATAGAGCCATAGGGCAAAATATTATTGCAATAACAGGATGAATAGAGCCATAGAACAAAATATGGAAATAACAAGAGGAATAGAGCCATAGAGCAAAATATTATGGAAATAACAGTAGGAATAGAGCCATAGGGCAAAATATTATTGCAATAACAGGATGAATAGAGCCATAGAACAAAATATGGAAATAACAAGAGGAATAGAGCCATAGAGCAAAATATTATGGAAATAACAGTAGGAATAGAGCCATAGGGCAAAATATTACTGCAATAACAGGATGAATAGAGCCATAGAACAAAATATGGAAATAACAAGAGGAATAGAGCCATAGAGCAAAATATTATGGAAATAACAGTAAGAATAGAGCCATAGGGCAAAATATTATTGTAATAACAGGATGAATAGAGCCATAGAACAAAATATTATGGAAATAACAACAGGAATAGAGCCATAGAGCAAAATATTATGGAAATAACAGTAAGAATAGAGCCATAGGGCAAAATATTATTGCAATAACAGGATGAATAGAGCCATAGAACAAAATATTATGGAAATAACAGTAAGAATAGAGCCATAGGGCAATATATTATTGCAATAACAGGATGAATAGAGCCATAGGGCAAAATATTATTGCAATAACAGGATGAATAGAACCATAGAACAAAATATTATGGAAATAACAACAGGAATAGAGCCATAGAGCAAAATATTATGGAAATAACAGTAAGAATAGAGCCATAGGGCAAAATTTTATTGCAATAACAGGATGAATAGAGCCATAGAGCAAAATATTATGGAAATAACAGTAGGAATAGAGCCATAGGGCAAAATATTATTGCAATAACAGGATGAATAGAGCCATAGAACAAAATATTATGGAAATAACAGTAAGAATAGAGCCATAGGGCAATATATTATTGCAATAACAGGATGAATAGAGCCATAGGGCAAAATACTATTTAATAATAAGCAAAACCTACATCCCTGCATTCTTAGATTTCAGTACTAAATACATACTAAGTTTAAGAGATGATGAATATCACATGCTCGAAGGTCAAGTCCACCAACACCGGAGCAGCGCGGCTGACTAACTGCTATACAATCCTTTCAAAAATGAGAGGAGACCTGTCCGCAATAGTAGAACTAAGTCGTAGACATAGGCCAGCAGTGATATCCGTTGGTAAAAAAAAACAATAAAAACTCACCTATACTAGTTTTGCCGACTCCAGGCGGTCCATGGAAGCACAGTATCTTGCCCTGCGTACTGCCTTTGAGTTGAGAAACGGCTATGAACTCCAGGATCCTCTTCTTAATATCCTCCATCCCATAGTGATCTTCGTCCAAAATGACTTGAGCTTCTTCTAATTTCAGATTCTCCTCGGAAGTGAGACCCCAAGGTAGTGAAGTCAGCCAGTCGAGATAGCATCGTGTTACACTAAAAAGATATTCAATCAAAATTAGTACAACGTATGCGTGGTAGAGCCATGCTGCAGTTACATTAATAGTATAGTTGTAGCACGAATGGGTCAGCTAAACTGGGGAAGGACCATGCTCTCACAGAATATCAGCGTAAAACAGCAGCTTAATTCTGCTGTGTTTCGTATGGTGAGTGTAGATAACCGGAAACCCTTTTTACTGGAAACTAGGCATTCTATCTTAGTCCTCACTGGTGACAAAGTATCATGTTACCCAGAAATATAAAAGAAGCAAAAACTAAAACTATCTTTAAACGTTTACTCTGGGAATATTACTTAACGAAGCAGTAGTAGTTTGGGATAATAATAAAAAATTTAAAAAACTTCGGAAACTGTTATATTCTCAAGTATGTATAATATAAAAATATCATATTTATTTATTGTGTATGTATTTATTGTGGGTATTTGTGTATATATATATATATAAAATAATATTGTATGCATGTAAGTAGTAATGTAAATGTATATATATGTGTATTGTATTTATTATCATTATATTATAATTTTGTATTTTTTCCTTAAACCTTTAATTTTTTTTTAATTATGAGTTTTGCACCCATCACTAGATTCTCTGCACAAACCAAGGGTAGACTGGTAGAGAATGCCTTTAGGCATTAAGTCCGCCGTTTTGTACATTTCTTTTATGTGTGCAAATAAAGCTTAAATAAATAAATAAAATAAAGTATCTGCATTTTGATTCGTAATAGAGGATACCGCGAGGAGGCCACAGTAATCACTTACCATCAGGTGGACTGTGTGCTCGTTTGTCACCCTATTCTTAGAAAAGCATAATTTTAAGTTTGAACTGTAATGATAGCTCTCATTGCAGAACTTGCCTCTCAATTTTGAGATGCTTTTCAAAGAAGTTAATTCAAAATGTATGATGAAATTATTTGTAAATGATGACATCCTCTACCCAATCTGCCAACCAAGCTTGGTTCACAACATGTCCCCCTGTAAAGTGAGGCTACACCCTACATTTGGTCCACATTTGGCCATAGACCTTCATCTCATTTCTGAGAGAGTTAAGTGGATTACACATGAGCTCAAATGGATGGAGTAGCGGTGTAAGAATATCAACTACCCGATATCATCCCGTGGGTATGCCGTAAGAGGCGACAGAGAGAAACAAATCGGGATATGTGGAGAAGCGTCTTCATAATAACGACTTAAAATAAAAAAACTGCGGTTGCCAAACCGTTTGCCAAGCGTGGCAACTATGGCAAATTCCCCCTATGAGGCAATCTGCAGAGGTGGCCTATATTCACCAGTGGACTTTATTAGGCTGTAACAGTAACGGCAACGGAAATGTATAAAATAAAGATAGGCTCACACTCACTTGAACTCAGAACTGTGGCTCTCCAGAAAATTGAGTTTGTTGAGTTCCTCGTCGATGACTGTCTGCACTGCCTCTGGCACTTTCTTATCTGCGAGACGTTCCCGGAATTTCTCCCCGATCGCGTCCTTGTCGTCTTTCTCCAGACCCAGTTCTTTCTTGATTACCTGCAAACAGTAACATTAACTCCTCTATACATATAAATAATGTTGAAGTATCTGTCGGTAGTATCGAAATAACCACTATGCAGTGCCGAAGCCTCCATAGAAGCCGAAAAGCCAGGCTTGCTTGCTTTGCTTGCGCAAATAACTCGTAAACTGTTACAAACTATTTTAATTTTCCCGCGCGCTCCTCTGTTCTACACTGGTCATGACCTCGTAGCATATATGTAACATCAACACTTGGCAGCTTTCAATTCGAAATACACTGATTCGTGTTCTCTCTGTCTTAAAGCGAACACGCAATGGACTGTCAAAATTAATGTAAGCAAGGAGTTGATTTAGTCGTCTCTCTCGCACGCGTTGGCTTTTTACCGGGCTTTCGAGAAGACGATCGCTCCCTTTCTAACCTGGAGCAAAATGTTTTATAATGAAATATAACTACGAAAAGTTTATATCGCAATTACTATGGAACCAAAAGCTGGGCTTTGCTCTGAAGTTATTTAGGAGTGCGCGGGCGTGCGGATGATACATTTGCAAATTCACTTCACATTTCAATGTTTATGTTTGTTTT
This sequence comes from Parnassius smintheus behrii, assembly GCA_036936625.1. Classification (NCBI taxonomy): domain Eukaryota; kingdom Metazoa; phylum Arthropoda; class Insecta; order Lepidoptera; family Papilionidae; genus Parnassius; species Parnassius smintheus. Next base: position 10,417,844 of record JAUPFT010000009.1, read on the forward strand.
GGTTGTGTTTGTTGAAAATTTATGCTTTTTCAAATATTTTAGTAAAAATGGAGGATAATATTGGAGTATATAGTGTAGATGGGAATTACAGGATTAAGAAAGGAATGCTTCGGTGGTTTGGTCACGTAGAAAGAATGAATGAGGAAAGAGTGACAAAGCAAATTTATATGGCAGATGTGAACGGCCGAGTCTGGAAGGGACGCCCTAGAAAAAAGTTTATCGACCAAATTGGCGATATTTTGAAAATGGGCCACGTTGGAAGTACCCTTAACCGACGAGCATGTATGCGTAGATATATGGATGTAAGGGAGGCGAAAGAGGTATGTCAGGATCGTGCCAAATGGAAGTCCGTAGTCTCTGCCTACCCCTCTGGGTGACAGGCGTGAGTGTTTATGTATATGTATATAGTGTAGATCAGGGTGTATATATAGAGAAGTGTTCCCTGTGATGAATTGAAGTGTGTTAAAGTGGTAATCGGCGAGAAAAAAAGTAAAATCTTTCAAAATTGAATTATCGCAATTGAAAAACAGTTTTTTTGGTACAATTAAAATGTTCACCAACATTTTACGCGTACGTAATCATATCTTTCCTTAAGAAAGAGAGACCATTCAATTTAGAATATAAATAATTTGTTTTTTTTTTTTTTTATTTTGTACATTGATTATGTGATGTATGTAAATATCTTTTCCTTTCGCTCAAGCAAACCCAAACGGCTTTTTTCAAAGCCCCCCAAGGTATGCAATTGCTGATATGTCATACAGTCTATCTAGCAGTAGTATGCCTTCTGTGTGCTTTGTTAAACACGTCATTCGCAGCACTGAATATGAAACTGAAGAGTGGAGACAGATCAAGACTGATGTATTTTTATAAAACTGCTAAAAACAACAAAACCAACTCTTGGGCTTGCCCTAGTTTGGAACCCTAACTTTGCCACTGGTACTATGAGGTGAACGAGTTATTTGCAAGTCTTTGAGACATTAATTATATGTATTGACATTTTAAAATTGTTGTCTCTCTGTCTGGCTGTCTGCCTCTCCGGACTAATCTACGCAATGGCTGAATCGATTGTAATGAAACTTGACAAACAGACAGAGTCCAATGCCAGGAATTATCTAGACTATATTTCATCGGAAATATTTGAGATTTTTTCAAACAAAAACGGAAAATTGTAATTATACATGGTCCTTGACACGCCGCACTAATAGATTTTACCCAATCGAAGTTAGGGCGTTTTGCTACTATATTAATAAAACCTGCAGAAAAACTATAAGGTGCGTTGGGGTAATACCGGACGATTTTAGACTATTTGAAAGAGTCGGGCAAAAACTTTATTTTCTCGACATTCATATACGTCAGATTTCTGAAACATGGCGCAAATCGTTAATGGTTAAACGTAATTTAGCTATAAGAAGCTTTTACTTTTCAAAACTCAACAGTTTCTGCTTAAAACGTGTGCGAAGACATGGCATTATTTTTATATGCATGATGAAGAATTGGTCATCAAGGGGAAGACCGGACGTCGCTAAAAATCGCAAATAAAAGAGATAGGGAAAGACCCGACGGACGAAAAAAAATACAAAAATTACCTTGTTTTGTAAAATACTGCGTAGCACACGCCCTACTTTTCGGAGAGACTGGCTGAAACTTGGGGTTGGGGCAGAATAAAATGGAGTCGTGTACCATATTTCTATCTTTCAAAAATATAGCATAATTTACCGTAAATTTAAATTTTACGGTCTTACCCCATCACCGATCTTACCCCAATGCACTATACAAAAATATTTCGAAGACCTGTTTGTGAAGTCCGTCAAGATGGCGCAGCGTGACTAATACCCCCTAGCCTCAAAATCTTGGAAATGTGTAGAGTAGAGTTATTTTTCAAAGTTATGTTTAATCTTGTAGAGGCCTGTGCCCACCAGTCGCAATATGTCCCGTATATACATTCTTTAATAACGTAATAATTTAACCTTTCTTTTTACATTTATACTTACTTTGAGCTGCTCGTGCAGTATGTACTTGCGATGCTGTTGCTTCACCTTCTCCTCAACTTCTTTACCGATCTTCTGCTGCAATTTTGACAGCTCATATTCCTTCTTGAGCAGTGAAAGCGACATCATCAGTCGTTTTGGAATCTGTTGGAAAAATTTAAAAGATATTGAATGAGCTTAGACTAAACAGCATCATTGAAACAAATGGTTGAGCATTTAATGTTTTTTTATAAAACTGAAGTGAAAAACTTAATAAAATACACTTGTACTCGCCATCAGCTTGAATTTCAACCTTAAACTTCTAAAATAGAGATCATATTCCTTTAAATCTGCAAATTTCTAGGGTTGACGAGGAGCCATTTTTCTTTTTAAATAAGAAGAACTGGACTTTTGGTGGACCAGAATTAAAAAAAAAATCTTAATTTCAATAGAGAAGATGGATAGGTGCTACCATCTACTTGGGATCCTATAATTAATAACAACAAATTCAAACTCAAGCATTACACTGCAAGACTGAGATATTGTAAACCCATTCTGTGGCCTAACTATGGAATCGGGATGTCAACACCTCAGTCTCCCCCGTGACCATGAGTAAACTCTGTAACAATAAAACCAGTAAACAAAATTTAAGTTTCATTTAACGTATTCGCGTAAATACAATAAATAATAATTAGTACTCACGTCGGTCTCGTCTAGTACTGCCTGTAACTCTGCAGGCTCCGCTCCGGTGAGTGCGGCGCCCAGGTCGCTCAGGTACACCGGGTTGTCAACCACGCGCTGCCCCTGCGCCAGCATGTGGTGCAGCGACTCCCTGCCAACAGGACCTTGGGTTAATATTACACTGAAGCACACTTGGATACTAGCATAACTATTTACTCTGCCTCATAGGTCTTGTGGTAGTAATTAAAATTTCCGATCATGAAGTCGCTGGTTCGTTTTTTTTTAAATAGAATAAGAGTGACAAACAAACACACAGTCCACCTAAAGGTAAATGGATGCTGTGACCCATAAGCATCTACATCTATCCTCAATCAAGAATCAAAATGCAGATGCGCTGCCACCCCTAAGAACTAAGATGCCACATTTCCAGAAAAAAAGGTATTCGGTTTTCTACACTCACCATATGAAATCAGCATAGTAGCATTAAGTTGCTATTTGACACTGATATTCTGTGAGAGCGTGGTTCTTTCACGTTTGAGCCGGTCCATTTGAGCTTCAACCATAGTATAGCTGCAGCATGGCTCTACCGCGACAAAAATCAATTGAATACGAAATCAGACTAAAATCAGTAATTGGGTTTTTCTGTAAAGAAATTCTCAGTAGCAGCCCATATTCAGATAGTTGGCGGTCTTACTTCCGTGCCTTCGAAAGCACGTAAAGCCGTTGGTCCTACGCCTGATCTCTCTCCAGTCGTGTCAGGGTACCGTCCCATCGCCCTTTGAGAGTGAGGGAATCGATAGTGCACCTGTTCTTCCGCATAGACTCAGGCACTATAATCTCGTCCTACGCAGATGGCTAGTCTCCATTGAGACTGTCCGCTGTGACCGAAATCAGGTCTAGAGCACAATAACTATTTATAACAGGATTTCCGGTCATATTGCCGACTGGGCTTTGCATAAATTCGAAGCATATGTAAAAAGAACTACGGTGATGAAATGATGTTATAAATTATGTAGATGATTATTAAGAAGATAACAATGCATGAACATAATAGAAATCAGTTGCTGTTCATTAGTCTTGCTTAAACTTGGAAACGAATGAATATGATGAATTTTTTTCCACAATTTTATACGGTAGGTGGCGCTGCTGTCAAGATCCGGAAATCACACGTGCGAATCCGGGGCGGATCGCTAGTATTTTAATAAAGTTAGATTGTAATTGTTAAGAGTACTTGTAAGTTCCTTAACCATTGTTAATAATGTACTGACAGTGTAAGAATATCGACAACCCAAAACCATCTCCTGGGCCTCATAAGAGGCGACAGAGAGAAATAAAAAAGTAAATGGATAGCTTTCTTATTTCAACTGAGCCGGCCTGAGCTTGAGCCAAAGGCAGTACAACGACTATAGGTATTCTAGAATATATAAAGAAAATATATAATGGAATCCTTTATCATAATATTATAATATATACTATAATAAATAAATAAATTATTTCATAAAAAAATTGATATGGTCTTTACCTGTACAAGGGATTAAGGTTTATGATATCACGAATTGTCTTAATAACTTCCTGTGTCAGAGCCTTGACTTCTTCATTCTGCTGGAACTTCTCATGCATCACATTCTCGACTTTCACCATTAGAACTTGGTCGATAATAGCTTTCTTCTTCTCCGCTTGCTCTTCGGACTCGGAGCCATTCTTCTGTCGCCTGGTGGTACGGTGTTTACGCCGTCTCCGTTCCGCGTCTGATTCTTCACGAGTAACATTAATTTCCACATCAAATATAGGAAACTTGAGCTTCATTTCTGAAATGATAAGCATCATTTCAGAAGTGAAGCTGATATTTATAAAGCAAAAATACTTTAATTTGCCAAAATGCGTCTAGATCTGACGTCCAGTTGCATATAAGTAATTACCTTCTAGATTAAAAATATATATAAATCATACTTTTATCTCTAGAGCTTATAAATCTGTGGTAGGTAACATTTATCATCAAATGTTAACTACATTCAATGTTAAGTATATTTAATTATTGCTCTCTTTTCTAATTAAACATTTCAAAGAGAAAAATTAACAAGTTTGATAATGATAAAACTAAAATGAAACATTGTATGATAATTATAAATCTACACACGGTAAATGCATGTACATGTAATGAAAACATCACTTAATATGTTAAATCTATTAATTTTAGAATAGGAATATTACTCCTTTCAATTTAGAAGTTGAAATATCTGAAAATTTGTTCCGAAACACCATAGTTACGAAATTCCAGAATTATACACCCTAGAGTAATCTCAGTAATAAAATTGGCCTGTGCTTAGCTGTAAAACATATATAACTAGTAATCAATCTGTTTTTTGCACTAATGGTTCAATTGGACGGAGATTCAATTCCAGAAATCGCAATATACTGCCAGAGCAATCTAAAATTTCCACATACAGCCAGCCAGCTATAAAGGACCAAGTTTCTGGTTTATATGATGTCACAGACAACATGCACTAGTTATACCCTCTTGTTTTCAGGTTTTGAGGAATACGAGATGTGTCATGATCTCCTGAACGCTGCCTATCCGAGTCAGATTAGTCCACTTATACTCAGTAAAAATTAAATAGCTTGACTAAGCTCACCAGCTGGTCCAGTCTCAATTTCATCCTCAATAAACTGTCCTGTGATACGAATTCTTCTATGTGCCATAACAACTAATCTCAGCTTATAGTCCATATCTTGCATCTCGTGAATCTGTGCAAACACCCCCACTTGGTGCAGGTCATCGAGACTTGACACAACATCTGACTTTTCATCCTCTTTCTTTCGTAAAAATATACCAACATATGGTTGATTGAGCTTCACCTTACGTCTAATTAAATCAATTAGGGCTGGATTTGATATCTGAAAAAGCACCATTAAATTGATAATAATTTAAGTTATCTTTTTTACGTGGTAGAGCCACGCTGCCGCTATATTAGTTAAATAGTTAGTAAGGTTTATTATAATCTTTTAAAAAGACAAAAATTACAACTGGTTCAAAAAGAAGGAGATCCATAAAAGTCCTATTGGACATTGGTCTTACCCAAGGTTAGGATTCTCTTTAACCACCACACTTGGCAAACGGATTGACAATTACATTAACATTTGATGTAAATCTTATCTGCTAAATCTATTGATACTAAAATTATAACATATACATGATTGTTACAAACAATATTTTTTATTTATTTTATCCGAGTTAAGAAAAGTCAATATTGTAGTATTTATATAAAACATTAGTCCAATGTACAAATAGTTTTAGTTCATCTCCATTAGTAGTTATCATGGCTTTCATTGAATAACAAAGTAAATAGATATTTCTTTAACTTATTAGCAATTCTAATGAGCCTGATTTGCACATTCACATCTAGGTGATAAAATTAACATATAAAAGAAATTACTTTACTTTGAATTAAAAGTATATAAGGCCTTTAACAGAGTCAATAGTATTTATTACTTATACATTGAAAAATTTGCATAATACAAACCATACATGCCTTAGTGACAATTTATATTTACAAATACAATATACCATAATAATATATAATGCATACATAAACACTCACGAGACTACAGACTTCCATTTGGCACGATCCTGACACACCTCTCTCGCCTCCTTCACATCCATATACCTACGCATACATGCTCGTCGTTTAAGGGTACTCTTAATTTGATATTTTCAATAAATTACCAATTTGGTTGATAAATTTTCGCCTAGGACGTCCCTCTTCGACCCTGTCATTCAGTTCTGCAACATAAATTTTCTTTGTCATTCTTTCTTCATTCATTCTTTCCACATGACCAAACCACCGAAGCATTCCTTTCTTAATCCTGGTCACAACATTATCTTGCAAACCACACTCTTATCTTATCACACAATTTCTCACCCTGTCATTCAGATTCAGCCCTAACATACTCCTTAACAACTGCATTTCTACTGCGTTCATTCTACTCTCGTGCTTCTAGTGCTAGTGGCAGAAGCCACACCCAACTTTCACTACCATAAGTTAAAGTATGGTCCCTACTTTAACTTATGGTAGTGAAAGTTTTTTTACACAGCATTGTGAATTGCCATATGTGCCGTTTTCGACACATTTTGACTCTTCACAATAGAGCGTAGGGCCCCATTTACTCTATTGCCAGCATTCACTCGTTGTTCTATATACTTATCACACTTCCCATCCCTGCTAAATACGCAACTCAAATATACAAACTCATCTACTTGCTAGATCAACTCAATCAACCATAATAAGTCAACCATAATAGTATTGATAAAATCAACCATAATAGTATTGATGTAAATATCAATATTGGTATAATATAAAAGTAAAAAAGCAAAGTTACAGCCTATATATGTCATTTCTGAGAGGGTTTCAAAGCAAGGACCCTTCCCTTGCTTTAAAATTTCCCCATGATGTCTCAATGTGCATTATCAGACTTCACATATATTCGGAATGGTGTCTTTAACCACCAAGCACTTATAATTGCATCTAACAATTTCGTTAATCTCAACGGAATTTGAATTCTGTGAAATTTACAGCAAGCACTTAGCTTTTGAGCTCTATTAAAAACTGGAGAGAGGTTCTAATGGAACTGAACAAGCCACAGATCAGGATAATAACAAGTGCTATCACAGGACATGGCTCTTTTAACAAACATTTGTTCACCATAGGTGTTACTGATAGCCCCCTGTGCAGAGCATGCATGGGAGAGGAAGAAACGGCGGCTCACGTGTTGCTGACATGTCCAGAAGTCGCTTCATACAGGGCTAAACATCTCGGCACGCCGGGATCGCTCTCTGAATTTGCTTGCAACATCAAGGGACTGCTGAGTTTCTTTGGGGAGATATCATGGCTCGAATAACCATATTATTCCTGTCCACACGCAAAATACGCGCTTAGATGTGGATTTGCGGAAAACAGCCCATCGTAAACTAAACTAAACTAAAACTGGAGAGAGTTGGGGAGGGAAGCACCACGCCCCTCAACATAGCGCAGTCGAGGAAAGCCCGGTTGATGGAGCCCCGCTAAGCGGGGCTCCTACTTCTGAGTGTTTTTAAAAAAATAACCTAGAAGGAGATGGCGGGGTCTATTCGCTTGCTTACTCAATACCCCCATCTCCTTCTAACCTAACCTGTCCGAGTCGGGATGCCCTAAATCCTGAGCTCTCATTACTCAATCTTACACTCAATAAAAACCAAAATAAAAAATTAATAAACAAACATTTTAAAATTTTTTAAATGTGCGTTTTTTTGTGTAGATTATGAAAAAAATATAACAACTTCATTTGGTTATTTTTAAAAAAGTTATCAACAACTATATGTGAATGAGTGCATTTTCATGAACATTTAAAGCCTTACCAATACCAATATAAGTTTTCATTCGTTTATTCTTGTAATTTTTTTCGAAAATCCGCCGTAATAATGAAGATTTAAAAAAAATAATTGAAATTGGATGATTTTTCGATTTTCTAGAGCCAAAAAACGAGATGACCGCGATAGTATAAAATTATTCTAAATTGTGTTAGGGATAAGCTATATAAAGATTATTATATTATATTTAATATATAAGATTCCAAAAGATGGCAGTAAGACCATCCCATTCACATTACACATAAAATACCCAGACCTGCAACAGGGAGCAAGATCAAAGGTGTGAGACATATCAAGTACTATGACTATCGATTTGCCCGCCAAGCAAGTCAATTAAAGTCAATTCTCTCAACAAGTTGAGAGACACATGTCTAGTAGTGGACTGTTAGAGACTGATAAAAGAAAGGAAGAAAAGTACTATATTTTTATGGTTTAAGGTTTTCTGAGAAAACAATGGCTGTTAATTATCAATTGGTGTCTCTAGTGCAACAGCACTCAATACAAACTTCTACTTGTCCACACAAATTTGTCTTCCCTGTTTTGCTTTTTTAGTTATTAAATTGTTTTACTGTTTATCAATTCATACACAATAAAACTTTGAACCCCAAATAATTCAATAATAATAATAATAGAAAACTCAATTTAAAACATTTTTACATAAACTTTGATAGTAGCAAAATGTACCGCATAATGGCAGTGTAAGAATATCCACTACCCCTTATCATGCCTTGGGTGTCGTAAGAAGTGACAGAGGGAAATAAATGGAGGGTGATGTTATAAAACCTAAATAAATCCAGGAGACGGGCAGCTTAAAAAACTGCAGTTGCCAACCCACTTGCCAAGTGTGGCAACTATGGCAAATATCACCCTATGAGACTTTAAAAGGCTGAAACAATAATGGTAAATTAAGAAAATAATTACATTAATAAAAGTTCTGTGGGTTACAAACAGTAGACATCTATTCATAGTTACAGGCTTCTCAGTGTGAATAATTTTAAAACCCTATTGTAATTTTTGTCACTTTGCTTTGACATTGGCAGAATTTGATACTATGAGATTGCAATAAATTAAAATAAAAAATAATTTTGAAACAAGTTTGCATTTACTAACATAAAATTTTATTACAGACTACCTAACTTTGTTTCTTAATAATATTGATAGAATTTAATTAGTAAAGAAATTTATTTTTAATATTTAAGAATTTATTTAGTAAAGAAGTCTATAAAAAGCAGAGAAGATTACAATCACACTACTTACTTACATTTTTTCTAAATTAAAAACTAACCTCAATTAATTTAATAAACCTTGGGAACACTGGATTTCTATTGATTGCAATGACTGGCACTTGTGGCCATACTTCGGGAACGGCGACCGTAGCTGGTAACTGACTAGTGAACAAAGGTGTCTCATCTTTTGCTTCTGAATCTTCTTCAGGAGGGTCATTCTTATTTTCAGTTGAATACAATCTGATATTAGAAGGCTGTATCACTCGTGGTAAAAATCCAACATTATAACAACAAACTCGGCTATGTGAACCTAGTCCACTATAACTACTTAATAGGCGAGAATTCAGTAATTTATTATTATGTGATGCAATTCTAGTAAAGTTCCGAACTAATCGCCCCGATGTGGACTTAAATTTCTGGTTTGATAAAACGGTATTTCTTACTAATATATTCGCGGTATGCATCGTTTATTCTGTATTGTTTTACAATGTTATCCAGTTAATAATCATTTATAATAATAATATCAAGGTTATATTTCCAGGTCCAAATTCTTCAATCAGAACAAAATAATGACCAAAGACAAAATCCGTCTAGGCATGTCGATCTAAAATCGATTAATTGAAAAATCGATTCTTTGGAGTAAAATTATCGATTTTTAGATCGATTCGAGGCACCGCATCGATTCACTGAATCGATCCAAAAACCTTTTGAATCGGACTGATTCATTTGATTCAAGAACTAGCTAAAATTCCCAAACTGGCTGGGGTAAGATACCACAGTTTTTTAATTTTTTCTGTTGGGGGACGCAAAAACAACCGGTCGTACGTGGTTGATAATTTGAACGCAATATATATTTGAATAAAATAAATGTTTATGAACGCATCCAACAATATCGAAAAGTTGTCATTTCATTTTCATTTCTAAAATTCTTAAGCCCACTTCCCACTAAGGGATAAAATGTCATTTATATTAGATCTCGAGATATAAATTAATATCGCTCACCGTACTTTTAAATGGAACCGTTTCCACTGAGATGTAATATATATTACATCCCAAACTATAAATATTTTTTCGATCGACCGAGCGATATTTTCATATTATATTTCACCTCCTGTACTATAATATAATATAATATTATAGCTGTGAACCTGTTTGAACTGTGAACTTGTGAATTTACATTATTTATTATGAAAAATATACATACTGTGAGCTGTATGTACAGACAGAGTACTTTTTAAATACCTAGATACTGTAAATAAATATTATACCGTACTTTGAAGTTTATAGAGGTTTATAGTAAGGAAATAACCAGTATTGTGTTCGTGTAGCATTCATTTCAATATGATAAATAGTGAGTAATTAGATTGAAAGAGATTTATCGAGAAATCATGCAGTTTGCACTTTTGTTAAAGTATTGTTGTTGTTTTTAGCCTAAAATGTCAAATAAAAGTGTTACGTGGAATCACTTTGTAAAACAAGGGATCGAGTGGAGTATGTGCGAACCACTCCTAACACAAGCGTTACAAACTTACTAGGAGTGGTTAAAAGGATTATTAGTAATGTTAATCAATAAGATTACTAATATTTTATTTAAAAAAATATTACAGTTTAGAAGTTAAAGAAAAAAAATAGAAAATTCTTGAAATTTCATGTTTGAAAATGTCGCGATTAATCGAAAATCGATCTTTTAATCCTCGATTTAATCGAAAATCGATTCAAGTACCTTCGATTCAAATCGATTCGGAGATCGATTTTTTTAAGAGTGAATCGACATGCCTAAATCCGTCTGGAATCTGGATGGATTGTCATTTGTCACACTTGACATATATCAGATTGCTTGTCTGTGCCTTACGCTATGGCATCTCCTTTTTTATTCAACAGCCTTTACGGCTCTGGGTTCTAGCCTTTCTGAGTCTATCATTTCTATCGGAAACTTCATTATATATATTTTTTTTTCACAACATGCTGATGCGTCACATTGCAAAGTTTTTGGGATATTTTGACGACATCTCAACCCGTTGATGGCGTTGACCACAGTTGATGAAGACAACCACTCAAGTTCATAAGGCGGCCAAGCGATCAAATTAACTTGAGGAGGGATATCGTCCATCAAGAACTGGACCTGCCAGATTTCCAGACGATGCGTTCAATCAGCATAAAAATGGAGGCAGCGGGCGAGGAACTAAGGACCTTTGCAGCACACCGCACGCCAGGGACTCCATTCTACTCCTCAGACGTCCGGACGGTTATGGAAGATACGACACCCACCATCATCGCCGGGGACCTAAACACCAAACACCCGGCGTGGGGGTCTAAACTGATCAATGTGAACTCTACGAAGATGCTGATAGCTACAACTATGACGTTTTAGGTCCCGAGGAGCCAACACATGTTCCGACAGACTCAAGGAGACTTTCGGATGTACTGGACATGCTCTCTAGGAACGTCGACGATTACACAGCACCTCCCGATTCTGAATACCCTTTGCACCAAGGCAGTGACTACGCCGCCCAGAGTTTTTAAGACCAAGATCGACTGGAGGCTCTACCACCAACACCTACAGGAGAGAGACCCCCAATCCATGCATCGATCCACTCAGCGGAGGACGTAAAGGCCGCTGCAACCAGAATTTCCAAGAGCATCCAGGAGGCCCTCAACGCGGCCTCTACGATCGTCCCTCTCTCAGGAAGAAAGGATGAGCTGCCGCGAGAGATACGCGTGCAGCTAAAACATAAAAGAGCGCTGAGAAAGCTCTGGGCGCGCACTCGCTGCCCCAGATTGAAAACCAAATTAAACACCTTAACGGACGAACTATCGGTAGCAAGCTAGGCCCACAGAGGAGAAGCCTGGGAGCGGCGCATCTGGAAACCAGATGAGCACCAAGAGTCGCTCTACACATTGAAGCGGCAGTTTACGAAAACTCGCCCTCCCGTTTGCCCACTGACCAACAATGCGTTAGAGCGACGTTATGATGCCAAGGGTAGAGCGGATATCATAACAGAGCACTTCGAGGAGCAGTATATGCCGAACGCAGCAAGTGCGGAGTTCATGGAACTTCATACCCGGAAGGATAGCCGCGTGCAGGAGTTCCTGTCATCGCCCGCGCCACCGTTTACAGGGTAGTGGTTCATCTCCCCCACTGAATTGCGGAGGACAGTAACCCGCCTGCAATCGAGGAAGGCGCCAGGGCATGACGAGGCACAACGACGACTGGATTACCAACATTGTACTCCGACAGCTGCCCAACAGAATCCTTGTAGAGATTGGTTGACTCTAGAATGGCGTATTGCGGACATCCTGATTCCCGGAGGACTGGAAGAAAGGCAAAATCATCGTCTTACCAAAACTCGGTAAGGACAGGCGTAGAGCTGCCAATTACAGGCCGATCACGCTGCTACCGCACATAGCTAAACTGTTTGAAAGATTGTAAGATGCTTCCGCCCGTGCATCCAACTTCGGGCGGAGCAGCACGGATTCAGGAGGGATCACTCAACAGCAATACCGCTGACCAGAGTGCTGCACCTGCTTGCGGTTGAGCATAACCGCGGCCATACATCGTTGAGCGTCTTTCTCGATATTGAGAAGGCGTTCGACAGGGTGTGGTCAACTTACACTACCATAAGATAACTAACATTATTTAAACCAGGAACACAAAAATTTCGATAACATCCTTTTGCTTATGAATTACCCGACTGCGGCAAAAGCCGCTAGCAAAGTAACATCGCCTTTAACACCAAAGGCGCCCAGGACCTCCACACTGTTGTGTGCCGTGAAAAATGCCGGGTAAAGGGGTGTACCCCGAGACCCAAAACCTGCCGGGCAGAAAGCCCACGCAGAAGACGGCACGGAGTTCGGGAATTCCAAGAAGTTTGGGACCAGTTATAAATAAAGAAAGAAAACGAAATTAGGTAAAGCAAAGTGAAAGTAGTGTAAGTCCATGCTTTTTAATTTAATAAAAATCGTTGATATAATAAAAATAAAAGTGGTAAACAAAATACAATTCAGGCTCGAGACTATGGTCCAACCCTTTGCATGTTTTAATTGGCGAATCAATCAACTGTCTATGGATTGTATTAGGGATGCACGATGTTGCAAAAACATCGATTATGTCGTCGATGTTGATATCGACAGCTTAACATCGATGTTCGATGTTTATCCTACTCTAAAACATCGATGTTGACCATTATCGATGTTTGTTGCACATGTACCTATTTAATAGGTTAAAATTAAATGAATGAAAATTAGTAATATTGTTTATGAGTTATTATTAATAAAATAAAAGAAATTAATGAAAGTTTTAGTGTCAAACAGTAATAAAAAAATGGGAAGAAGTTAAAAAATATCTAGTTCATTTCTGATATTTTTGTCGCTGATGATGAATGTTATTACTTTGATCTTCATATGTTCCTATACACTCATAAATACGGTATGAAAAAATTTATTATGGGGCCTAATTTATGATTTAGACGTAGATTTTATGTCAACCACTCTTATCGCGAAATAAAAAATATGCTTATAGAGAAAAAATTAACAAACAACACAAAAATGAATAATATAACTTTTCCGTCACATTTGTTCACAACTTTATTTTAAACCATAACCTGGCAATGTTTCTTAGAAAAAAAAAAAGAAATCACTCTGAACTTTCGGCGTTCCACGTGTCGCTTTGATGAAGGTGCTCCGTCTTTTTTATAGAATTTTGTATTAGTGTCTGGACTAAAAACGAAAGTATTATACTTTTTTACATTTCTTGTAATATAGTAAACACGTAGATATATAATTTGTGGTATAAAAAGTGAAAAGTAAATTGCCAAAGGTACTTCAAAGTCCGGAAAGCCCATTTTGGAGGTTGGTTCATAAATGTGTTATTTATCAAATTCTCATTTATTTTTAGTATAAAATGTAAGTAAAAATAGTTTTCTTACATATTTCAAATAACTTGACGTTGTATTTATTTCAAATTCACACGAAGATATTTTTGAAATATTGTTCGAAATGTCATACAGATAAAATATTATTATTATTTTTTTTTAATTTTTTAATATTTTAATATTTTGGTATGAGTAACGAATAGAAACACATAAAACATAAAAATATACATATTTCCAAACATTTTCATATAAATTTCTCCAAAAACAAAAGTGTAGAATTCAAATTAGTAGTAATTTTGTCACTAAAATTGAAGTTTATACTACTACTATGCTATACAGGGTAATTTATGTATTCTATTACAATTTCTAGCAACCAAAAATAATTTTATTCGATAGTTTATACATTCAACAAGAATTCCTGTAAGTTTTATCCATAAATATTGTCTCAAAGTGAAAATATAGCAAAATTTTCAATATAGCAAAAATTTCCTAACTTACAAATTTTCCCGCCATTAAGGTCCTGAGGGAACGGGAGTATAACATGTCGCGCGCTGTCAGAGCTAACGTAATATCTTTGTCTTTGATACTATTATCTATTGCGTAGTGTCTTTGGTTTTGTTTAAAACGAAAGAATAGATTAAAAAAATATTTCATAGGGCAGTACTTCTGATCTAATTCGCCCCGTACCAGAGCCGACGTAAGGTAGTTATTGTATGATCTAATTAGATTGATAGCCGAGTGAAAGGGCAGCTAATCCAAGCAGTAAGTATACACAGCCGTTTATAAAATGCACTGTTGAATATGTAGTAAAATTGTCTATGCTCATGACTGCTCGGGGATTTATTTTCATAAACTTCAAGCAAAACAATAAACTCGTTATGACTAGCTCAAAAAAGCAACTAAATATAATTGAATTATGTAGATACTTACATACTATTTCAAACTTATGTGGGTATATACAACAAGAGAAAAACAATTAATTTAAATATCAATTTACAGAGTGTATTAAAGTAGTATGGTTCTACCACGTATAAAACGTGGTAAACACATGCTGCATCTATATATGGTTGTAGCATGAATGGGTTGAATCGACCAGGGAAGGACCACGCTCTCACAGAGTACCATCGTGAAATGGCAGCTTAATGTACGGTGACCCATTTTACTGGAATCGAGGCATTCCATCTTATTCCTCAGGGGTGAAAACGCATCTGCATTTTGATGTCTATGGGCCGAAGCATTCACTTACCATCAGGTGGACTGTGTGCTCATTTGTCGCCCTAATCCTATAAAAAAAAAGAATAGTTAATAGGCGACGACCAACAACGAAACCACAAATTAAAAAAGTAGTGACAACTGTGATATTACAGTTCACACTTCACAGTTAGGTTTGACGCTCCATAATGATATTTTTTAGGTGATCGATGCGTTTAGGAATTCCGAATAATTCAAAATTTTAAACCTTCAATAGGAAATGTCAGATTTTGTTGATATTGATTTCGCGAAATAAAACAACGATGTTAAAACATCAATAATTTAATTTTTAACATCGATGATCATCGAACATTCCTAGAGTGTAGGCAACTGTCACTCAGTATGTCAACCTTTGAGCATAGAAAATAGCTAGCTATTGGGTGCGTTTGGCAGAAAAAAGCGCTAGCAAGCGCTTGTAAGCAAAATGGCGATCGTAAGCGGTAAGCGCTGTCAAATCGTAAGTAGCTATTTTCCTCCAGGACACGATGTTAGTTTTAACCGGGGAACCTAACCTAATTTAAATATATGTTTGTAAAGTATTCATATTAAAAACTTATCAATCATGAATTTTTAATAACATGTATATGTCTATTCATGTCATTATATTCCTTAAAACTAATATTGCACAAAACAACTTATAAACTCTACTTCAAAACAAACAAATTAAATAAGCAAAATGGCGGATTGTGTCAGCGCTACTGAAGTAGCAATCGTGTCCTGGCCGAAAACTATTTTGGCGCTTGTAATCGCTTGCTAGCGCTTTTTTCTGCCAAACGCACCCATTTTCTATGCTCAAAGATGTCAACTGATGTCAACAATTTAGGGATGCAATAGTTGATATCGATAGTTTAACATCGATGTTCGATGTTCATCCTACTCAAAACATCGATGTTGGCCATTATCGATGTTATAGCACACGTGCCTATTTAGTAGGTTAAAATTAGATGGACAAAAAAATTTGTAGTGTTTTTTATGGTTTATTATTAATGAAATTAATAAAACATTTAATGTGAAACAGTAATTTGAAAAATGGGAAAACAAATATTTAGTTAATTTGTTATATTTTTCTGCTGATAATGATGAATATTATTATTTTGATATTTAAACGTTCCTATACAATTATTAATCTGGTATTAAAAAATTTACTATCCTAATTTACGATTTAGATGTAGGTTTTATATTAACTACTCCTATCGCAAAATAAAAAAATGATTATAGAAGGAAAATTAACAAATTTCACAAAATCAAAATACATAATAAACACAAAACAAAATAATAGACTTTTCGGTCACCTTTGTGTACACAATTTTTATAATAATCAGGTAGTCCAAGCTAGGCCTGGGTCGTATCGCGTTTTTTGAGAATCGTATAAATATCAGATTTCGAGTTTCAATATCTGATGTCAAAACTATATATTTCAATATCTATATATTCTGCTTACGCGTTTATACTATTTTCTACTCCGATACGCTGTTGAAATCGTATATAAGTTTATGATTCAAGATCATCTACAATCGACTTCTTACTTAGCCGTATTTATGCCATCTAGCGTCATTTTTACGTTCCACCTTGAGAGCTAATCAATTTTCGTTCGATAAAATGACTTTAGAATGGTGTAGATGGCGGTTTAAAAACCAGTTATCCAAAGAAAGAAAGTATTTTTTTTAAACATCAATACAACCATGTATTCTTTTGATTTATTTTATTAAAATTTAGGTTTCACATGACTAAGAATAAGGATTGTAACAATTGAAATAATACTAGTTCTTACGGAATTTATCGCGTATATTTAACTTTTTAAATACCCGACGTTTCGAACGCTTTACAGCACTCATGGTCAAGGGCCTTTAAAAATTTATATGGGTTCTAGTTAGTTTGTGATATGGGTATTTAAAAAGTTAAATATACGCGATAAATTCCGTAAAAACTAGTATTATTTCAATGTGTAGTGTTCGCGTAAATATAAGAAATCATTATTGTAACAATTGTTTGCTACACTTAAAGTTAAATTTATATGCAATATTTAATACTCAACTTGTGGTTGAAAATTATCGTAAAATAAATCGTTTGCCGTTAAATCTTTTGAAGTGTTGAAAACGCTTTTGACTTAATTCATTGGTGGTTGATGTTAAATTTTATGTACTTTTATGTTACGATATTGGCTCAGGTATTGTTGTATAGTATTTTTAACGAAGCGCGTCAGTTTAATATTATTTATTTTACATTTTTATCAAAATATTTTAAGAGATGTATTTAAAAAATTGAAAAAATAAATACTAGGAAAGTTAATTAAGAATTAGTGAAATTGTGTTTTTATTATTTAGTGTAGTTTACAAATACAAGATTTTAATTTTCCGACATGTCTAATCTACCCATATACTCGCGCACTGTCGCACACGGTGAATCTGGCGACCGACCGGTTCGAAGCGATATAGGCATCGCGGCGGTACGCAAATATCTGATTTTGTAATACATAGTTTTGGAACGAACCAGTGAGCGGTTTTTAGATATTGTACCAATATATAGATTTCGTATCAGTATACGGTTTACATCGCCCACCTAGCTCCAAGCAGTAACTATCCACAGCCATTTATAAAATGCACTATGGAATGCACTATGCAGTGAAATTTTATACGCTCACAATTGCTCAGTGATTTATTTTCACAAACTTAAAGCAAACAATAAATTTGTTATCCCAAGCTCAAAAAACAGCTAAATATAATTAAATTGTGTAGATACACACTTGTGTAGATACATGGATGTTTTAATTTCCAGCATCGATGATCATCGAACATCCCTACAACAAATGTCAACAAAGAATTTCACATTCACATCGTTGTTAGGAAATTTAATAAATGTATTCTGTGGGGTAAATGTATTCTGTGTATAATAAACACATTTTAAAATTTTTAAGAGGGTTAAAGGTTAGTGCGTCTACTGTATTTTATATGCCTGTATACATACAGGGAGCTTACAGCTACATTTTATTTTTGTAAATTTTTTAACCAAAGATGTTTTATAGGTACAGATACAGTACCTATAAAACATCTTTGTTTTTAACCTTACTTGTAATAAAATAATATTATTAAGGAAATAATTACTCTCATGGCAGTTTTACAGAATAGTAATGGTATATGTATTGGAAAACTTGTAATAAAGTGTATTATTATGTTGTAGTAAATAGACTAATTTTCTAAAAATATTTAACCCTTAACTTTCTACTTTCAATTGAAAGTTATGTCTATATTTCGTACATGTAGTTTTTCTATAGACCGTAATGAAGATGGAAGAGGCCACAAAACCAGAAAAAGCATTAAAAACTATAAAAGAAGGGAAAGCAGAAATATGCTTGAAGACTGAAAAAGTATTTTATAACCCAGTTCAAGAATTTAATAGAGACCTTAGTATAGCTGTCTTAAGTATATTTACTGATGATTATAAGGTAGAAAAACTTAATAGAGCAGAAAAGAAGTTATCAAAGGGTCTAAACAATACAGAGGGAACGAATGAAGTAAGTGAGGTACTGTATAATTATATAACATTTTTCAAATAAATCTCTTCCTTTAGATAAAATGACTTACCTATTTTAAATACTTAAAAAGTGGTTAGATTGCTCTGCATGTAGCTTTAAATATCAACAATATTTTTATAAATAATACAAGTATTTTGAGTTAGGTTGACTGCACTAGAATAGTACATTTTTTATAGCATACATAAATACTAACATCTGTCACTCAGAGCATGGGCAGAGAGTACGGACTTCCATTAGGTACAATCCTGACAAGCCTTTGTCACATTCTTTTGCATCCGTATACATGCTTATCGGTTAAGGGTACTCTTATTTTGGCACAACTTCAATACATCACCAATTTGGTCAATAAACAGTAAAATAAAATAGAATAAAATCATTTTTTTTAAATAAAGACTACATGAATACTGATTGAAAGTCATTTAAGCTTTACCACTGTTTAAAAAAAACCCTGTCTTAGAAAGAACCAGCAAGAAACCAATCTCCAAGGGTTGCATGTGGCCGCCTCCATATACCATTAAATCCCGAGCGGTTGTAAGCGACCGCACCCACCCATAGTACTTTAAACCATAAAGAGACTACTTTTCTATGAAGAAGTTTCATCATCATTCATCATCATTACATCCCTTCACAAGTCCACTGCTGAACATAGGCCTCCCCCAAGTAATGCCACAAAGCACGGTCCTGAGCCACCTGCATCCATCGACTTCCTGCATATCTTACCAGGTCGTCACTCCATCTAGTGGGGGGTCGCCCTACACTATGCCTACCGGTACGACGCTGCCACTCGAGAACCTTTCTTCCCCATCGGTTATCGGTTCTTCGAGCTATATGGCCGGCCCATTGGCACTTCAGCTTACCAATCCATTGGGCTATGTCGGTCACTCTGGTTTTACTGCGGATATCCTCATTTCTGAGTCTATTGCCTCATTTACATTCAGCCCCTGCCACTGCTCCTCGCGCTGCCAGCAATACTTCACTAAATACTGCCGTAGCAGGATCGCGGGAAGTGTGTATTCACACTCTGCCCTACCAATCACATCGCTTTCGACTATGGCAGACGTCGAAATAATTACAGCGTCCGTGCTGTGTCTTCTTGCAATACAAAATTATATTAATAATTAAAAAAGATTTCAAATTCAAAAGAAGATAGATAGAAAATTTATTTGCTTAAAAACATGGTACATAAGATGATCAATGACGTGGAACTGACATGTTTTGCCATAATTGGCATGCAAAAATGATATGAAATACAGCTAATTACACAAACCCAATGTTACATTTTAAAATTATTGTATTGATTAAAAGTTAGGTACCTACAAACATTCTTTTTGAATTCAAATAGGTATTATGTACAATTAAATACTTATACAGATCCACTCTATTTGAATTCTTATACTGTAAATTGTTCAAAAATTATTAATTGAATTATTACATTATTGTTACATAAATAATATTAAATATTATATGAGATTAGTTAAGCTATTATTATTTTAATAATTACACTACAATATTAATTAATTCATAATTTTAACTACAATAAAATATTAATTTAAAAATCTCAGGCTATTATGCAAATATTACCATTTAACTTATTTCACATTTTAATAAATAAATAATCAATATGAGTTACTAATCATTGTTAGAAATAAAATGTCAATGTTTATTAATTCTATATAACTAAATTTTATATTAATATAATAAATTTGACGAATTTATAATTACTTATGTACATAGGCACTATGTTATCTCAAAAAAAAATTCGTATTCGTAGAAGATGATGAATTGTGGTTTTTATCATTGAAATCCCATATAGTTTTTTCTGATTCCAGCAGTTCTAAAAACTTTATTGTATTTTCATTATTCCACTCGAGAGGCATTTTGGTAGATCGTATTTATTTAATAAACCGACATTTCGGGCAGTGGCAGCGGCAGCGGAAGTGTCAGCGCGAGTAGCCTGTTTACATACTGCACTGCTCACTGCCCTGCTCACTTCCCTGCCCAACAGGGCTGAATGTAAATGGGGCATATCACGCAGAGCCGAGCATAGCCCTCTCCATAGCTCGCTGAGCGACCTTGAGCGTCCGCATACGGCCAGCAGTGAAGGACCACGTCTCAGATCCGCAAGTCATCACTGGCAACACGCACTGGTTGTACAATCTAGTTTTTAGAGATTGAGGTATACCTGACGAGAAGATAGGTCGTAATTTCCCGAACGCTGCCCAGCCGAGTTGAATCCGTCGATTGACCTCTCGGTCGAAGTTGGACTTACCTATTCATACTATTTGTCCCAGGTAAACGTACTCGTCAACAACTGCCGGCGTAGGTATGACGTGGACATTAAACATGATCTTTGTTTTGTCCATGTTCATCTTAAGACCTATCCGTTGGGAGACACGATTGAAGTCATTGAGCATAGTGCTTAGGTCCTCCAGCGATTCTGCCATAAGGATATCGTATCGTCGGCTAATTGAAGGTGAGTGATGTACTTGCCATTGATGGTAATACCGTATCCTTTCCAGTCTAGTAGCTTGAAAATGTCTTCCAATGCAGCGGTGTTTGTGGCAAGTGTTTCGGAGATATAATGTCACCCTGTCTTATACCTCTCTGCAGTTGGATAGGTTTCGAACTCTGGTTCTGTACTCGGATATCCATCGTAGCCCTACTGTACAAACACTTCAACACTTCGATATACCGACAGTCAACTTGGCACCGCTGAAGGGACTGTAGCACCGCCCAAATTTCGACGGAATCAAAGACTTTCTCATAGTCCACATACGCCAGGCAAAGTGGCAGATTGTACTCTTCGATCTTCTGTACAATCTGCTGCAGGGTATGTATGTGGTCTATGGTACTGAAGCCTTTTCAAAAACCGGCTTGTTCGAGAAGCTGGAAGTCGTCGAATCTGCGTGCGAGACGATTCGTAATGACTCTCGAAAACAGCACGTAGACGCGGCTCAGAAGGGAAATCGGTCTGTAGTTCTTCAAGAGAGCGTTGTCGCTCAACAAGACCACTGCACTTCTGCTCCACGCCTCCAGAGTAGTGCCACCATGGAGGACGGAATTGAAGAGCTTCTGAAGGACTTTAAGTACCGGTGTTCCACCCGCTTTTAGAAGCTCCGCTATAATTCCATCCTCGCCTGAGGCCCTACCATTTTTAAGATGCTGGAGAGCCATTCTGATCTCGCTCAGACTGACGTCCGGGATACCATCGGAATAGTGTCGGATAAGACTTGCTCTTGGATCGTTACTCACACTTGCGTGTGGCTCCAACGATGATGTGTACAGCTGCCCATAGAACCTCTCAATCTCACTCAAAATCTCAGGTGTCCCAGAAACGATGCTGCCACACTCAGTCTTCTTCAGCTTCAGTCAGCTTTGACAGTTGGCTCTTACTGGCAGACAGATCTCTGGCAAAGACTTTGGAGCCCTGGTTCCGCTCGATCGCTTCTTTAATACGAGCAGTATTAAAGTTGCGTAAGTCTCGCCGCATGCATTTGGAGATCTGTCTGTTCAGTTGCCTGTATGCTGTCAAATCTGTTGACGATTGCAGCCTCATCTCCCATCTAACAGCCATGAGATTAAGAGTGTGATCGGAGAGTTTTTGTGTTCTTCTGCGGCGGGTCTTGCAGAACTTAGCTCCGACCGCATGGACAGTTTCCAAGAGCTTGTCATTCATATCGTCCACTGCATTGCAATCCTGTAGGCACTGAAAGCGGTTACGTAACTCGAGCTGAAAGTTTTCGGGATTCAGGATTAGAGCACGAGGGGGACGGAGCGTTGACTTCATTAGACGTGACCTCTCCAACTTAACGTTTAGGTTCAGTGTGCCTCTAACCATTCGGTGATCGCTGCCAGTTTTCACACTTGCGATCACTGAGACATCACTGAACAGTTGGCGTCTGGTCGACATAATGAAGTCAATCTCATTTTTTGTCAAACCGTCGGGGCTCGACCAGGTCCACTTCCTGTGGGGCCGCTTCTGGAAGAAAGAGTTCATTGATAGAATCAGGCGTTACTTTGCGGAAATCCATTATAATAAAAAATATAAATTTCTTCGCAACCTTCCGCTAAACAAATACAATGATGTGTCTTACCTGGATTGAAGAGCACCTCCCGCCCTCCCTCAATTGCATTCACTAACTCCGTCACCATTAGCTTAGCGCTAAGCTTAGCGGTCAGCCGCCGTAGAGTCTACATTACCTGAAGATGCCTCGTGTAGAGGCGTAACACGTGTCGTATTATCGTCGATGGTGTGTCTTGCCTGGAATAGTGGTGTTGGGAGTAGTGGTGCTGGGACTAGTGGTGACGGAGTGCATGCAATTGAGGGAGGGCGGGCGGTGCTCTTCAATCCGGGTAAGACACATCATTGTATTTCTTTAGCGGAAGGTTGCGAAGAAATTTATATTTTTTATTAGAAAGAGTTCATCATAAAGAGTCCCTCTTTCTCCATAAAGTCGGCCAGCTGCTGGCCCCTTCGGTTCCGTTGCCCTACTCCAAATTTCCCTAACTTCAGCTCACCATTTTCTCTTGTGCCTAGTTTTGCGTTGAAGTCTGTCATCAACACCGTGTAGTGGGTTTTGGAGGAATGCATGGCTTTGGAAATATCCTCATACATTTCCTCCACCTCCTCATCGGGATGTGCCCAGGTTGGTGCGTAAACCTCTATGACCTTTATCGAATACCGTTTGGTGATTCTGAGTATCAGATACGCGACCCTCGACGACACACTGGGAGTGTGTCGACAATCTTTACAACGTTGTTGAAGAAGTTTAGTATTATAGAATCTATACGAAATTCTCTATCCTGTAGTCTAAACAAAAGTCAGCTACTCTATGGATTTTCATTTTTAATCTACTGTCAATTAGCGCCATTTTTGTGTGGTTGTTGTTGTGCTTTATTGTGTTGATTTTTGGATATATAATACATAGGTCTGTTTTCAAGTATTTATTATAAATATCCCAAGGTATATTTTATAGATTTTTTTTAGATTTTTAGATAGCTTTGATCGTTGTTTATTGTTTTTTTTGTATAATTAAAAAAGAAGCATATTGTTTTGATTAAAACATTAGATTTGATAATTAAGCTGAAAACATGTTTATCAATTAGTAAACTGTCATTTACAGAATGATAAAATATGATCTGGTTGCAGAGTAAATACTTTCATTGTATAGGGTAGTATTAACGATTTTTTTAAAAAGCGCGGGTATTTGCAATCGGGTTAAATGATTATATTATTTTAACTTGCTGATGAGATATGCTTAGTAAAAAGTATAATTTGATATTTGCTAGTGAAGGAAAACATTGTAAGGAAACCTGCATGTCTAAGAAATAAAAAAATATTATGAAGACGTGAAGTTGGCCAACACGCATTGGGGCAGTGCTACAGACACTTCCTTGCCCTAAAACCCTTTCAGAAATGAGAAAAGGCCTGTGCCCAGCAGCGGGACGTATATAGGCTGTAACTTTAATTTTACTTTAACTAATTTACGATATATATTATTTTAACTTGTTATTATGAAAACATTTAGAAACAGCATGGTAGCAATCATCTCATTCCTTGAAGTTATTATCTATTATGTACTCATTAGTACAACTATTTTTGTTAAACAAAAATTTAACTGCATCCACATATTTAATTGTGGAAGAAATTAAGCATAATATAGGGAACGATGTATACCATCGCATGTGTGGTACTTTCTCTAATACCAATTTTTAAATTAAACAGTATAAAAAAATGTTTCATTTATTTATGTAAGTCATCTAATAAAAACTTGAAATCATACTATACATACATATTATAAACATGTACAAACACATATTATATATACACAATATTCCTGATACAGAACCCTTTTTTATTTTTGTGTGTAAAATGTGTAAAGATTACAAATTTTTGATGAGGGTTCTATCAGACAGGAAGCGGTCACGTGTTCAAGTTCGCGTTTTGCGCTCAAGCGTTCGGTTGCTCACCAATCACGAACGCCTACGGTCTGGTTGACCGACGCGGTCAGAATGCCTGCTGTCTGGGTATGTCTATGTAACGTAATACAATACAAAGAACGTAGAACGCGGAACGCTTGAACGCCTGAACGGCTTCTGTCTGATAGATCCCTGAGATATGGGTAGTAAAGATAATAATTATAATTTAAGTAAAGAAAGTATAATTTGATATTTGCTAGTGACTTCAACATATTTTAGGTACCTGTGACAATACTGGAGGCACTATCTGCTACAGGTTTAAGAAGTATTCGTTATGCTAAGGAGGTACCAAATATCACTAAAATTGTAGCCAATGACCTGTCAGAGCAGGCTGTTCAAACTATAAGGGAGAATGTTGTTTTCAACAATGTACAGAATATTATAGAGACAAGCCACGATGATGCTTGGTAAGTAACAATACAATAATTTACATTGTCTGTGAAAATTCATCAACTAATAGATGACAGATTTGTAGTTGTACACACAGGACACTTTAAATTATGAATAAATTTCAAGCTGCCTTCTCTCTTAGGGGCAGTCAGAAAAATGGACTTTTGTAACATAAAATACTAGATTGTAATTACATACATAATATATAACATTTATTGTGTTATTTTATTTTCATAAACCTTTTAGGTAAAAAATATTTCACCAAAAGGCATGAATCTTATTTTGTGGCTTGAGCCAATTTCAATTCAAAATGCTGAAGTTCTTTTACAGTATGCTAATGTACAAACACAAGCATCCAATGAAACGTTTTGCTGCTATTGATCTGGATCCGTACGGATGTCCTTCAATATTTCTGGATTCCGCCGTACAGAGCGTACAAGATGGCGGTCTGTTGCTTGTCACTGCAACAGACATGGCGGTTTTGGCGGGTAACTCGCCAGAAACTTGCTATTGTAAATATGGTGCTGTTAGCTTAAAGACAAAGTGCTGCCATGAGATGGTAAGAAACAGAAACTTTTATTTAATATAAACTATAAATAATACTTAAAGTCACTCTTTGTTTTAACTTAACACTGGTTTGAAAAAACTTCTGTCCTGGGAAGAACTAGCAAGAAACCCAGCAGAACTTTAAAAAAAATTATAGCTTATAATCATATAATATGTTACATAGTTAACAACACTCCCAACATTCCCAGGAGTTATTATTATCTATACGTGGTAGAGCCAAGCTGCAGCTATATTATAGTTGTAGCATGAAAGAGTCGGCGCGACCGGGGCAGGACCACGCTCTCACAGAATACCAGCGTAATGCTACGTGTTTTATATGGTGAGTGAACCGAAGACGCATTTTACTGGAATCGAGGCATTCCGTCTTAGTTCTCAGGGATGACAACGCATTTGCATTTTGATTCTTAATTGAGGATAGATGTGGATGTCTATGGGTCACAGCATCCGCTTACCATCAGGTGGACTGTGTGCTTGTTTGTCACCCAATGCTATAAAAAATCCATAAATTCCTTAATATTATAATAACCCTTTTTATACAAACTGCTTAATAAAGTGAACTTTGAGCAGGTCAATTTTTGTATATTTTCTGGGATTTTGTTGTAAAAGAGTGTACATCGTCCCAAGAATGATTTACTGACTGACTCGGTGGAGTGGAGTAACTGTTACTACTAACTTATGTCTATTCCTAGTATTTACAGAATGAATATCACTTATTTTTATAAAGCTTCTCTTATTTTTGTCGTACATTTTCATAAATGTATTGAAAGGTTAAAAGTTAACATATTAATTTCCTTAAACTCTTGTTTGAGCGACTTTAGGTTTTAAAATAGATTACTCTTATGGCCTTCTTCTGTGTGTGAAATGCAATTGATGAATTGACGGCCTCGTGGGTTCGCGGCGCAGTGTTACCCACGCATTGAGTTGCAGCACTGAGTGCTGCGGGTTTGATTCCAGCACGAAACAAGTATTTGAATGGCCTATAAATAATTGTCTCAGGTCTGGATGTTTATTCTTGTGCAATTTGTGAATGTAAACTGCCTCCACAATGTAGGGAAAATTCAGGGTAATGTTTTACAAAAATACGTATGTATACTGTAAATAAATCAACACTTACAGATTTTTGTGTCATATAAGAAGCGTTTATTATATAATTTGTTTTTATTTTTCAAAACTGTTATAATGGAATATTAATAACATTTTTTTTCGTCCCATAAAAGTCCATTGCTAGACGTGGGCCTCATCAGTTGTATCGTGAGTTTGTCTCAATCGTTTCGCTTAGCAGGTGCAATCACGCTGCAAATGACGTAGTAAACGTCAGCGATCCGAAATGCCAAATGTCTCGCCTCTTCGACGTTGCTACCTGTTGCCTGTCGTTTGATTTTACGTCTGATATAAACAAGATGTTTACAAAAATATCATATGATTCTTTTGCCTTTTTTAATAATTTTACTATCATATAATAATGTCTTCCAGACCGAATTTCGGCCATGGCGGCCTGCCTCAACGGAGGCTAGCCATTGGCGCAGGACAAGATTATAGTGCCCAACTGTATGCGCAAGCACAGGTGCACTCTATTCCCTCACTCATAATCCGATGGGACGGTAAACCGACACGACCGGAGAGAGATCAGGCGCAGGACCAACGGCTTTACGTGCTTTCCGAGGCACGGGGGTGAGACACTGCCAACTTCCTGTCTCCGGGCAACTACTGAGAATTTCTTGACGGAAAAACTCAATAATTGATTTTTTGGCCCGACCCGGGATTCGAACCCAGGAACTCATGCTCAGCAGTCGCACTACTACAACCACTAGGCCAACTAGGCAGTCACTATCATATATATCATTATTTTAGCAATAACTTAAATTAATTATTTTAGGAGAGAGACGTAGTATACCAATATATATATGTATAGTAGTAGGGGCTAAAATGGCCCTAAATTTCTTGATTATCGAGCAACCTGGGTTCAATCCCACTGGTACTAATTTATTTTTCTTTAATATTAAGCAATGAAATAATTGAAAGAAATTTTAAGTGCTGACTATATACAGGCTGCAGTGAAGGGAAATATCGTGAAGAAACCTGCATGTTTGAGGAATAAATATATTAAAGTTGGTAAGAATTACGTCGCCCACATCCGCTCAATGAAATAAAGTGTTTACCTAGTTTGAAGATCACCTCCCGCCCTCCTTCAATTGCGTGCACTATAACGGGAGGTGCTTTTCTTGAGCCTACTCCTTTTTAACTATGTAAGATTCTTTATTTTGTTTCATTGAGTAGATGTGGGCGAAGTAATTCTAACCAACTTTAATATAATGGATTTCCGCAAAGTAACACCTAGTTCTATTAATTAAAATAAATATATCTATTTCAAAGAGTTGTGAAGTCCACCAATACACCCTGGAGCAACTCCTGGAACTCTCAAAGATGTGACAGGAGGCGTGTGCCCAGGTGTGGGACATTATATAAGCTGTAATTTCACTTTCACACACTCAACACTACCCTTAATCGACGACGATGTATGCGAAGGTATATGGATGTGGAGGAGGCGAAAGAGGTGTGTCAGGATCGTGCCAAATGGATGTCTGTATTCTCTCCCCTCTGGGTGACAGGCGTGAGTGTTTATTTATGTAATTTCACTTTTAATTGATTTCAGGCATTAAGGATACTCTTACAATGTATAGAACAGCATGCGAACAGGTACAGTCGGTACATAGTACCACTGCTAAGTATATCAGCCGATTTTTACATACGCGTGTTCGTTAAAATCTACTCTGGAGCATTTCACTGCAAAAAAACCACTAGGTAAGGTTTCACAAATATTACGTAATTACATAGGCCTCCCCCAAGTAATGCCACAAAGCACGGTCCTGAGCCACCTGAATCCATCGACTTCCTGCATATCTTACCAGGTCTTCACTCTATCTAGTGGGGGGTCGCCCTACACTACGCATACCGGTACGAGGCTGCCACTTGAGAACCTTTCTTCCCCATCGGTTATCGGTTATTCGAGCTATATGGCCGGTCCATTGCCACTTCAGCTTACTAATCTCTGACACTCTGGTTTGACTGCGGTAATCCTCATTTCTGAGTCTATCACAAAGAGAAACTCCGAGCATAGCTCCTCTCCATAGCTCGCTGAGCGACCTTGAGCGTCCTCATACGGCCAGCAGTGAAGGACCACGTCTCAGATCCGTAACTCATCACTGGCAACACATACTGGTTGTACACTTTAGTTTTCAGAGATTGAGGTATACCTGACGAGAAGATGTGTCGTA
Organism: Parnassius smintheus behrii; assembly: GCA_036936625.1. Lineage (NCBI taxonomy): Eukaryota > Metazoa > Arthropoda > Insecta > Lepidoptera > Papilionidae > Parnassius > Parnassius smintheus. The sequence goes on from JAUPFT010000009.1 coordinate 10,446,987, forward strand.
ATTTCCCGAACGCTGCCCAGCCGAGTTGAATCCGTCGATTGACCTCTCGGTCGAAGTTGGACTTACCTAGTCGGACTATTTGTCCCAGGTAAACGTATTCGTCAACAACTTCGAGCGTAGTGCTCCCAACAACTAAGCCTATGTTTAGGAGTGGACTTGTGAAGGGCTGTAATGATGATGATGATGATGACGTAATTACATTATAAATTATTTATAATAGATACATTGTAAGTACATAAAATAATTGAGTTTTTCCATCAAGAAATTCTCAGCAGCTGCCCGGAGTCAGGAAGTTGGCAGTTTATTTTTTCATAGAATAAGGGTGACAAACGAGCACACAGTTCATCTAATAGTGAGTCGATTAAGAATCAAAACGCAGATGCGTTGTCACCCCTGAGGACTAAGATGGAATGCCTCGTAAAAAGGGGTCTCCGGATCTCTACACTCAACATACAAAACACAACAGCATTACGCTTTTTTTTTTCTTTTTTTCATGGGAAAATGCCTACGCATACCCGCCTCGCGGGGGCAAGGACGGGTTATGTCGGACTCGCACCGACCAAAACCCCATGGTGTTCCACCTTTGTCGCATATTGGCAGGGCTACGGGAACGCTTTCGCACACATCCGCGGCCCTACTAGCGCCTGTCGCCCCATGGCAGCACCTCCTCGGGAGAGGAAAATTCCTCCCCGTTCTCCTTCCCAGGTAAGGCGCACCAGAACACATGGCGCGCCTTCCTCCACGGCCTCCAATTACGTCTGTGCAACAGACGCCCCCGCGTCCGATGCACAAAGGCCATGGGGCCAGGAAAAACGAGCACTTAGAAGTACTAGCCTTCCCGACCCCAGCGGCGGATCTGGTCTATGGCTCCGCCGCCAACCAAGATTTTTTTTTTGCGCCCGAAGCAAATATGGGCAACCCTCCGGAAAGCGGGGGAGGGAGGTTGAGAATGCTCATAGCATACCACGCAGCGGGCTGCGTGGTTATGTGGTGACTTTTACCCACTAAACTCAACCTTTTAGGAATTGGCTTAACGATCTTACTAGAGATCTCTAAGCCGTATACGAACGCGACCCTCCTTGGCAGAAAGGAGGGCGCAAGCCAACCAAGATTCGGCTGCGGAGGGTAGGGAAAGCGGCGCCTCGCAATACCGACAATCCTCTCCCCCCGCAGCCCCATCACCACCGCATCAACGGTGCGGCCCCGTTTGAGTCGCGGAGGATAGGGCGAGTGGCGCATCGCCATACCAACACTCCTCTTCCTCCGCGACTCCACCTTGGCTGCAGCGGTAGAGGGTGCGGAGTCCCCACTCGCTGCAGTCCACCAGCACACATCCGAAGTGGGCTCCCCAAGCCCACTCGGAGTGGCCACCTCAGGCCGGCCCTTCACCTCGGGCCAGCCTCGTGGGTTCCTCTTTGTTCACCGTGGGAGACCAAGCCACGGCTACTAAGCCCCCCCGCCACGACAAGGCGGGAACCCGTTCGGGGGGGAACAGCATTACGCTGCTATTTTACGCTAGCATTCTGTGAGAGTGTGCCCCTTCACCCGTCGAGCCGACCCGTTCGTGATACAACCATAATATAGCTGCAGCGTGGCTCTACGTGTCTCACCCTCGCGCGTAGGAAAACACGTAAAGCTGTAGGTCCTCCGCCTGATCTGTCTGCGGTCGTGCCGGCTTACCATCCCATCAGACTATGATAGCGAGGGAGTAAAGAGTGCATGTGTGCTTGCACTGTAATCTTGTACTGCGCTGATGGTTAGTCTCCGTTGAATCTGGCCGCCGTGACCGAAATTCGGTCTGGCGGTCTGGTCATTACTTACATAAGTTCTCACACCTAACCTAAACCTCCGTGGTGCAGTAGCGTAGCAATGAATTACAGCGCTGGGGGCCGCGGGTTTGAATCCCACACGAAACAAGTTTTTGTATGAACTACAAATAATTGTTCTGGGTCTGGATGTTTGTCCTTGTGTAATTTATGTATGTAAACTGCCTCCACGATACAGGAGAGAATCCTAGTGTAAAGGTAACATTTAAAAAAAAGGAGCAACAATACTTTTATCATATAAAATATTCAAGAGCTAGTGCAGCCGACTTAAAAAAGGAGCAGTCCTGAATTCGATTGAATGTGTTTTGAATTATTTTTTTAGTAATTTGGTTGTCAATACTGTAATTTTGTTGAGCTGGAGTAAGCACAGGTTTTCTTAAACCTACATCAAACACCGTTCTCTCACAGTTTGGATCTAGTCAGTAACTCTAAAAAACATAACACTAAGCTTATCTATTGTGTAGAGAATATATAAACAAATTTATTTAATTTTGAAATTACAGTAAATTGTCAATGGTTTATCATTGCGTGGGTTGCGATAACATAACTCTACATCCCCTGGGGGGTTTCAAACCGAACCCTACGGAGAAAAACCCAGAGCAGATGAAAGCATATTTACCCAACGTTCCTCCTGTAGGCGAATTCTGCGTCCATTGCAATCAGAGGCATCATGTAAGTGTAGATTTCATCGCCATTTCATTTCTTGTTTGTTCCATATTTTTTATATTTTATTTATTTAAATGGACTTAACCAAAATAGACGGCTCTATATAGCAGTTGCTATGTTGCTGTTTGACTACAGCGCCGTGTGGCTAAGGGTTTGAATCCCATGTGGAAAAGGTGTTTCTATCCGGATGTTTATACATGTGCAATTTATGTATGCAAGATACCTCCACGGTACTGGACAAATTCTTAGTGTGGGGTAACGTTTTTTAAAGATAACAAAATAAAGAGACCCTAAAGTTTTCGAAGCTGAAAACATTCGGTTCCTAGATGGACGGTAAACGGCTAAAGTGCGAAGAGACCATACAGGACAAATAATAGCTCAGGATGTATGACATTCTATCACAATCTTTAGAAATGACACAGTGTTACCTATTTTTGCAGTGAAACATTACATTTTAGTCCTCAGAGGTACAACATATCTTTCATTATTCCATTCTTTAATTTGATTAGAAGTAGACTGCAGTTCATGGGGAACAGTAACCACTTACCATCAGCAGTTTTGTATGCTAACTTGATTGATATAAAAATGATAATCGCTTTGATAGTACGTTGCGTCGTACGTTTAGTAATATTTCTGCTCTTAAAGAAAAGTAACATAGCATACGAAGCAATGCACTTTAAAGTAACTTTCATTTTGATGTCAACTAAGTTGAAGAATAGGATCGCAGGTGGGCAGTAAATCCATTTTTCACTTTATTTTTGTATAAAAACTAGCAACACGCCCCGTCTTCTCTTGGTTAGGTTCTATTAATGCGGTGTTGTTTACATTTAACCCCTGCAGTAAATACGTTTGTCACTTTAATTTTGTATAAAAACTAGAAACACTCCCCGTCTTCGCTTGGTTAGGTTCTATTAATGCGGTGTTGTTTACATTTAGATAACAAAGGACAATTTGTGTTATAATTTTTTTTTACAAAAATATCCAAATTTTTCGGATAAAAAATATACCCTACAGTAAATATGTTTGTCAATTTAGTTTTGTATAAAAACTAGCAACACGCCCCGTCTTCGCTTGCTTATGTCCTATTAATGCGGTGTTGTTTACATCTACACTAATATTCTAAAGAGGAAAAATTTGTTTGTTTGTATTGAATAGGCTCCAAAACTACTCGACTGATTTGAAAAATTCTTTCACCAATGGAATCCTACATTATCCCTGATGAACATAGGCTATAGTATATTTTCAAGAAATTAGAGATCCGTATGAAAACTTCGTTAAGGTAACCCACGGCGTGAGCTATTGTGACACAACTGTAACTATTACAGTTATGTCACAATAGCTACTTTTTCATGTTAAAAAATACAACAGTAACGACGAAAAATCCGTATATCGCGTACGCTGCGGAAACTGTTGACAATAGAGCAAAGTGATGTACAACAGTTTTATAGAGGGCATCAATATCTACAAAAAAATCTGCGATATCAAATATCTAACTATGACAGTTATGTCACAATAACTTCTTTTTCATGTTAATAATAATATATGCAAAAGTAACGCCGGTACAAACTAGGCCACATTATTCGTACCTTGGTATTAATCGCTATATTAAAATAAATCCCTTCGTATTCAAGGCTATATCAGTGCCTGTAGCGTCCATAACCACTAATTACATTAACCGTGCAATTTAAGTAATTTTTTTACTTTTTAAATCTTTGTTAATTCAATAACCATCCGTGTTGATGCCTCTCTCGAAGTTCGCGCTCCTCATTTGATACTTGCTAAGATACGACAATCGGAGAAGATAGCGATAGCAGTTACTTCGTCAGGAATTGCTGCAACTCTCTTAACCTGTACGCCAAGCCATGCTCACTTTCGATCGCGCAATACCAACCTTACGCCCGCCAAGTAGTGATCGAATTAGATCAGAATTATGTAAACATGTCTACCTATGAAAGAACTATTTTTTCGTTTTAAACAAAACCAAAGACACTATGCAATAGATATTAGTATCAAAGACAAAGATATGCTCTTTTATTTTAAACCATAACCTGGCAATGTTTCTTAGAAAAAAAAAAAAAGAAATCACTCTGAACTTCCGGCGTTCCACGTGTCACTTTGATGAAGGTCCGTCCGTCTTTTTTATAGAATTTTATATTTGTGTCTGGACTAAAAACGAAAGTATTATACTTTTTTATATTCCTTGTAATATAGTCAACACGTAGATATGTAATTTGTGGTATAAAAAGTGAAAAGTAAATTGCCAAAAGTACTTCAAATTCCGAAAGGCCTGTTTTGGCGGGCGGGTTATAAATGTGTTATTTTTCAAATTCTCATTTATTTTTAGTGTAAAATGTAAGTAAAAATAGTTTTCCTACATATTTTGAAATAACATGACGTTGTATTTATTTCAAATTCACACGAACATATTTTAGAAATATTGTTCGAAATGTCACAGATAAAATATTATTTTATTTTTTTTTTTTAATTTTTTAATATTTTAATATTTTGGTATGAGTAACGAATGGAAACACATAAAACATAAAATATACATATTTCCAAACAATTTCATATAAATTTCTCCAAAAACAAAGGTGTAGAATTCAAATTAGTAGTAATTTTGTCACTAAAATTGAAGTTTATACTACTATTATGCTATACAGTGTAATTTATATACTTTATTACAATTTCTAGCAACCAAAAATAATTTTATTCGATAGTTTATACATTCAACAAGACTTCCTGTAAGTTTTATCCATAAATATTGTCTCAAAGTGAAAATATAGCAAAATTTGCAATATTGCAAAAAATTTCCTAACCTAGAAATTTTCCCGCCAAAAAGGTCCCGAGTGAACGGGAGTGTAACATGGCGCGCGCTCGCTTGGCGTACAGGTTAAAGGATGGAAAAGCTGCTCATTATAGTTTTAAACTTCAGTTATCCGTAACTCTTGAGCAACAATCTAAATGTTCTATCCGCAAAAATGGGCCTCTTGGTAAATTACTACAAGATGCTTCATTGATTATGTGGGATCAATGCACCATTAGCCATAGAGCACATATAAAGCCGTGGACAGAACCTTAAAAGATCTTAGAAACTCCTCTGCTCTCATGGGTGGGAATCACTTTTGTATTTGCAGGAGATTTCTGGCAGACTCTTCCCGTAAATAACAGAGCTACGCGAGCAGATATCATCAAAGCATGCTTGAAATCGTCTCCCCGGATTGCGATTAAAATTTTAAAATTACTGACAAATATGAGCGCTCATATTCATGTAATCACGATAGTGATTTCCCAAAAGAGCTGCTAAAACTTGGGGAAGAAATTTTTCCCACTCCAAATTTAAGCAGAAATTGTGACGTCCATCTGGACAAGTCTCTAGGCCAAATAGAATTAAATTTTTTTTATAGAAGCAGTATACCCTGACATCGAGAATTTGCACGAAAAGGACTTTCATTGGTTGTGCTCTAGAGCAATAGTGTCGCTTAGGAGTGATACTGTCAACGAAATAAACAATCTGATTATTTGAAAAGTCCCGGCCAAATAAAAAATCACAAATCAATCGACATCGTGACTAACATCGAAGACGCAGTCCATTACCTACAGGAATTTTTAAATTCACTAAACCATTCTGGACTGCCACCACACGAATTGACGTCAAAAGTCGGAACGCCAATCTTGTTTTTGAGAAATTTAAGCCTCCCGAGCATGTGCAATGAGATGAGGCTACTTATTGAGGAATTGAAGGAATATTTAGCTGTAGCGGCCATCATCACCGGCCTAGCAATTAGTCAACTATCTCATGTACCAAGGATGCCACTGCCACAAAATAAAACAACATCAAATGTCGTTTACAGGGAAGCTCTAAACTAATAAATTTAATGACTTATGTTTTGTAGATATAGGTAATCTTTTTACAAATAATATAATATTTCTAATTAAAAAAATAATATAAATTAAAAAAGAAAAAATCATTATTTGTACTAATATTATGAAGGAGAAAGATTTTTTTGTTTGTTTGTACCGAATACGCTCCGAAACTACTAGACCGATTTTAATAACTTTTTCACCAATAGGAAGCTAAATTATCGCAAAGTAACATAGGCCATAATTTATTTATTCAAAAAAAAAAATTGGAGATCTTTAAGAAAATTATAACCCAAAGTAGCAAAATTTTGCCTATAAAATTCATTATCTGACGTGCGCTGAGAAAATTTGATGATACATAAAATTATGTGTTACATGATTAAAGTACTCATTATTACCTGCAAAAAAATCCGCGTAAGGAATATATCTTACTATCATAATTACACACTAGTAGCTTTTGTGTTTTAAAATTTAGTAAGATCACCGCACCGGTCGAAACTAGAGTCGGTTACAGTCTTATCGTAGTATTTATTTGAATAAGAATTAATACTACGGTTCGCAGTATTAATTCTTATTCAAATTAATAGTTTTATTATAATGAAATGAAAGAGTTAAGAAATAATTTGTACCTCTTTTTGAAGAGCATATTCTATTCTTTACTATAGTCATACATATTTTGGCTATAAAGTTGGAAATTTTAATGAACTTAAACTTTGAGCAAAAAAATCGATTAAAGATAAGAAATGTTCATATTTTGTGGCAGATTGCGCAAAAACTATAAATGATATCGCTTTCACATATATGAAAGGTTGATAGAAAATTCATCAAGGATCGTTTCATACCTCCACACTTTATTCATCTTTAAAGCCGCGTTTTGGTGAACTTTCTGGGGCGTTCATCCAGGACTGAGAGAGAGAGTGGATAAAATTAACTTTGCTGTAAAACGTACATATTATGCCGATAGATAAAAGTACTACATACATTTTGCCAATTTTCTAGCTAAAATGATTGAACTAAATGAGCGAGGTGTTATGCCATGCCGTGGCGCAGACACGTGATATACGCGGGTGAAACCGCGGGACACAGCTATATGAAATATTTTAAAACAAAAAAACAATTTTTGAAACTTTTGTATCTGCTTTTCTTTTTGTTCCGGCTAATCTCCGAAATGGCTGAACCAATTTTGTCATGACTTTCACTGGCAGATAGCTGATGTTATAAGGAGTAACTTAGTGTTATTTTTATTTTAGAAAAAGAATTGGGGTCTTTCGCAATAAATTCTAACCCATGGAATTCAATCTTAATAAATTTTACGCGAACGAAGTCGCGGGAACAGCTAGTTTAAGATAATTAAAGACAATTTACTTTATAAATTTTTGTTTTGTACAAAAAAATACCCGAATTTTTCGCATAAAAAATCTACCCTGGCATTGCTCTCTATCTGTTCGTGAAGTTTCATTTCATTCTGTTTAGCCATTCCGAAGATTACCCCGGACAACGGAGAGACGGATACATTTTTAAAAATGTTTGTCATTTATGTCTTAATGTCATGCAAATAACTCCCTGAGCTCTTTATAAGGCAGTAATTCGATATTACAAACAGACGTGGTAGAGCTATGCTGCTGTTATATTAGTAGTATAGTTGTAACACGAATGGGTTGGCTCGACCGGGGAAGAACCACGCTCTCACAATACCAGCGTGAAATAGTAGCTTAATGCTGCTGTGTTTCTCGTCGTGAGTGTAGAGAACCGGAGACCCTTTTTGCTGGAAACGAGGCATTCCATCTTAGTCCTCACGGGTGACAACGCATCATTTTCATTCGTAGTCGAGGATAGATGTAGACGTCTATAGGCCACAGCAACCACTTGCCATCAGGTGGACTGTGTGCTCGTCTATAGGAAAAGACACTTCAACTGTATTTATCTGTATAGATATATTACAGCTAGGTGGTCCCATATGGTCAGCGCCTATACACGACGAAGTGTTCGTATCGAGGGTTCTAAGCCACGTCCAAGACAACCCTCAGCTCTTCGGCACAGCAAAGCGTATAGAGGGTGTCCTGTCAATGGTGAGAGAGGAGTTACAGGAGGTGCCGCTATACTACACGTTGGATAAACTGTTCGGGAGAGTCCATTTGGAAACCATGCCGATGTTGGTTATGCGGTAAGTTTTTATGAATAATTGTTGATACCCAATTTCGGCAAAATGCATATACTTAAAACTCAACTATTAGAAAACCTTAGATGTCTTTGCTCCGTTCGGTAATCTAACACGCGAACCACGGTCTCGCAACCAAACGTCACTGCGCAAATGAAACGCCTTAATGATTTTTTTTCATTCTTCCATAGTTTTATTATGGCAGTTTTTACGTACGTAGGTGTTTTTTTCTTATTTTAATGGATTTTAAAGTTACCAACTAGCAAAACATGGTATCCTACTCCAGCCTATCCAACGTACGGGAGAAAGATAAGCTTTTCTTGGCAGGAACTTGACCGTCGATGGATTGCTCCTGTTTTATCGTTTAAATAATAGTTTAAAGTGGATTTTGATACGAAAAAGGGATGCGATTTTGTGTATTAAGTGTCTGCGCATGTGAACTAATAGAGAAAACGACGGAACAGGTGCTTTGATGTTGATATAAACTTCAAGTTCATTAGATCGCTTAGACGCCTTATGAACTTGAGTGATTGTCGTTATCGACTGTCAGCTGGATTGAGTTGTCGCCAACAAGTCAACAAAAAAGTCTCCCAAAAACTTCGCAACGTGTTCATCAACATATTGTAAAGAGAAAAAATCTATTTCTATAACGAACTATAACGAAGATCCCGAATGGAATGAAGGCATGGCTTAAAGGACAAGCATCCAAGCTGGTTATCTATAAAATAGTTGAGGAATCAAATAAAGAACATTGTATAAAAACTTATTTCCATCCATCTATAATTATTCTTAAGGTAGCCAAGATTAAATGTGGCAGAGGTAAATTACAGCATATAGTTGCAACGCGAATGGTTCTGCTTGTTCAGAGATTGACTACGCTCGCCGGAGTACCCGTCTGAAGTAGCAGCTTAATGCTGCTGTGTTTCATATCGGGAGTGGCCTTTTTACTGGAAACGAGGCATGCCATCTTAGTCCTCAGGGGTAACAACGTATCTGCATTTTGATTCTTAATTCAGGATAAATGTAGATGTCTATGGGACGCAACATCCACTTACCATGGTTAGTGGATTCTGTCAATGATGAGGGAGGAGTTACAGGGAGTTACAGTGAGGGTCGAGTTATAGAAATCAGTTTCAGACAGAATGTGTGTTCATATGTCACATAAAAAAACAGTAACTTAATAACGTCAGTGAAAGACTCTTCCGCTACATAGCATAATTTGTTGTTATATAAAACTAATATTTTTTTATAGTATAAGGGTGACAAACGAGCACATAGTCCAATTGATGTTAAGTAGATGCTGTGGCCCATAGACATACACATATATCTTCAATTAAAAATCAAAATGCAGATGCGTTGCCAGCCTTGAGGACTGCGATGGAATGCCGCGTTTCCAGTAAAAAGGATATCCAGCTCTCTACACTCACCATATGAAATACAGCAACATTAAGCTGCTATTTTACGCTAGTATTCTGTGAGAGCGTGGTCCTTCCCCGGTCGAGCCGACCTATTCGTGCTGCAACCAAAATATAGCTGCAGTATGGCTCTACTCCGTAAAAAATATATGTTACATAACAGGTTTTATCGCTTTTAATTTGACTTATTTAAGGCCATGGCCACGGGTAAGACTCAATGTGAAATACCTATTAATGTGTTGTATTGGTGTGTGACTGCCTTGTTGGTCTTGTCGTAAATGCGGTTGCTGATAATGAGGGGTTGGTATCTCGAGTCGAACCAAAATCAGTTGTTAAGTTTTTCTGTCAATAAAGCCCAGAGTCAGGATAATGGCGGTGTTTCACCCCCGTGCCTCGAAAAGTACGTAAAGCCATAAGTCCTTGCTGATCTCCCTCCGGTTGTGTCGGTTTGTTGTCTCATTCTACTATGAGAGTGAGGAAAGAGAGAGTGCACATGTACTTGTGCATACACTTTGGCACTATAATCCTGTCCTATACAGTGGCTGGTCTCCGTTGAGTTTAGCCGCCGTGACCGAAATTAGGTCTGGAGGACATATCATCATAACTTGTTATAACCTAACCTAACCTTCAAACTAATATGGTTTATATTTTATTAGGTCAGCGATTCTTAACGCTGGCTACAAAGTGTCATACTCCCACGCATCGAAGTTGTCAATAAAGACCGCTGCGCCTGCTCAGGTCATTTGGGACATCATACGCACTTGGGAGAAAACGCATCCAGTCAAAGCGGCCAAGTAAGTTCCTCTAAATTGTAACGATTTCTTAAATTTACGCGAACACTACACATTGAAGAAAACTATATGTACGGATATTATCGCGTTTAATTAACTTATTTTTAATCCCCGACGTCTCGGTTTCATATAGCCGACGTGAAGCACCGACGTTCCGGAAAGTTCGCAGTCTGTGAATATGTTCAAGATCGTCCCCACCATTACATCAGATTTGATAAACCACAAATCCTTACAAAAGAACACCGATTGCTACCAAGGATGATACGCGAGGCTATTGAAATTAAAAAACACCCAAATCTCAATAGAGAAGATGAATGGATGCAGCAATCTGCTTGGGATCCTATAATTAACAAAACTAAATCCAAACTCAAGCATACTACTGCAATACTTCAAGATACTGTAAGCTCGTTCAGCGTAGACCGGACCAAAAATTAATATTCGAAAACTGAAGGTAGCCGAGTTAACTATGACATTGGGATGTCAAACATCTTAGTCCCCCCCACCCCCCCGTGACCATGGGTGCTGTTAAACACCCGAAGGATGTACTGTTTAGTTGATGATAATTGATAACGTACACTGAAGTAGTTAGTTCTATGTATATTCACAGTTAAGTTGTTGAGAGCACTTTCTCTTGGCCACTAGGGAGGAAAGTATGACATCGCAACCCGCGTGGTATTGTCACCCGAGCGAAGGCGATTGTTATAAGAACGCGGGTTGCGATGTCATACTTTTCTACCGTAGTGCGTATACTATTTTTTATTAGACCGGGATCGAAAGTTCAATTTAAATTTAAGTAATGTCATTTATTCTCAAAGTATCAAGACATATACTTTTGACGCTTAAAAACTAATAGATCTAGAAATTTGACGCATACGTACTAGAAATTTGACGCATTCGTACTGTTACGAGCTTGAGGTTCGTGACAATAAAAATTGCCGATAAAATTACCTAAATTAACACTTTAATTTACTTTACACAAATTAAAGTTAAAACACTAATAATTAAACACACTAATTCACTTAATTCCGCCCCGAAGCTTCGCTTGTGTCGCTGAGTTCAACTCTCCACTGCCGCGATCGCATCTTGCGCCACCTATTTATTTAAATTAGCAAAATATCCGGAATGTTCAAGTAAACACGCGCAAGGTACCGAGAGTTTGAGTATAGATTTTCTAGAATCTTAGTTCTTCGGGTGGCGCTGTCGGTCGAAAGATGTGTGATGTCATAAACTGCAACGCTCCCCTCGCTCTCGTTCCTGACACTAGATGGCGCTAGTGCGCTGATTTGAGCGCGGCGTAACACTGCCCCCTCCTAAGACATGCTCGTCCCGAGCATTATCGGCCCCATAATAACGCGCCAAGCGATCCACATGGACGATCTTAGGAGTCCCTCTTGCGCCTTTCTGTAACGGCTCCGCAATGTCAAGGGATGTCCTATCCCGTGGTGCACCAACATTGTACAATTTCGATGCTCCTCTACTCCGTGTCTGAGGTCCCCTCACAGCCGCACAACTTGTACATGTACGACACCAATCCTCCACATTGTCACGATAATGGACCCAGTAAAACTGTTCTCGGACCTTCAGTAGAGTTCGTTTAACTCCCAGATGGACTCTTGAACGACCATTATGGCACAGCTGTAAAACATTCGGCACTTTAGCTTTAGGGACAACCATTTGCAAACGACAGCTGTCTCCTCGACCATTGTCCCATTTACGGCACAGGACTCCATCCTGAATCAGCAAGCTGTCCCATTGGGCCCAATAACTTTTCGTGGTTGAACTCATCGCTGAGACGTCCCTCCACTTAGGCTTGGTAGCACGGGCCTTCATTCATCCCAGAATCGGCTTGACGTCTGCTGTGCATGTCGTAGGCTGTCCTTCCACCCGTTGCTGAGGTGGTCTGTCCTGAGCATCCTCACGGATACCACTTCCTTACTCTCTTGCCTACTACAGTGGTTGAAATCTTCAGGACAAGGTCTTCTTGACAATGCACCTGCGCTGCCGTGAGATTTCCCGCTGCAGTGTCTGATAGTAAAGTCGTATTCCTGCTGCTGCTGGGCGGTGCTGTTAGCCGCACTTCCTTTCTGAGACCGTTCACCTTCCCATCCTAGGGTGTGCTTAGGGCAGCTGGACCGAAGATGGCCCCTTTCCCCACAGCCATAGCACCTAGGGCTGTATCTTTTATTGTGGTCGCGAACCGTAACTGCTGTAACCTCCCTAGCGTGAGGTGAACGATGATCCTGTCGCCACCAGGCAGTGCCGTTAGCTGCACTACCTTCTCGAGATCGACCAACTCTCCTTCCCACGGTTCGCTTAGGGCAGCTGGATCGAAGATGGCCCTTTTCCCCACAGCCATAGCACCTTGGGCTGTAGCCTTTGTTGCGGTCGCGAACTGTAGCTGCTGCAACCTCCCTGACGCGATGGGAACGATGATCCTGCCGCACGGCTTCTACCTCCAGTGCATGGGTCAAGGCGTCCTTAAGCGTCTCGTGGTGCCCGAGCCTCACAGCAGCTCTGACTTCCAGGTCGCGGATGCCGTCGATGAATGTTTGCACCAGGTTCCCTCCAATGAGCGCAGGTACAGACTGGCATGCTTTTCGAACCATCTTCTCCACCTCAAGGGCCCACTGCTGCAGGTTTTCGTTGCTGCGTTGCACGCGATCTTTAAGCTGCGCGCGAAAGACGTGTTCCAGGTGAGCGTCACCATATCTCGCCTCCAAGGCCTCAAGAAGCTGCTCATAGGTCACTTTCTTACCGAGAGCTTCCAACACAGTTAAGGCTTGGTCGCGCAGGCCTAGGGTGAGTGCAGTCATGGCTTGGCTTTTATTCCAGCCGTTCGCCTCCATGACGGCCTCGAACTGGATTTTGTAGGCCGACCAGGAAGAGGTCCCGTCGAACGGCGGCACTTTGAATCCACGTAGCGAAGGTGCTGCAGCTACTACGGGAGCTGTAGTTCCATCCCCAAGTTTGAGTTCGTCCAGTGATTTCTTCATGTCAGCCATTACGTTGTCAACCCGATTGTTTACTTGGTCGATTCGGGTTTCAGCTTTCTCGATTCGGTTTTCAGCTTTCGCTATTTGGGTTTCAGCTTCCGACAGGCGGTTGTCATGCTGAGCAACCCTATCCTTCACCTCCTTTATCTCCTTCCCGAAGGTAGCGTGAAGGTCCTTCATGAGGAGCATCTGCTCTTCCAACCGACGGGCCTGTTCCTCCTGTCCGCCCCGCAGCTGCTCTTCCAATCGGCGTGCCTGTTCCGCCTGCTGGCGAGCCTGTTCCTCCTGTCGGCGAGCCTGTTCCTCCTGCTGGCGAGCCTGTTCCTCCTGTCGGCGAGCCTGTTCCTCCTGCTGGCGAGCCTGTTCCTCCTGTCGCTCTTTCAACCAACGGGCCTGTTCCTCCTGTCCGCCCCGCAGCTGCTCTTCCAATCGGCGGACCTGTTCCTCCTGTCGGCGAGCCTGCTCCTGCAGCATCACCATCAGAGCACCTAAGTCAGGTGCGGCAGATGTAGGAGCTACCGACGGGCCTGCAGCCGGTGGCTGGCCCTCCGACGTCTGCGGCGTTGCACCACCAAATCTCCTCTGGTCCGTCTCCTGCTGGCGTTGACTTCGGGTACGGACACCCTCCGTTTCCTCCTTAGGTAAAATCGGCATTATTTGATCCCACTTCTGACACCAATTGTTACGAGCTTGAGGTTCGTGACAATAAAAATTGCCGATAAAATTACCTAAATTAACACTTTAATTTACTTTACACAAATTAAAGTTAAAACACTAATAATTAAACACACTAATTCACTTAATTCCGCCCCGAAGCTTCGCTTGTGTCGCTGAGTTCAACTCTCCACTGCCGCGATCGCATCTTGCGCCACCTATTTATTTAAATTAGCAAAATATCCGGAATGTTCAAGTAAACACGCGCAAGGTACCGAGAGTTCGAGTATAGATTTTCTAGAATCTTAGTTCTTCGGGTGGCGCTGTCGGTCGAAAGATGTGTGATGTCATAAACTGCAACGCTCCCCTCGCTCTCGTTCCTGACACTAGATGTGCGCCAGTGCGCTGATTTGAGCGCGGCGTAACAGTACTAAAAATTTGACGCATGCGTACTAAATTAATAAGTCATTAAATCGGGTGACAATCTTCTTCCCTAAAAATAGGGTCGAAATACGAACTTTCGATCAAGGTATGACAAAAAAATTTATTAAAGTAAAGTTGTTAATATACTGATTTCTTGTATTAATTTCTTATATTTGAACATAGTTATAGTTGAACATCTAAGTCCCCCCGTGAACTCGGGTGCTGTAAAGTGCTCGAAACGTCGGGTATTTAAAAAGTTAAATATACGCGATAAAATCCCGAAAAAAAAAACCGTAAAAACTAGTATTATTTAAATGTAAATATACTGTTAAATATAATATTACGTTAAAAGTAAGTACTACAACGCCCTCGACTAAGTACGAAATGATAAAGTCGTGGATTTGATCCGCCATTAGACTACTATTTGACAACCTTCAACACAACACGTTTTGAACTTGGTTGAAGTGATTAATGTGATTATTAGTAAAGATAATAGCATTGCTAATCCATACATAGCATTGATAATACATATGAATCAAATTGAAGTGTCTGTATGTAGTATCGAAGTAACTGACTTTTATTGAGCTGAGGGTTTAGTCTTCGGAACAGCTTTACGGACAGAGAGAGGGCAATGCCGGAAATGTTCTAGATTTTATTAGAAAAACAGAGATTTGTCGAAAGAGAGATCGAAAAATTGATAAGATTATATAAATAGTACACTTTTTAGTAGGATAGGGTGACAAACGTGCACACAGTCCACCTGATGATAAGTGGTTGCTGTGGCCCATAGACATCTACATCTATCCTCGATTACGAATCAAAATGCAGATGACAACGCACCCGTGAGGACTAAGTTAAAATGCCTCGTTCCCAGTAAAAAGGGTCTCCGGTTCTCTACACTCACCATACGAAACGCAGCAGCATTAAGCTGCTATTTTACGCTGTTATTCTGTGAGAGCGTGGTCCCTCCCCGGTCGTGCCGACCCATTCCTGCTACAACTATACTACTAATAGAGTTGCAGCATGGCTCTACCAGGAGTTGCAGCATGGCTCTACCAGGTATCGTTATCTAAAATTAATTAACGCCACATTAATAGATCCCATCAAAGCGAAACCAGAGCGGGTCGCTACTAATTTATATTAAAAGAAAAAGAATAACGGTAGATATTCATTGTTGCTTAGATTAGAAGCTGATCCGGTTTCGAAGTACATTTTAAGCCAAGAGATAAAGACAGCAATAGATCTGAGCGAGAGGGGCGATGCGAATCCGACGAGTCGACGCGATGGCCGCCTCCGCTTCCAGTTCAATCCCGCGCCTTATTGGGGACCCGGGTCTAGAGCTGCCGTTAAGTAAGTAACACTGGATAGGATAGAATAGAATATTATGAGTAGAATGGAACAAAAATAATTATATCCTTCCATCCATTACTGCATAATTTGTATGTAAGTTTAAATACAATTCATTAGTAATTGAATAATCAACCTACATAAACTCTATTAACCGCCATATTAACTTTACTACCAACCGAGAGTAGGTACTTTGTATGGAGTGTAGAAGTAAGGAGTACCAACTCCCATAGTAGAATAGTTGAAAAAGTTGCTATCTGTAAGCAGTAAATAACAGTTCAAAAACTCTCCACAACAGCGCTGGAGTAGCTACTGGGATGAAATAAACTTAGCAGTTGGCGACGGTTTAAGTGTGCTGCTAAACTGCTCAGCAGCTCTAAAATCTAAAATAATTTTATTTAGTAAATATAACCTCGAAAAAGTCATCTATCCCACTCATATTTTCGGTGCGTTCTTTAAAATTTACCCCGTAGTTATAGTGGTGCCACCCTTCTTTAACGGTTTTCTTTGGACACTTTTTAATACACAGTCTGTACTCCTTACTTCTACACTCCATACTAAATACTTTATTATATAGAGTGTAGAGATAACGATGATCATCATCATAGACTTAGAAATGAGGATATCCGCAGTAAAACCATAGTGACCGACACAGCCCAACGGATTAGTAAGCTGAAGTGGCAATGGGTCGGCCATATAGGTCGAAGAACCGATAACCGACGGGGAAAAAGGTTTTCGAGTGGCAGCCACGTACCGGTAGGCGTATTGTAGGGCGACCCCCCACTAGATGGAGTGACGACCTGGTAAGATATGCAGGAAGTCGATGGATGCAGGTGGCTCTATTCTACTCTCGTGTTTCTTCTGCCACACCCAACTTTCACTACCATATGTTAAAGTAAGGACTAATACAGCATTGTGAATTGCCATACGTGCCTTTTTTAAAACATTCAGACTTTTGACAATAGAGAAATTCTTGCTCGTTTAAATTATAAGTACCCGGTTGACCGAGCTTTGCTCGGTATTTTTCGCTCGGTTTTTTTAATTCGTGTGTTTTGGAAATTATATTTAGATACAAATTACATACTGATGAAATACGAATAATATTTTTTGATCTTAGCGACATAATAGAAAAAACTGAACTGGTTATTTGAATAAAAAATCATGAGTGCAATTAGTTTAATTTAAATTTTCATGTTTTTAAAAATACTAAAAAAAGGGCTCGAAAAAATAGATTTTCTCAAAAAAGAAAGGAACTTGAAAAAAAAATTAAAAAAGTCGGTCGGTTGGTCTGGGCTCGAACCATGGTATTACGATTTTGTGACCGCCCAATATACCAATAAGCTATTTGTAATCGTTAATAAACTGTCGAAATTTACCTTCTTATTCTAACGATATTATAGCAGTTTTCATTACCTAAAAACACGGACAAAAAGACATTTTCTAAAAATAAATCCTAGCTAGATCAATTTATTGCCCCCGAAACTCCCTGCACACAAAATTTTATGAAAATCGTTGGAGCCGTTTCCGAGATTCCGATTATATAGATATATATATATATACAAGAATTGCTCGTTTAAAGGTATAGGATAATTAAATATATAATATTTTTTTATTGCAGCGTTGGAGATGAAAAAATATCCAAGGCGATACGAAATCAAAACAAAAACATCAACAAAGATCGGCACGCAGTGAAACGCGGTCACTCACCGCAGAGCGACGAGGATACCCGAAAGAAGCTTACTCAATCCGAGCACACAGACGTGTAAATAAAATTAAAATATTGTCATGTGTTTTTTTTTTCACCTTGTTCCTTTTATTTAGAATAACTAACTAGTGCGGCTATACGTGGTAGAGCCACGCTGCTGCTATATTATGGTTGTAGCACGAGTGAGTTGCCTCGCCCGGGGAAGGACCACGCTCTCACAGAATACCAGCGTGAAATAGCAGCTCAATGTTGCTGCGTTTCTTGGGTTATTCCGCTTATCCACCCTAAGAAATCCACCCGAGGGTGGACGCTCGGAATCGCGTGTTCGTTTATCCACCCTAGATTGGGTGGATAATCTGAATTCGTATATTATTATTTTTTTTCCGATTTTCTTCCTCGGCTGTATACAATCGTTTATAAAAACATGGTAGAAACTGGCCCAAGGCTACTTACTAGACATTAGCGTACTTACAAAAATACATACATAATTCTTGTTTAAAGGTCAAAACTAAAATCCTATACCTTTAAACGAGCAATTATTGTATATATATATATTCGGAAACGGCTCCAACGATTTTCATAAAATTTTGTGTGCAGGGAGTTTCGGGGGCAATAAATCGATCTAGCTAGGATTTATTTTTAGAAAACGTCTTTTTGTCCGTGTTTTTAGGCAATGAAAAACTGCTACAATATCGTTAGAATAAGAAGATAAATTTTGACGGTTTTATTAACGATTACAAATAGTTTAATTGGTATATTGGGCGGTCACTAAATCGTAATACCATGGTTCGAGCCCAGAGCGACCAACCGACTTTTTTAATTTTTTTTTCAAGTTCCTTTCTTTTTTGAGAAAATCTATTTTTTCGAGCCCTTTTTTAGTATTTTTTAAAAACACGGAAATTTAAATGAAACTAATTGCACTCATGATTTTTCGATTTAGTTCAGTTTTTTCTATTATGTCGCTAAGATCAAAAAATATTATTCGTATTTCATCAGTATGTAATTTGTATCTAAATATAATTTCCAAAATACATGAATTAAAAAAAACCGAGCGAAAAATACCGAGCAAAGCTCGGTCAACCGGGTACTATTTTTAATTGTTCAATTACATATCATTCGATGTGACATAATTTACGTAAAATTTACGTCATTTGGAGATATGATGAAATGTTTTACTGCCATAGACTTATCGATGTTTACTGCAATTAATTTTATTTTATTGATGTAAGTATTTAAATTTAATAAACATGTTGCTAATTATATGTATAAACACAATATTGGAAATAGTACGGTACTTAACAATTTTTTATTTTTTTAAATTCTGAGATGAATTTATACAGGTTACTAACTTGCCAGGCAGACGTTGTTCTGCTCTTTTCGACTACCCTTTGTCATGTCCTATTAAAAATCCTTAAATTCGCAAAAAAAATTGTGGGTCACTCATAAGCAAAAAAACTATCATATATCTCAAGTTGGACCAAACTGCACACGGTGTGCAAATTTGACTAAAATTGGTTAAGTAGTTTAGGAGTCCATCGCGGATAAACAACGTGACGCGTAATTTATATATATTAAGATATTATAATAATTACGTCTACTCAATAATGAAATTAGTGTTGTTGGTCATTTCCGGGACATATTGGAGAATTTATAAATTACCTACTTATTATTATTTAAAATAACTGGGTTTAGGAGAGAGGAGGAAGTGAGAGATACAAGTGTCGTGCCTTTTTTGCTTAAAATTTATTATTTTATTAAGTGTTGTTGAGTTACTATAGTAAATTTTTCTGTCTTGGTGGAGGTTTTAATATCTGTAAATTAGTAAGTGTTTGTAGTTGTGCCGTTTTTATGTAATTTTTTGTTGTAGTAGTATAATGGAGGACGAACCTCCCGATCCCGGAAGGGGTCGCAATGATTCCTTTTCCTTACCCATTAACATTGATAATGTAGAACTAATTAACCGTAAACGTGCCCAAGTAAGTAACGAGTCTGCCCATCCACAAAAAATAGTTATTACTGATCCAAAACAACAGTTTCCTTCAATACAATCCTCATATACCCATCCTGATTTTATTAATAAAAAAGTTAAGTACTCTCAAGATGATGCCGCTCCTTTTCTAGTTCACGTAAGTAAAATCTCAAATGATCAGCTATCTGGAGTAACTCTTAAACCAATTAAATTCGGTCACTTTCTGTATCATAACAATATTAAAAATATAGTCCATGATGGAGTCAAAAAAGTTGGACGAAATAGAATATCAGTGGAGTTTAAAACAGCTGCAGATGCAAACACTTTTATTGATCACCCAGCTCTCCAAATTTCTAAATATGAAGCAACCATCCCCTCATATAGTATCACTCGTATGGGGCTAGTTAGACAAGTTCCCATAGAGTGGACACTAGAAGAATTAATAGCAGCTATAGAAATTCCCTCTGGCTACGGTTCTATAATTAAAGCACGGCGACTTAATAGACGATCAGTGAGTGACAGCAATAGCATTTCATGGGTTCCAACTCAGACGGTTGTTCTAACTTTTTCTGGACAAAAACTTCCTCCCCATATTTACTGTTTTTACTCTTCAATGCCAATAGAAAAATATATTTTGCCACTAATTCAGTGTCATAAATGTTGTAGATTTGGCCATGTTACTTCCCAGTGCCGATCATCCCCTCGCTGCTTTGTGTGTGCACAGAATCATGAAGGTTTAGCTTGTTCTCGACAAACTCCTACTTGTCTATTCTGCTCAGGTCTCCACACCGCAAAAGACCCTACTTGTCCTGAACATCTAAGGCAAAAATCTATTAAACTTGTTATGTCACAAGAAAATATCTCATATTTAGAAGCTTCAGCTAGATTCCCTCAGACAAAAAGATCCTTTGCTGATACAACAAGAATCCAGCCTCGTAATTGTTCTCAACAGACCCCTTATACCATAACTGACAGTCTTTCAACCCCTTCGGCTCAGCTCTCACAAACTGCATCATACAAAAAAACAATTTTTATCCCTCAACGTACCTATAGCCAATCATTAAATTCTGGATATGATATGGCAGCCCATCAGGCAATTGTTGAGAATCCTAATTCTTCCCTTCCTAATGGGTGTGCTCTACTGGGAAATGACAACAACTCTTCTAGTAATGATAATTTCTGCGAACTTATGATATCAATTCTAATTAACATGATCTCCCGTTTTAATGACACGGAACTTCCTCTCAGCTTACATCAAAAACTTACTCAGCTTTCCTCCTTAGCCCGTAACATTCGCAGTCCCGCCAATTCTTCAATGGAATTGTCGGAGCATTAGAAATAAAAAAAATGAACTCATTTACCTCATTAATAAATTTCATCCCTTCATTCTTGCCATCCAGGAGACATGGCTTAGACCTGAGTCTCATTTTAGGGTTTCAGGCTATGTATGCCTCCGGGATGATAGGAGTGATGGTCGTGCTGGCACCTCTATTTTAATTTCAAGAACAGTTACATTTTCACAAATTCCTCTCCCTTCTCATAGTCCAGCAGTAAATGCTGTTGCTATTAAGACCCTTGATATATAATAATAATAATAATAATAATAATATCCCACAATTATCACACACAACGCCATCTAGTCCCAAGCTAAGCAGAGCTTGTGTTATGGGTACTAAACAACTGATAAACATACTTATATATTTCTAAATACATAAATATTATAGATAAATTACACCCAGACACAGAACAAATGATCGTGCTCATCACACAAACATTTGTCCTGGGTGGGAATCGAACCCACGACCTCCGGCATAGCAGTCAGGGTCACTAACCACTAGACCAACAGGCCAGTCCCTCTATTGTCTCTATTCTCTCTGTTTACATTCCTAATCCTGATGCAAATGTTTTAACAGAACTTGCAACACTTATTTCTTCTCTGTCACCTCCTATGGTTATTTTGGGAGATTTTAATATGCATCATACTGTTTGGGGCTCCCATCTGTGTGATTCACTGGCTCCCTTATTTTTAGATCTTATTGATAATTTTAATCTCTGTATTCTAAATGACGGGTCTCCTACCCGTCGAGTATCCCCATTACAAAATGTTAGAAGTGCCGTTGACCTAACTCTCTGCTCCCCAGATATTGCTTCCCTTCTTTTGTGGCAAATATTACCTTCTAGCTATGGCAGTGACCATTTTCCTATATTCATCACTCCTCCTACTTCACCTAGAATAAATTTTACATTTTGCCCAAGACTAAAGTATAATCTATCCAAAGCTAATTGGCAATTATATTCTACAGTTTTGGAACAAGAGGTTTCAACTCTTCCCCCAATTAACAATGATAATATTGCTCCTGTATATATAGAGTTCAAAAATGCAATTATTTCTGCTGCTAATAAGTCAATCCCCTTAAAAAAACCTTTCAAAAATAAGTATCCTTCCCCTCCTTGGTGGGACCAAGATTGTTCAGCAGCTTGTAGGAGAAGAAAGGAGGCTGAATTAATATACTCCCGTTCTATGACTGCAGAGAATTATATCTCCTATAAAAAAATTGCTGCAGAAACCTTAAAATTACTGTCAGACAAAAAGCGAACTGGTTGGTTTAAATTCTGTGAGTCACTGTCACCTAGGACTCCCCCATCTTTGGTCTGGAGAAATGTTAAAAAATATCGCTGTGCAGTTTCTAGTGAAAATATAATTTCTAATGATCCTTCCCCGTGGATAGATGAATTCTCTAATAAACTTGCACCACAAACAGTCCCATCTTATGATGAATGCCTAGTTTTTAATTCTGCTTTTTTAAAAACAAATGATAAATTTGATTCCCCCTTTTCTTCTCAGGAATTGTTTACTGTACTCAATGGCCTTAAAGACTCCTCACCAGGTATTGATGGGATTCCTTATTCATTTATAATTAATAGTAGTGAGAACACTAAAACTGTCTTACTATCCATTTTAAATTTTATTTATATTACTGGTGATCCTCCTGCTGAATGGAAAACCCAAATTATATTGCCCATTCTCAAACCAGGTAAGTCTAGCAATGACCCTTCCAGTTACCGACCTATTGCCCTTTCTTGTACTTTGGCAAAAATCTTGGAACATTTAATAAAAAATCGCTTGGAGTGGTTTTTGGAAAGGAATAATCTCTTACCTAAAAGCCAATTCGGTTTCCGAAAAGGTTTAAGTACCATGGATAGCCTAAGTACTTTGGTCACAGATATTCATATTGCTTTTTCAAAACATGAATTTCTCATAGGAGTTTTCTTGGATATTTCTTCTGCATATGATAATGTGCTACTTCCTGTGCTCAGGCAGAAAATGCTTAATCTGAGCATTCCAGTGAGGATAGTCAATTACGTCTCTAACTTTCTCTCTTCTAGATCAATATCTATAAATGTTAAAAATCTCCTGCTTCCCCCAAAAACTATATGGAAAGGACTTCCACAAGGCTCAGTTCTTAGTCCTCTCCTTTATTCTATATATACTCACGATTTAGAACTTTCAGTGAATTCTTTTTGTAATGTTCTTCAATATGCAGACGATCTAGCTCTATACATCTCCTCAAACAACTTCACAGTGGCATGTTCCCGTCTAAACTCATCCATGGATTATTTACAAGAATGGTTAACTAATCATGGCCTCTCTTTATCTGTGGCCAAGAGTAGTGTGGTGATCTTTTCCCGCCAAAGGCGAGTTCCCGATATATCCGTTGTATATGATAAGCAACCTTTTCCAGTTAGAGGCAATGTTAAATTTTTGGGAGTTATCCTTGATTCGAAATTGGCCTTTGGTCCATACATTGAATATATAACACAAAAATGCGAAAAAAACATAAATATTCTTCGGTCTTTGTCGGGTGTTTGGTGGGGGTCCCATCCTTTTTCTCAGAAATTACTGTACAATGCTTTAATACGAAGCCACCTTGACTATGGGTGTTTTCTGTTGGAGCCTTGCAATAAATCATCCCTAAAAATATTGGACAAAATTCAATCGAAATGCCTTCGCATTATTACAGGGGCAATGAAATCCTCACCAATAAATGTTCTTCAGGTTGAGTGCGTAGATCCTCCTTTAAGATTAAGAAGGCAATACCTTTCAGACAGACTCTTATTTAAGATCTGCCAGCTTTCAGATCATCCCCTAATTCCTAAATTGCACCTTCTTTCAGAGTATATCTCATCTGACCGATACTGGACCCATAAGGACTCTCCCTGCTTGTTTAAAAGTTTTGTGATTTTTCTTCAGCTTCCTTACCCAATCTTTCAATGTAAAATAAATCCACTCATTGATGTTCCTTACGAGGCTATTGTTTTCCAACCCGACATTCATCTAGATCTAGGTATAGAAAAGGATTCTCCAATGGCAAATTTGAAATTAAAAGAAATTATAGAAAACACCTTTAAAGATTGGCTTGTCATGTACACAGACGCTTCAAAACAATCTGATGAAGACTATACTGGAGCTGCTGTTTGGATTCCTAAGTTCAAAATCATTCTTAACTTTAAATGCCCCTCACTATCCTCCACTTTTACCGGTGAAGCAACTGCAATCAGTGAAGCTTTGTTATATGTAGAGTCACATAATCTTAATAAAACGGTTATTTTCACAGATTCAAAAAGTTGTTTGTTAGCTATTTTGTCCAATCAATTCCATAACAAACATAAATTTCCACTAATTCTTAAAATAAAAAATACCCTATTCAGATGCCATCTTAAAGGAATCCATGTTTCAGTGGCCTGGATTCCAGGCCACAGTGGTATCCATGGTAACGAAACAGCTGATGTACTCGCTAAAAATGCAATTGCTAATGGCATTCTACAAAATTTAATTTACTCACATGACCTAATTTTGCTAGCTAAAAGGAAACTGAATGAAAATTGGAATAAATTATGGGAAGTTTCCAAAAATGTTAAAGGTAAGCACTATGCTGCCATCCAAGAGGTTATTCCTCCCAAGCCTTGGTTCTTTAAATTTAACAAAGCAAATAAACATGCAACTTCAATCATTTGTAGATAAAGAATTGGACACGCCTGTACACATGCACATCTGGCAAAAATCAGAGTAAGGGATAGCTCATTGTGTGAATGTGGCTTAGATGAAGGTTCCACATACCATATTTTTTTCAACTGTCCCAAATTATCCTCCTCCCTTTATGATTACCTTCCTCCTTATATTCCTCGACCTATAGATTTTAATTCTCTTTTAACATATACCAGTACTCCTTTTGTGTATATTTTATGTGATTTTATTAATACTAATAATATGAAACTTTAAATCCTTGTCACTTTTAACATACGGGTAAGAGTCTAACACCTGTGTTTGTCATATCTGTTCTAGGTAACTCAACAAATAGATTTGTCAAAATTCTCGGAGGAAAACTGAATCCTTGTATTATCACAGACTCTTATTTTAATTAAACTCATAAGCTTTCATTTTCTACTCAATACGTCATTGGCGAATTTTATCAAACCGCCACAAAAGAAAGAAGAAGAAGAAGAACTGGGTTTAATTTTGTTTAAATTCAATACATAATGTGGTTTTTGTTTAAGTTTGTGGTTATTAAAAATTAATAATATGTTACGAAATATATTTTCTGTTGAACTGTACTTGGGGTGAAAAGGCGGAACAACAATCAAAAAGGGGATTACGATTATCTACCCTAGGGTGGATAAAAGTAATAAACCAGGTTCGTGTGGTGAGTGTTGAGAACCGGAGATTCTTTCTACTGGAAACAAGGCATTCCTGAAATGTGTGCTCGTTCGTAATCCATATTCAAAAAAAAACTGATCCTACAACAACCTGAATGCCTCGATGGTCATTGCTCAAGTAATTTTTAGTTGCAGCCCTGAGTCTTTGGTTGACTGCCTCGTTGATCTAATGGTCGTAAATGCGTTTGCTGATCATAAGGTCCTGGGGTTTGAATCCCAGGTCGGACCAAAATCAGTTATTGCTGAGGTTCTCTCAGTGAGTCTCACATAACCACGCAGCCGGCTGCCTGGTATGCTTAGAGCATTCACCACCTCCATCCCCCGCTTCCCGAGGGGTAGCCCTTTACTTTTTCTTCTGGGCGCAAAAAAAGCTTGATCTCTGGTCGTATCGGATTACCGTCCCATCGGACTATGAGGGTGAGGGAATAGAGAGTGCACCTGTGCTTGCATACACTCGGTCATTATTACTATAATCCTGTCCTGCGCAGATGGATATCTAGTCACCATTGAGACTGGCCGCCGTGACCGCTTCGGCCTGGAGAGCATTATTATACATATATTATTATAACTTTGGTTGTGTGTGGTGGTGATCAGTGCCGGATTTAGCAAGCGCGGTGCCTGTAGCAAATTCTATCGAGGGACCCTTGATCTGCTATGGGTTCTTAAGCATAACGTGGTAAAGAACAAATACTGAATACGTTTATTCACCATCTATAGGTAATACAATATTGTTGGTGTTTACGGTAGGGGAGACCGAGGGGAGTTGAAACAATATTCACATTTTGTTTTATATACCAACTACTATATATAGAAATCGTATGATATTAGTACCAATCGATAGGTCATTCTTTACACTTGCGAATGACTAACATAAAGAAATTGTAAGTGTTAAATATTGTGGTGAAAAATTGACTTAACCGTAACAAGTCAACTTATTTCAACTCGTCATACAGAGGTAAGATGAAACAGGGATCAAGGAGAGTTGAAACATATGATTTTTGAGAAGCATTAAGGGCTGTAAAATAAAAATGATGATATAATTTAAAGGTATTTATTGAAATTAAACTTTTCAACTTTTTTATTAATATTTTGTACTGATATATCGGTTAAGTAGGTAACTACAGGTCTAATACAATTTTAGCGGCGCTGTCGTCCCGCCACAAGCGAAACACACCGAAGCCTAAATCGCGCTGTGGCCGTAGTAGGAATAGGGATATTCCGATACTAGTAAATGCGAGTAGGTACTCGATACTTTTGATTCGATACCAAGTATTTATAGCATCGAATCAATCTTACGATACATACTCGGTATCGAAACAAAAGTACTTGGTATCAAATCGAATCAAAATAAACAATTAAAAAAATTTTTTTTCGAACGCATCAGTCAGAATGAGAGAGCAAAGCCCTCTCGCTCAGTTACAGGTACATAGTCATTGCATGGCAGCGCGAGTGACGCGAGCCGAACTTGTCCGACTTCAGCCGAGCCGAGCCGAAAGCGAGAAAGCCACCTTCCCGCCCGGCCGCCCGCCATTAGTTGTCATGTTATTGTCAACAAATAAAACTACACGTATTTTGTTTAAATTGAGTGATTGTTTACGAGTAATTTTAATTATTGTAATCATCGGCTTATTTTTCCAATGTTATATCATGGCACCACCAAAATCAATAATATTATTTATGGACACGTTTTACTAAAACAAACGAAACGGTTGCAAAACGTAAACAGTGTTTTAAGTCTGTGAAGTATTGTGGCAATACGTCCCATGATGATGATGATGATGATGATGATGATGATGATGATGATGATGATGATGATGATGATGATGATGATGATGATGATGATGATGATGATGATGATGATGATGATGATGATGATGATGATGATGATGATGATGATGATGATGATGATGATGATGATGATGATGATGATGATGATGATGATGATGATGATGATGATGATGATGATGATGATGATGATGATGATGATGATGATGATGATGATGATGATGATGATGATGATGATGATGATGATGATGATGATGATGATGATGATGATGATGATGATGATGATGATGATGATGATGATGATGATGATGATGATGATGATGATGATGATGATGATGATGATGATGATGATGATGATGATGATGATGATGATGATGATGATGATGATGATGATGATGATGATGATGATGATGATGATGATGATGATGATGATGATGATGATGATGATGATGATGATGATGATGATGATGATGATGATGATGATGATGATGATGATGATGATGATGATGATGATGATGATGATGATGATGATGATGATGATGATGATGATGATGATGATGATGATGATGATGCTGATGATGATGATGATGATGATGATGATGATGATGATGATGATGATGATGATGATGATGATGATGATGATGATGATGATGATGATGATGATGAAGATTCAAGCATTCTAAAACTCATGGAATTTGGATAAAGGCAAATTACATAAAAAAGCAGATAAAGGTACCAACGCAAGGTAGGATCCTAAATCCTAAATCCTAAACGATTCACTGGCGTTGCGAAGAGATGTTGCATCTCTTTGCGTATTTTATCGCATCTATCACGGGGAGTGCTCTGAGGAATTGTTCGGATTAATCCCAGCCGCCAAATTTCGTGAACGCACGACACGGCAAACGTCCCGATACCATCCACACCATCTGGATGCTTGGCGGTCCACCACTGTACGTTTCACAAGGAGTTTTCTTCCACGTACAACCTCTCTGTGGAATAGTTTATCATCGGCGATTTTTCCGGACCGATACGACCTGGGGACCTTCAAGAAAAGAGCTTACTCCTTTCTAAAGGGCCGGCAACGCACCCGCAATTCTCCTGGTGTTGCGGTTGATCATGGGCGGCGGTAGTCACTTAACATCAGGTGAGCCGCATGCTCGTTTGCCCCCTCTTCTATAAAAAAAAAAAAAAAAAAAAACGTTTCTTTTTTGCGACTGCTTTCCTAAAATGCAAATGTAGAAGTAGTTAGTAAAAAAGTAGATACCTTTTTGTATAAAAATTAAATTTTGTATCCAGCATTGATGATGATGATGATGATGATGATGATGATGATGATGATGATGATGATGATGATGATGATGATGATTCAAGCATTCTAAAACTCATGGAATTTGGATAAAGGCAAATTACATAAAAAAGCAGATAAAGGTACCAACGCAAGGTAGGATCCTAAACGTTTCTTTTTTGCGACTGCTTTCCTAAAATGCAAATGTAGAAGTAGTTAGTAAAAAAGTAGATACCTTTTTGTATAAAAATTAAATTTTGTATCCAGCATTGATGATGATGATGATGATGATGATGATGATGATGATGATGATGATGATGATGATGATGATGATGATGATGATGATGATGATGATGATGATGATGATGATGATGAAGATTCAAGCATTCTAAAACTCATGGAATTTGGATAAAGGCAAATTACATAAAAAAGCAGATAAAGGTACCAACGCAAGGTAGGATCCTAAACGTTTCTTTTTTGCGACTGCTTTCCTAAAATGCAAATGTAGAAGTAGTTAGTAAAAAAGTAGATACCTTTTTGTATAAAAATTAAATTTTGTATCCAGCATTGGCACTGTGATCGTCTATATACTGGTGATATATGATATGTTTTAATGAAGGACGATGAGATAATAAATAATGTAAATGTAATGTAAAATAAATAATGATGATGATGATGATGATGATGATGATGATGATGATGATGATGATGATGATGATGATGATGATGATGATGATGATGATGATGATGATGATGATGATGATGATGATGATGATGAAGATTCAAGCATTCTAAAACTCATGGAATTTGGATAAAGGCAAATTACATAAAAAAGCAGATAAAGGTACCAACGCAAGGTAGGATCCTAAACGTTTCTTTTTTGCGACTGCTTTCCTAAAATGCAAATGTAGAAGTAGTTAGTAAAAAAGTAGATACCTTTTTGTATAAAAATTAAATTTTGTATCCAGCATTGGCACTGTGATCGTCTATATACTGGTGATATATGATATGTTTTAATGAAGGACGATGAGATAATTCGTTTGTATGCATACGATTTATACAAAGGTTATGTCATGTGTTTGTTATTGTTAAGTGGCTGTAGTGTTGGGTTGGGATTATCGATACTTTGTAGATTATCGATCTATCGAGTGTTAATTTTTACTCCTATGTTTCAGTTCAGAAAATACAATAACATAAGCCAGCTCAAAGCATTTAGTGGAAGATGATCAATCTCAACCATCGACATAAAAAATTTCAGATCACGATGATGGTTCTTGTATAACCACATTGACTAGTATTATGGACACGGAGATTAGAAATGAGTCTTTACTGAGCAGTTCAATAAAGGATGCATTTGATCAATTTTCATCTAATATAGGTAAAGAAATAAATAGTTAAAAAATTAGTAATAAAATTATATTATTATAAATTAATGATCTTATACTCCGGCCGCTGAGTTATTACCGATTTGACACATGACGAATTGACAATACTAGTGAAGTGACTGAACCAGTAACCCTAATATCATTTGGGAACAGTTTGTTTTTAAATATTCTAGTATAGTGTGTAATTAAATAAAATCAAAACAATAATAGTTAAAAGACACAGGTTCTTTATTAGGTGACGCCTTGATGGGCGTAGATAATTGGTCGAGGACATATCAAAATAAAACAAATTTGTAAACACTGTTACACATTTTAATGAATAGAGTAGGTACAAGATGTTTTAATAAATGACTACCTATCATTTATTAAAACAATTATTCAGACTCTGAACCAGATTCGCCAGAGCTGTCATCGCTATCAGTCACTTGTATGACAATTTCATTCTCTATAATGGTGTCCACTCTTATATCGCGTTCATAATCTTCTGTTATTAGTTTTCGAGTCTTTTCGACGACCTTGAACCAATCTTCTTTCGTTATTTTGCTGCAAGCATCTTTTAATAGACCCATCATTTTTATGTACCGAATGGCGGAGTCGTATTATTACGAGCTGCGTAACCTGTAATGTAAACATTAAATAACGTTAATTTATTACATTAAATAAACGAAATGTTACACAATTACCTACATGTAAGGGACATGAGATATTTATTTCTTAGTTATGTATCTTTTTACTTATATGCTGAATATTGGATGTTATAATAGTACAAATTATTCATATTCATAACTTATGCGATAAAAAACAATACCTTTGATTTGTGCCCATATTAGCTCAATGGCATTGTACTGGCAGTGATAAGGCGGAATTCGAAGTACCCGATGTCAATGTGCTAGAGCTATCTCATCTACTTCATAACGGACTCTTGATGTTTTATTTTCGCGTACCAACTTTACTAAGTCAGACTTTAGCATTTCGGCAGTAGTTTCAATTCCATTTTGGTGTAGCCATGCTACGAGATCAGCTTTCTTGTCGGCCTGAGTAGGCGCTTTATTCACTTGTTTCGAGTGATATGAAGCGTTGTCCATTATTACTATGATAGAAGGCTCTGGCAGGCTGGGTAATAATTGATTTTTGAACCAATTCGTAAAAGTGTCTGTATCCATCTCCTCGTGGTAATCGGAAGTACTTTTTGACGCGAAAGCCAGCAGTCCATTTTCAAAGAAACCAGCAGAACCGGCGTGACAAATTATCAGTCGCGATCCTTTTCCAATTGGAACCTTTGAGGTTGATGCTTTTGTTACGTCAGTCCAAGAGCGTGACACAGTGTGGTTCGCATTTAACCATGTTTCGTCAACAAAAACGACGTTGTCCCAAGACTCGATTTTTCTGGCTTTTCTTAAAAACTCGCTCCTTTTAATTATTAAATCAAATCTTTCCATTAATATTTTCCTTTTATTCGTTTTTTTATATTCAAACCCAATTTCGTGCAATGGTTTTGACAACGCCGTTTTACCGCCTTTAAACAAGCCAGCTTCTTTTAAAGAGACCAAAAGCAAACGTCTAGTTGGAAACTCGTTCCTAGTATAATAACCATATATGTGGTTTCTTATTGCATCTGCATCAAAAACATCAACACCTGTCACGGGCTTTTGTCTTCGTTTTTTCTTAGGAGTGCGTAAAACATTATCTTCACTTGCAGAAGCACCAAATTTTTCTTTATTTATATTATATAGTGTTTTGCACCAATTCCAAGAGCTTGTGAAACCCGATCTTTCACTTGAGTGACAGGAATCAAAGGGCCGCCATTTTGTGACTCACGCTCAAAGTAATCCTGTAGCTTTAGTACAAGCTCACGACATTGACTATTCAATGTTTTTCCTCGTTTCAGCATTTTCAACAAAATTACCAAACACAAACAAAATTAGTCCAATAAAGCGCAGCGATAAACAGGAGAAAGCCGAGTCAAAAAACAACGGTTACACAAGAGAACGTAGTCTGTGCGCACGAGAGTACGGAAAACTAAGCTCCTACATGACTTTTTGCGATTTATTACAAATTTACAATTACAATCACTGATAATTCTACGGTCATACAAAATATATACTACATACTACAATCAATCAAGTTTGAATCCCGCTTAATCTGAAGACTTATTCGGATTGAAATAAATTGTTGAGACATTTGTTTAATAATTATAATAACAAAATATTGAATTTGAATAATACGTTATAAAAAGCAATTTCAAAATAATAAGTTACACTATGGATGAAAATGTAACAGTCAGAAACCGTAAACGAACAAAATCAATGAATGATTCTAGTACTTCGTCATTATATGATTGCACTATGACAAGCCTCCCGGACGACACTCGGTCCCTAGATTATAAGGATATAATAGAACTGACTGAGACTATAAAAAAGCTGACCTGTGAATTACAATCTGCACACCAGGAAATAGATAATTTAACATGCGAAAATGTACAACTCAAATCAGACTTAACGAAGGCAAACAAAACGATCGAATTATACAAAAAAGTTACTATTGCGAGTCTAAGACTTACACCACGATTAGACCGTAAAAAGAAAAAGAAAGATTCTTTGAGTAGCCAAATGATCCAACATACAAACATACATTTAACAAATGATATGTTCTCAGACAAGGAAGAAACATCTAAACAGTTTGAAGAAAACACAAAAAATTGCAGCGATATTGTCAGCAAACAAGAATCAATGAAAACTCGCCAAATTATTATTAGAAAACGGAAACTCTGTATTTTAACTAATTGTAGTGTGAAAGGTAAATTACAGGATATTGAATCCACATTTGCTGAACAATTTAACTACTGTCGCTATATCACACAAAACTGTGGAGTATTGGAAATGTTGGCAGGTATTAAAACAAAGCTGCGAAACTATACTATTAATGACTACTGTTTAGTCCTGATAGGAGAACATGACTTTACAAAAACTGTAAATTGTTCTGAGCTTGTCAAATCTATTCAGGAATGTTTACAAAGCATATCTCATACAAATATAATATTATGTGTTCCTACATATATATGCGGAGCCCCCATATTTAATTATAAAATAGAAATGTTTAATAGCTTATTATCCATGAATGTACAATACTATAAATATGCATATATTTTTGATTCGAATTATAATCTCTCGTATGACATGTTTTCTTACTAATCTGGTAAAATTAGCAGTTATGGATTACAGAATATATATAAAAATGTTATGCAACGAATATTAGTCGACATATCTATATTTCCATATAACACGGACACTACGTGTAGCATTGATGAAGCAAGTAATAATATACGTAAATGCACTGCAAAATCGCCAATTGCAATGAATTCTATGGGTGACGCTCGGCCTGATACACCGGAGTTAAACACCTGTGATGACCATGTAATTGCAGAACAATCTAAAACATTTTTTCGTTAACTGTAAACATATAAATATATTACATCAAAACATTAATGGCGTTATAAGTAAGTCAGCTCTTTTAACTTTAAATCTCAATTCTCTTTTGGAACAGGGTATCCTAGTTGATGTAGTATGTTTAACTGAGCACAATATGTTGAAAGGTGACACCAAATTATTATTCATAGAAAACTATATACTTGCAGCCTGTTTTTGTCGTAAAAACCGTCATGGCGGTGCCTGTATTTTGATTCACAATCATCGTGAGTTCAAAACATTAAATTCTATAGAAAAATATGGCGTTTCGGGTATAATTGAGTGTTGTGCCGTAGAACTTACATTGCATGGTATAATAATAGTATGTATTTACAGACCACCTAGAAACAATACACAAAGTTTTGATCAGTTTTTTGCTATATTTAATGACATACTTGCTGCATTGTGCTTCGCAAGGAAAAAAATAGTTATATGTGGAGATTTCAATATAAACATTTTAAAAAAGAGCAAAGAGGCTAACATTCTAAATCAAACAATTATTGGATATAATCTTAAATTAGCCATTAATAAGCCAACGCGTAATGTAAGTGGATCTTGTTTAGATAACTTTATACACAATATTAGAGGAAGTAAATATAATATTTTTGAATTCGCTCTGTCTGATCACTCAAGCCAAATGTTAACTTGTAAAGTCAAAGAAACTTCTTCTCTCCCACATTGGTTAATAAAATGTAGAGATTACAGTAATGAAAACATGAAAAAATTCAATGATTGCTTAAAATCACTTACTTTTAACGAAATTTACAATACAACTGATCCAAATTATGCATTCGATTATTTTCATGAATTATTCCTATTATTTTATAATTTATGTTTTCCATTTATATTAGTAAAAAGAACACTTCGGAAAAAACCTTCCTGGATATCGAAAGGTATAAAAATATGTGCAAAACAAAAAAGAAAATTACTTTGACAATATAGAAAACATCCGATAAATCACAATAGAAATTTGTTCAAATGTTACACAAAACGTTTAAACAAAATAATAAAGTTAACACAAAGGGCACAGAATGACAATAAAATCAAAACAGCTTCAAACAAATCTAAAGCTACTTGGTCAATCATCAATTATAGTAACAATAATGTGATTAAAGAGGAAATCAGGCATATTAATAATAATGGGATTATTATTGATGACCCCAAAGATATCGCAGAGTTATTTAACAATTATTTCATAAGTGGCAATGACAGTAATCTAAGAACAATTAATGTTAACTGCAAATTACCGAATACTTATAACTCATTTTTTATGAACCCAACGACTCCTTTCGAAATTAATAATATAATTAATTCATTAAAGAATACAAATAGCACAGGTTATGATGACGTTAGCACAAAGGTATTAAAAAGTGTATCAACCATCATCTCACCAGTTTTATCCTACATCGTAAATTTAAGTATAGCCTCTGGAATATTCCCAAATAAATTAAAAAAAACGGTAGTTCAACCTGTATTTAAGAAAAATTATAAGAGTGATGTTGCAAATTATAGACCCATAGCACTCATACCGATATTCTCTAAAATTTTTGAAAAGGTAATAAGTCAAAACCTTAATGATTTCTTCGAAAAATATAAAATCTTCACAGAGAAACAGGTCGGATTTCGGAAAAATAAAGGTATAAATTTAGCTGTATTTCAATTTCTACGTACTGTAATGTCAAGCCTTAATAATAATCACTTAGTATCTGCTCTATACATGGATTTAACTAAAGCTTTTGACTATGTTAATCACAGTATCCTCTTAAGTAAATTAGAAGCGTACGGGATCCGAGGAAATATCCTTAATCTCCTGAAAACTTACCTAATAAATCGGAAACAATGTATACAAATTACGCGCATATGCTCAAAAACGTATAGACAAATAGTACATTCATCGTCATATCGTGAAGTGACTCAAGGAGTACCCCAGGGAAGTATTCTTGGTCCATTATTATTCCTTGTTTATATAAACGATTTACCAAATTATATAAATCAAGATATGGTATTATATGCAGACGACAGTACAGTGATGTTTACAAGCACAAGCAAAAATAAAATGATGTCTGACATAAATCAAACACTAGACATTATAATTCAATGGTTGTCAAATAATAATTTATTAATTAATCTAAATAAAACAAATTTAATGACATTCAGAAATATAAAAAATAATTTAATTAATCTTAATATATGCTACAAAAAATTAATGTAGTCGAAAATGCAAAATTTTTAGGCCTCAATCTCGATTCAAACTTAAAATGGAAATCTCAAGCAGAAGATATTTGTACTAAACTAAACCAGTTCTCTTATGCACTGCGTAGACTTGGAACAATTGTGAATCAATCTGCGGTCATCACTGCGTACCACGATTATGTAGAATCAATGTTAAGGTATGGTGTCATTTTTTGGGGTAACTTTGTAGACAATGATATGATATTTAGAGCCCAAAAGAGATGTGTAAGGGCTATCGTGAAGTTAAAAAAGACGGATAGTTGTAAACCATTTTTTATTAGTCTGAAACTGTTAACACTTCCATGTCTTTATATATATGAGGTAGCCGTCTTTGTTATTACGCATATTTCTTTATTTGAGTGCCTACACAGTAAACGTAATAATCATATTGGTTTTCCATCAAACAAAACAGCCCAATTTAACAACAACATATTTTGTATGGCCCCTCGAATTTATAACCATTTACCATTACACATTTTGAGATGTTCCAACATAGATAATTTTAAAATACTATTGAAGCAATTTCTCGTTAATAGGGCATACTACAGTGTGAAAGAATATCTCGAAGATAAATATGAAATTCAATAATTGACTAATACATGACAGTATAACTAAATTGACTTGACTTATATAATATTATCTAAATTGACATATCGCTATTAATTTTGATTTTGAACTCCAATTATAAATAAAGCATGTTTAAATAATTTAATATAAAACTAATAAAATGTAATGAATATTGCATGCCAAATGGCGGAATATAGCTGTACTAAGTGTTTGTTCTCTAAGTGATAAACTATGACAATACCATCTGTATCAACCTATATTCGCAATAAATGATTTGAATTTGAAAATTTGAAATTTGACTAAACAGATTAAAATAGCGGTGGTAAGGGTGTTGCTAGAATAGTATCGCCAATTACTTAAAAAAATACACCTATAACATTGCTTAATTGAGGGAGAAAATTATATTTATTAAATGTTGTTTTATATATTATGAATGTTAAAAATTATGCATAATCATTTTAATTGTATTTATTTTTAAATCATAGAAAACAGTATTTCTGTCTTTGGATCACACATAAATCTTAAAAATCATAGAGATACTAGCAACACAGTGCAATTAGGAGACGCAAAAAAATGGTAGCATTATAGTCTAGTTGCTCGAAGGAATAAGTAAAATAAAAATATCCAAATAAAATAAAAATCATATCTATTCTAATGAATTCGGACCGAATACTATCAAGCACATCACTATGAAAACTAGACGCACGATGTAACTTTGTACAAGCGCGCCAAAGAACAAAAAATAAATGTTTTCATATTATTTACAAACTATTTTAAGTTTTGAAACAGAGTTTATTGGAAAATTACTTGATTCTGACATAAAGTTTTATATGAAAGAGGTATTCTAAATCATTCGGCAAATGTGTCGCTCGTGCAAGGTTATATCGATTAATTTAAGAATAATCTGTCAAATCGGTAATAACTCAGCGGCCGTACTATTATTGAAAAAAATGTAAATATTCAATTTAATATAACATATATAAAATTAATTTCTTTTTTCAGCTGGTGGTACGAAGTATAACAGAATTGTTCAAGCTTTGATATTTTTATGTGTAAAGATATGCGTCCTTTTAACATAGTTGAGGTCAGGGTTTTTTTAAACTTGTAAAAGAACTGGAACCTACTTTTAAAGTTCCTGGTGCAAAATATTTAAAGAAAAGGACTACCGAAAAGTATGAAGCTTGTGTTACTATTTGTAAGTCCAAATTATCCAAGATTTCTCTTTCTAAAGACAATTTCTGTTTAACGCTAGACATATGGACAGAGATAATGAATGAAGTAGGATTCATGGGCGTCACCATACATTTTCTAGAAAATGGTAAAATGTGTAATGATTATTATGATTAAATGAGCGACATACAGCTGATTACATATCGGAAAACCTGCTTCATATTTTGAAAGAATTGGATATTCCACTCACCAAAATTCATGCAGCTGTAACAGATAATGCTAGTTCAATGTTGGCTGCCATAAGAATGTCTCTTGGCGAAAAAAAAAACATTTACCGTGTTTTGCACATACTATAAATCTTTAGTTGAAGAGGCACTAAAGTTACCTAGTGTTAAATCAGCTGTTATAAAAGTACGAGAAATTGATAATTGGATAAAAAATAGTATTGTGCAGTCGGATAAGCTACGAAAAATCCAAATGCGTAATAATGTTTCGGAAGAATCAGTTTTAAAACTTATTGCAGATGTAAGAACTAGATGGAACCCAACTTTTTTTATGTTAGAGCGATTCCTTAAGTTAAGAATAGTAATATCAGAAATTGTAATTGAGAGTGTAGTGGCTCCAAATTTGCCAAGTGCTGTGGAAATGGAAACTTTGAATGAGCTTACAGCTGTTTTGAAGCCTTTTGAATACGTAACAAGAGAATCATCAGGCCAAAAGTATGTAACAATCTCCAAAATCATACCAATGCTATCGTAAAATAATGTAAGAATGTTTTACTGAGAGAGCTGAAAAGGGGGTATGGGATGATTGAATTAAACGACCGTGAAAAACAATCATTGCTACACTTTTAGACCCAAGGTTTAAAAACTTGCATTTCCAAGACCCCTCTGCATGCGGAAGGGCTATTCAAAAACTTAAAACCATGGTTGTCGGACAATTAAGTAGTCCAAGTGAGTCAGAAGATGATGTCTCATCTATTGCACCACCTGAATATGATTTTTTTGATCATAAGGAGTTAGCACATGGACACAAGAAGAAAAAGAAATCTCATCAAGGAGATGAAGTTACTCTTTATTTATCAAATCCAGTAGTTTCTCTTAAAAGCAACCCATTTGCAGAATGGAATGACATGAAATTTGTTTTTCTTTGTGTGTACAAGTATGCACAGCAGTATTTAATAGTTGTGGCAACGTCAGTTCCTAGCGAGTGCCTTTTTATCAAAGCCGGTGCTACAATGTCTCACACAAGGAACAGATTGTCTCCGAAATACCTGGAACAGGTACTGTTTTTGGGCAATCTAGATGTCAAAGAGTTTTTTGTTTAATCTTTAAACAAAAAACTCTTTGACATTAAGGCGCGGTTAGCTCAGAAAAGGTGGTTGGAAAAGCAGTGTATTTAAAAAAATATGACTTTAGAAATAAAAATACTGTGTAATAGTAGAGGTATTTATAAAGACTCGTTTGACGTTTATAATAAAAGATATTTTTTCCTTGTCAATTTTGTTTTAATTATTGTCCTTCAAAGTTCATTGTTTTTACGTTAGTAAAAAAATTTGCTAAAGGTATCGATATCAGTAAGTATCGATACTTTAGGAGTATTTATACATATAAGTAGTATCGAAAAAAGATTTGAGTACTATCGAAATGAGTAGGTATCGATACTTTGATGGTATCGGAACATCCATAGTAGGAAAAGGGGAGATCTCCCGCCGGGCAAGGTGTTCTGCCCGGGGAGCGGCCAACGCTCCATGTGATATTTCGGAGATGTTCTATATATTATACTGTTTATGATTCGGAATTTTGATAGCGCGATTTAGGCTTCGGTGTGTTTCGCTTGTGGCGCGACGACAGCGCCGCCACACAATTAATCCTTAAGTAGTTAAATGTAGGTACCATAACTTCCTATTCGTAACATTAATTAAAATAACACTCAGATAAACAAAATGTTTTACATTCTAAATCTTATACATAAAATAATTATTAACTTTCAGTTCTTAAGTATTACAATCAGTCTTGATCAATATTTCTTGAAATATTTAAAATACAGTAATTTCACAAATGTCAAAAATAAAAATATTATGAAAATAAAAAAACGTCAATCTGAAAAGCAAAAAGCAAAAGATGATGAAATGGTCTCCCACGAACTAGAGCAAATGAAGGAGCATATTGGAAGAGGCGATTTTGGAAACGCGCAGCATGCCTCTCGAGAATCGACCGCGACTTTCACGCATACCCCTAAGCAAGCGAAATCGGGCTGTCGTGAGGGCTTTTAACTCAACGCTGGTGACCTATTTGGAAGCCAGCCGGGACCTTTGCGAGACGGACTCAATTCTTTTTAGCGCCGCAGTGTCAGTTTGCCGTATTATTGGCGCCCAACTTCCCATGGCAGGACGCGCTACTAAACAAAGTAGTGCCGTCCCACCCTTGAGAAAAAGTATTGAGGACCGTATCGTAAGGCAAGGGCCCTTATCGGCAGACTGACAAGCTTCGGGTCGGGTAATAATAGACCGAGGGTTGTGCGCACCGTTAGAATGGCGTTTGCTGGGACAAATATCAGTTTGTCTCAGCCGGATATCACGCAAAAACTAACGGAGCGCATAGACGACCTGAAGCAAAAAAATCGCTGCTTTGCGTCGGAGATGTTTGCGCAAGCTCGCACGGACGGCTTTCATGCGATAATACGTAAGAAAACTGCTTCGCTGCTTAGAAGGGTGAGAGACAGTCACAACAGCATTTTGAAAACAGTAGCGGAGAACTATAATTCTCCGATTTTGAAAAAGCTTGTCCATACTGCAATGTTTTACTTACACTAGTTTATAAGTCAATTGTTACTAACACTACTATGGATTAATTTTGGTCCGAAATAAAGATTATTATTATTATTTGGGGGAGCGGATTCAACGATTTACCGAGAGGTCAAGGTGGTTCAATCAAAATCGTCTCTTCCAGAGTGATCAGAAGAGGCTTTAAAAATCATTGGAGCGACCAGGGGTATGTAGAGCGGGCCCAGGACCGGATCAGGCCGACACTGACGCGGTCTTTGGTCAGAGCCCGTAAATCACAGCGGCTCCGTAATCCGTAGGGCTCCGAACTGGAAAATTCCGGGGCTCGACGGGCTGCATCATTACTGGCTGAAGGGTTTCGTAGTGTGTCACGCTGTGCTCGCCCGACAGTTTCAAGAGGCTCTCGACCGGAAGTCGCTCCCGAGCCTCTTCACTACTGGGATACTCACTTGGTTCCTAAAGACCAGGATACCACAGACCCGAGCAAATGCAGCCCCATCACATGTCTACCCACCATATATAAGATACTGACATCCATTTTGAGCGCGAGAATCACTCGTCACCTGGAGTTAAATCAGGTGATGTTATGCGCTCAAGATGGATGTCGGGGCGGTGGTCGTAGAACCAAGGGACCACTCCTCATTGACGCGGTCATTGGCAAAGTGGTAAAACGCAACCGTCGGAACTTCTCCGCCGTCTGGATAGACTACAGAAAGGCATTCGACTCAGTGCCCCATACATGGCAAAAAAGGGCCCTCCACCTGTACAAAATTGACTGTACAGTTAGAGACTTCCTCGGGCAGTGTATGGGCAGTAAAGTACGATCCTTTGTCATCTGGGCGAGTGGATGATAAGAAGGGGTATCTTCCAGGGCGACTGTCTGAGTCCAATCTGGTTCTGCCTCTCTTTGAACCCTCTCAGTACTTTACTGGAGGGCTCCGGGAGGGGATTTCAGCTTCGGAAGGGAGGTACAAAAGTCACCAACCTTTTCTATATGGATGACCTCAAGTTATTCGCCTCCAGTCGCTCCCATCTTATGGAATTGCTAAACATCACTTGTGAATTTAGCAATTCTATTGGAATAGAGCTGGGGACGGATAAGTGTGCGGTCCTCCATGTTGATGAGAGGGGAAGGGTTGCTAACTCTGAGGGCATAGACTTATCTATTTCCGAGGCTGAAACATACCGGTACCTGGGTATGTCACAGAACGTCGGTATCGATGAGGCTGGTATGAAACAGTTAGTTTGCGACGTGTCTTATGCACGCTTGACCAAAGTGCTTAACAGCCTTTTGTCCGGTATGAATAAGACACACGCATATAACGGTTGGGTCATGCCTATCCTCATGTATACCTTTGGCATACTCAGGTGGACTCAGACTGAACTTAACGCCCTGGATAGAAAAGTCCGCACTACTATGACGTCCCATAGGATGCATCATCCGAGATCGTCGGTAATGAGGCTGTACTTGCCGCGAAAGTATGGTGGGTGTGGCTTTCTGAGCACGCTGACCATGTATAATCGCGAAGTGCGCAGCCTCCGTCATTACTTCCTGGCGAAATCGAATGATCCATTCTATAATGAGGTCATTTCTAGTGATAAAGGGCTTACCCCTCTATCCTTAGCCAACGAGCAATGGCAGGACCCAGCAGTACATAGCATTTCCGACCGGGAGACCGTAGTGGAAGGAAAAGGAGCTCCACGGGAGGTACTACAGGGCTCTACATGAGCCCTTCGTAGATACAGTCGCCTCCCTCAAATGGCTACGTTTCGGTGACCTCTTCGGGGAAACCGAGGGTTTTGTCTGTGCAATACAGGATCAGGTTATTAAGACCAACAACTATCGGAGATACATCCTAAAGGATGGAATCGTCGACGTGTGTTGAGCTTGTCGCCATGCCTGAGTCACTTAGGCATGTCATCTCCGGTTGTTCGGCGCTTTCTAACTCTAAGTACTTGCACAGGCACAACCTAGTAGCCAGAATTCTACACCAGGAGCTTGCTCTGAAATACGGTCTCGTGGACCAGAAATTACCGTATTACTATTACTTGCCGGAAGCCATGCTCGAAAATGAACGCGCCAGGCTCTACTGGGACCGGACCATCATCACAGATAGGACTATTCTTGCGAATAAGCCTGATACTGTGCTGATGGACCGGGCACAGTCAAGGATGTTTTTGGTCGACATTACCATTCCGTATGACGAGAATCTCGTGAAAGCCGAGACAGATAAGCGAACAAAATATCTGGACCTGGCTCATGAGGTGACCGACATGTGGGGTGGTCTGCCGGCCGAAATTATTCCTGTAGTCGTCAATCAGTCAGTCTCTCGGGTCATCTGAGGCGACTGGGACTCCGTGATGGACCGCTCCGGGCTCAAATGCAGAGGGCGGTGCTCCTCGATACCGCCCGCATCGTCCGCCGGTTTCTCTCCCTTTCCTCCTAACCCTCGGCCGTTTGGTCTCCCCTGCCGAGGGCTTCTATCTGGTTGGACCTTTATTTATTTACGTATTTATTTTATTTTATTGATATTTATGTATATTTACCTTTTTATTTTAATTTATAATACATATATATTTATAGAACCCAACCGGATGAGAAAACTATATAGGTAGATACCAAATAATAATTTCTTTATTTGCTTAGAAACACAGTTGTTAGCGACGACAAAGTGAATTCGAACATTTAATCTTAATTATTTCTTATCAGTGAATTAAAACTAAGTGTTAGCATTTAATCTTAATTATTCCTTATCAGTGATTTAAAATTAGGTGATGGTATTAATCTTAACTGTTTCCTATTCGTAAAATAAAGCTAAGTGTAAAGACTGATTAGCGCTGAAAAACAGGAAAGTAAATTAAACACTTCTATTTTTATCTTAAAGTGACTTATATGAATCTATTTAATATTATTTAGGTCTGATTAGAACATTAGACGCAAGTATAAGCTTATTTTCTAGTAAGATTTCTTTTATCATAACTTTAA
This sequence comes from Parnassius smintheus behrii, assembly GCA_036936625.1. NCBI lineage: Eukaryota > Metazoa > Arthropoda > Insecta > Lepidoptera > Papilionidae > Parnassius > Parnassius smintheus. The sequence goes on from JAUPFT010000009.1 coordinate 10,490,169, forward strand.
GAGCTATTAACACATAAGTGATTAATATAACTCTTTTTCCTTTAAAGTAATTCAAAAGAAACATTAATATGTCAATTAATCGCTGTATAATGTTATTTCATTATGAGAAAGATTTAAATTTCATGAAAAAATATTGTATAGATTCTTAAGCATAATTCCTGAAAAAGTGTTGTACATTCCTACCTCTTGGCGGCGCCACTTGTATGTTTTTTTTTTTGCGCCCGAAGCAAATATGGGCAACCCTCCGGAAAGCGGGGGAGGGAGGTTGGGAATGCTCATAGCATACCACGCAGCCGGCTGCGTGGTTATGTGGTGACTTTTACCCACTAAACCCAACCTTTTAGGAATTGGCTTAACGATCTGACTAGAGATCTCTAAGCCGTATACGAACGCGACCCTCCTTGGCAGAAAGGAGGGCAAGCGGCGAAAAGCCGCTTAGAAGAGTGCCTAACTAAGGCAGATTAAGGGATGTGTTATGTAGGCTCGGCCTGAGCCGCCAGGAGGCAGTTCAGGTCAGCCGAAAGCTTGTTGGGGGGGTCCGAGAGAGAGTTTCTCGGTCTGCGCACACTATAGCGAGTGTGGATAGGGGCTGCATAGGCAGCTGTCTCACGAATGAGATGATTTGGGTGGGACTCTGAGGCTTTGAAATCTGACTAGAGATCTCTAAGCCGTATACGAACGCGACCCTCCTTGGCAGAAAGGAGGGCGCAAGCGGCGAAAAGCCGCTTAGAAGAGTGCCTAACTAAGGCAGATTAAGGGATGTGTTATGTAGGCTCGGCCTGAGCCGCCAGGAGGCAGTTCAGGTCAGCCGAAAGCTTGTTGGGGGGGTCCGAGAGAGAGTTTCTCGGTCTGCGCACACTATAGCGAGTGTGGATAGGGGCTGCATAGGCAGCTGTCTCACGAATGAGATGATTTGGGTGGGACTCTGAGGCTTTGAAAAATCTCTCAGAGAGTGATTTGAGGAACTGCTGGATTGTTGGGAGCTCTAAGTCTCGATGTAGGTCGGCATTACGGACATAATAGGGCGAGTTAGTGGCCCTACGACAGAATAGATTTTGAACTATTTGAAGTTCATTGATAGCTTTGGGTTTAGCATGTGCAAAAATGGGGGCCGCGTAGGTCATGACAGGTCGTATGCAGACCTTATATAGGGTTCGCTTGTTGCGGAGGGACATTTTACTGTGTCTGCCCAACATGCTGTTGAGCCTACCCATGTAAAAACGTGCGGTGCGAGTAACCTTCTTGATATGGGGCTCGAAAGTGAGCCTTGCATCAAGGGTGACGCCTAGGTATTTGGCTTTAGTTTGCCATGGGACAGGGGTTCCTAACATCCTGATTGGCGGAGTGGTGGTGAGACGACGTCGTTTATATTCGAAGCAAACGGCGGAGCTTTTCTCAGGGTTTACGTCGATACGCCATTTTTGGAACCAAGCTCCTAAGTCGCTTACTGACTTTTGGATCTTGTTCCGAATCTGTGGTAGTGAGTTGCCTTTGGAGTAAAGGGCTGTGTCATCTGCAAAGAGGGCTAGTTTGACACCATTCGACGGGATAGGGATGTCGTTGGTGAATAGTATGTATAGGAGGGGAGCAAGCACAGAGCCTTGAGGGACACCGGCTTTTATTTGACGGGTAGAGGATAGCGTGCCTTCGTGTCTAAAACGAAAGGTACGATCCTTCAGATAGGAGGCTACAAGGCGAACGAGACGATCTGGGAGGCCTAAGTCGTACAGTTTGTAGATAAGGCCCTCGTGCCAGACTCTGTCGAATGCCTTGGCAATGTCAAAGAAGACCGCGATGGTTTTTTGACGGCGAGGGTAAAAACCGCTGAGGATGTATTCCACTATGCGGTGAACTTGTTGGGGGCACGAGTGTTTGGCTCGAAACCCGAATTGTTGTGGGATGACAAGAGGGTCGCCGTCTGTGGGAAACAAATGGCGCCTCAAGCGCACGAGAATGACTCGTTCGAAAAGTTTGCCCATGGCCTTGAGGAGGCTGATGGGACGGTGATTGGAGGGGAGGTGGAGAGGTTTGCCTGGCTTGGGAATGCCAATGACAGTTGCCTCTTTCCAAGAGGTGGGAAAATAACTGAATTCGAAGCAGGCGTTAAAGATAATGGCCAGTAAGGCGATTACCTGCTCCGGGAAGTGTTTGAGGGCTTGGTTGGAGATACCATCCGCACCCGTTGCTTTTTTGGGCTTAAGTCCTTTGATGGTAGATGAAATCTCATCTTTGGACACAGTGATAGGGTCAGAGGCGGTAGGGGGCGAGTTCCTGCGTCGGACCTCGTCCTCCACTAGTTGAATATGTAAGGGGTCAGTGGGTTGTGAGCTAGGAGAGCATTGAGCGGCAACGCTGTCCGCGAAGCACTCAGCCTTTTCTTCGTCTTCGAAGGCAATGGAGCCGTCGGGACGAGACAGAGGGGGAGTATGGGTTATAGCGTCTATCCGGAGGGCTCTCGCCATCCGGTAGTACGCTGTGTGAGAGGGAGAGATTTTCTCCATGAGATTGCCCTTTTCGTGGTCTCTGTAGTCTTGGAGGCGGTAACGCAGTTTGCGTTGAAGGCGGTGGGCCGCGAGTCTATATTCAGGAGTGGGATAGCGTGCAGCTCTACGGAGGGCAGCTTTTTTGGCTTTTAACAGGTTGCTAATATCTAGGGGAAGACTAGTTTTAGCAACCGGGACAACTTTTTCATTCTCTTTAAGAGAGGATGTTATAAGTGAGGTGAGATTTTCGACCGCGGTAACTATTTTCCCCGCACTGTCGAGGGCGTCGGAAGAAAGGGTTATGGGAGGGTCCGGAGAGTCTATAGCCGAGGCTAGAGACTTCTTGAAGCCCTTCCAGTTGGTGTAGGTTTTGGAAGTGGGAGTTGGAGATGGCTGATGGCCAAGAAGGAGGGATACAGGACGGTGGTCGGATCCCAGATCGTCGAGAGGCTCGATTGCTCTAAGGTTAAGGGAAATTCCTTTAACTAGAGCAAAATCTAGCACATCAGGAGCGTAGGTAACAATGTCGGGATAGTGGGTGGCAGTGAGGGGGCTGTAGACAGTCAGGTCGAGAGACTGAGTGATATTGAGCAGCACCCTGCCACTACTGGTAGTAGTTCGGCAGGCCCATTCAGTATGCTTGGAGTTAAAGTCTCCAAACATAATGACTGAGTCGCCTAATGCAAGGATGGCTTCGAAATCACTCTTGACGGGGAGGGTTCCGCTAGGGATATAGCAGGAGGCTATAACGATTGACTGGTGTCCAGTCATGGCTAGTCTAGTGATAGTGGCTTCCATACTGGTAAGCGACGGAGTAGATATGTGGGAGCAATGAAGGGACTTTTTGTGATAGATGGCAGTACCGCCGCCTTTGCGGTCGGGTCTATCGTTACGTATAAGTGAATAATTTTTAATAGTAAGGCCTTTAGAGACCTTGGGGCTAAGATGGGTCTCCTGTAGGAGTAAGAGATCGGCTTCGCGATCTCGTAGAAAAAGCCTAAGCTCTGGGAGGTTATTTCGCAGACCGCGGATATTGAATGAAACAAGCGACAAACCCTTTGGTTTGATACGACCGTGAGATATTGCGGGAGCAGAGGGCTCCGGCATAATTTAATTACAAGGACCTTAGAAGGTTGATGTGCTCGGTAAGAGCAAGGAGGCGGCCCTGAGGGGACTGAGCTGTGCTCAGTTTACCCGCAAGGATGAGGATTTCGTCCAAATTGATTCTATTGAGTGTGTTATACACTAGGTTTAGAGACTCTACAACAGAGTCTGTCTGTTTTTTTGGGTCGGCGGAGGGCCGCGGGATATTTGATTCCTTTTGGAACCAGGGGTTTATTGGAAGCGGCGCTGGCTGAGAGAGCGGAAGGCTCATAAGGGGCCGAGGAGGGCCCTGAGGTGGCCGATAGGGGCCCTGTGGGGGCCGATAGATGCCCTGTGTGGGCTGAGATGAGCCCTGAGGGGGCTGAGGTAGGGGCTGGCCCTGGCTGGGCTTGCGGCTTACAAGAGCCGGGAAGGTTCGGTCATTGACCTGTGGTGGAGCTTTGCGGCTCGGAGGTGGGCGAGGGGCGCGAGGGCAACCTCTGAAATTGGCCGGATGGCCTGTTTGTCCGCAGAGGACACATGAGGGTGGGGATTCGGCGTTTTTGGGCCGTGGGCACTCTTTCGAGTGATGGGGTTCTAGGCACTTAATGCACCTGGGTGGAGCTGAGCAGTTGGCTGCCGCATGTCCATAGAGTTGGCAGCGGTGGCACTGCGCTGGGTAACCACGCCGGTGAGGGGCTTCGACCTTAACACGCGACAGGCCGCACACAGTGCGTACCTCGCGGAAAATGGCCTTCGCCTCCGGCACATTGGTGAGAACGAGGAGGACGAGGTTAAACCTTTCGCCCCTGCTGCTGTGCATTTTATGCACACCTTCAATGGGGAAGCCTTGGGATTTAAGGTCTTCCAGAATGTCTTCGTTTGCGAGTTCATAGGGAACTCCGCGGAGGACTGCCTTGATTTTCCTTTCTTCGGCGAGGGCGTATGTGTGGTAGGACACACGCTCGGCCGTGAATAGGCGGGTTATGTTTCGGAAGTCTTCTATAGACGCCGGTATAATTTTTATGGCCTCGCCGACATTAGTGGCTTGGTCATATTTGAAACCCTTATCGTAGAGGGTTTTGGACAATTGAGTAAATTTCGCCTTGTCTCTGAGAAAGACAGGGGGCGGGATTTGGTTTTTGGTCAGTTTGGGAGCGCAGCGGGTTGCTGGCTTGGCGGTATTGTCTTTCGACTGTGAAGCGGCAGCGTTTGGGGCTGCGGAAGTAGGAGCAACGATGGGAGCTGCGGAGGTAGAGGCAGCGGCGGAGGGAGTGCGGGCGGCGGCGGCCGCTGTGGCGGGGGGAGTGCGAGAAGTGGCAGCGCGTTTCGGGCCGCGCTTAGATTTCACTAACGTGAATTCGGCTTGGGAGTCGGTTATGGTTCCTTTGGAGTCGGAAGAATCCGAGGAGCCGGTGGAGCTGAGGGCGGTCCTCTTCCGGGAGGATGAGGTAACGGACGTGGTGTCCGAGTGCTCCATATCGGAGTCGGGGGACGCGGGCGAGTCGGACTGCGGGGCAGCCGCTTGGGTCGCGAGGAAAGCGGCGACAGCGGGCGGGGGTACACATGCCTTAGGGGCACGGGGGGTGAGATTGATCGAGAAGCTATCAAGGTCTACGCCTTGGGTTTTTAAAAATTGGTGGAAAAGAGCCAAAATTTGGCTAGCATCCATGGAAGACATGTTGGTCGGGCGGGGGCGAGACGTTCTGATTCTTATGAAACTAGAGGTCCTTGTTCTGAGAAGAACAGGGCCTTGGGGGCAGATGGGGAGGACTGACGATCTATTCCAGAAGCTGGGGTCCCTATGTTCTGAAAAGAACAAGGGCTCGCTCTGAGAAGAGCAAGAGACGATCTTCTAAGGATAGTATACACAACAAGTAACAGTATAACAAAAACAATAACAATAACAAAAAAATTAACAAATAAAACAAAACAAGCAAAGCGCGTTCAAGCCTCCCCGCCGGAGCAAGGGGGCAGGAACGATGCGAAAACAAAGTGACTCACCAACGGCGTCTGCTCGGCCGGTGTAAGCCGGGGAGAGCGGGGCGCGCGGGCGAGCGGTTGCGCTACCGAAAGGTCGGAGGCGCGAAAGAACTGTGTGCACGACCGCTCGGGGGCGGCGCGCAAACGGAACTCACTTGTAGCGTTGACTGTCGTCTACAATATCCCGTGGGACACTGCAGGTATCGGGCCTCGGGGTATACCCCATTGCCCGGGTGTTCCTCATGGCCCATCACTATGGGCCAGTCCTTATAGCCTTTTTAGGCATTGTGAAGTACTTCCGGGTTAATCCGTACTTGGTAATATTTTTCCCGTAGTTGGTTAATTACGGGAAAAAGAGAGGTTGTCCAATAGAAGTCGAAGTTGGCCTTTCAGCGGCATTGTGGGTTGTTACTCGACTCTCTAATCACATATAGAGAGGAGTTCTCTTGGAAGAGGTCGCCCGTCCGGTGGCCGGGTGTGTAACGGCGCAAAGCCGTTAAGGTGTTCGTGTGGCCCGTTATCGGCACGGTCAAACATGCCGCGCGCTAACCGGGCCACAAAGTCGTGGATACTCTCGACCTTCAAGTCGGCCGCTATCACGTCATTCCGGACGTAGCGACCTGCTCCGACGATCGTTCTTAATGTCAGATTCTGCTGGGCCTGTAGTCACCGCCTCAGAGGGTCGCTCAGAAGTGCGTACCAGGCCGGTGCAGCATAAGTGATGATGGTCCGGATATACATCTTGTATATCCGGAGCTTGGTTTTTATTGGCAGTTTGGATGCCAGGACCGGCAAGAGCGTCGCCCGCGCACATCGGGCCCGGCGGACGACGAAGTCGACGTGCGCTGTCATGCGCAGCGTCCTGTCGATCCTGCATCCAAGATAGGTTACAGCCTTCTGGTACGCAATCTCCTGGCCGTTGAGGGTCAGCGGAGGTGGAAAATTCCTGAGACGGCGAGTGAGCAGAGCGGTCGTCTTACCAACGTTGACGACCATCCTCCACTCATCCAGCCATGGTGGCAAACTCACTTGTATGTTCGGCAAAAATATAGTCCTACTCCGGAGCTAAACCGTGAGGCGACCGCGAAACCATTTTTATTTTTTATAAATGTAAAATAAAGGTTTATTGAATGATTTATGTTTAGAATAATAGAAATAAGTTGTATCTATCGTTAGGAATAAATATAAATATTGTAAGGAATGTTTTACCACGTTTATTAAGGAAATTGTGAATCTCTCTTAGAAAGGGTTACTCTGCGCCCTGATTGGTCAATAGATTCACTAATGCCGTGTGCGATTTTTTCTTAATTATGATTGGTTACAGCCGCTTATAAAAAAGGGGCGTTTTTCGTGGTAAATTATTCCAAATCCGGCAATGTAATAATAAGGAATCAAGAAATAAAACAAGAAGAAATTCTCAAGAAGTGTTATTTATTGCTCATCTAACTGCTACTGTATGCTCTCCAGTTAACATCCCGCCAGCAAACCCGCTCTATTTATCAACGCTCCCTTATACGAGCAATTACATTTGTCCTTCGAGAAGCCGGATCGGGTTTAAGGAAAACTAGGAAGATGCCTTCAAATACAAGATCAAAATCAGTGCAGTCGAAGACTACGAGTGAAAGCAACGCCACTACGGGTATCAGTACGACGGATTGGAGCATGAATACGCCGAGTGATTCTACAAACACGACGGCTACCAACACGTCAACTTCAGATCGATCGACGCTTACAAGAGCATCGCCCAGCAGCGTACACAGACAACCCGTACTTCTTAACAAAAACATTGCCGGAAAAGAATCAACACCGGGGGACGTAACCCATACCACCCCCCCGACACGCACCGTCGAAGCGTCAGTTCCTCACCAAGAAGGAAGTCATCCAACGCCGCAGATTCAAGAAAGAAGTGTCGCAATGAAGACTCTGCAACAGCCTCACCCTAAGAAGACGACCCGCGATCCAGACACGCTTTCCGTTCGCTCGTCGCATTGGAAGAGAGCAGAAGCGAAAGCAAAGATGACAATGGCATTAAGGGAACTAGAATTGGCAGAAGCGCGGTCAAAACTTGCTCAAGCGGAATTAGAACTTCTCACCGCGGAATCAGAAGAGGAAGATGGTGCCGGAGAAGAGCTGTTCGAGCGAACTCGAGAAGTCGAACGCTGGTTCATCCAGACCGGAGACATGCCTAATAAGAACCACAAACCAATAGAGGCAGAAGAAAAGAAAAGTGACATCCAGGAACTAGCTTCAGTCATACTAAAGCTATCAGAAAAATCACGTGACACCGTTTCACCGAAGCACCTAGAACTCCCTCACTTCAACGGGGCCTGCGAAGAATGGTTAGCCTTCAAAAGATCATACGAGGATACGGCTGCTTCTTTCAGTAGCAATCAAAACCTAGCGCGCCTTAGAATAGTGATCCAAGGAAAAGCTAGAGAAGCCGTCCAAAGCCTGCTATTCACCGCCGAAGACCCACGCGAAGTGATCAAGGGACTGGAAGCAAGATTCGGAAGACCTGGAGCACTAGCATTAGCAGAACTAGAAAAAATGAAGAACCTCCCAAGAGTCGGCGAAAACCCGAGCGACATATGCATATTTGCAAGCAAAGTAAAGAACACAGTCGAAACAATCAAAGCCCTGAAGAAACCACAGTATCTCAGTTCACCTGAAACGCTGAGAGTTATAGTAGACAAGATGCCGACGTCAATGAAGTTCCGTTGGTTCGCCTACCACAGAAGCAGAAGAGACGAGGAAATTCAGGAGCACTTATCGAAGCGTTCCTAGAAACAGAAGCTGACATGTGCGGAGACTTCGCCCCGCCAGAAGCGCCCTCAGAACAAAGAAGAGGAATAAGAAAACCCATTCATGTGGTTCAAGAAGCATCAAAAGAGAAATATAAGAAGTCGTGTCCATTCTGTAGGGAAGAACACTTCGCATTAGAATGTAAAAGGTTCAAAGAAGCCAACCTGAATGTAAAATGGGATATGACCAAGAAGGCAAAGATATGCTTCAAGTGCCTTCGATTCAGACACTCAAGAATCAACTGTAAAGCACCAGTCTGCAAGCTGTGTAAAAGATGGCATCATACCATCTTACATTCTGACAAACCACCGGCGTCGATAGAAAAAGAAGCAAAAGACACCAATAGCATCTCAGAAGAAAAGGTCGCCTCAATCCATAACGCCAAAGGAGAAGAAAAGGCCTACCTAAAGATGATCCCCGTGAACCTCTATGGCCCAAAAGGACAAGTTAGCGTATTAGCACTACTAGACGAAGGGTCAACGGTCACACTCTTAGACGCATCAATTGCTGAAAAAATCGGAGTCGAAGGAAAGAAAGAAAAACTCACGATCGAAACCGTTGGCGGAAAGGTGTTAAGAAAAGATAGTTCACAGAAGATCGAGTTCAAAATAAAAGGGGCTCATAGAAAAGAAAAGAGAACTATCGTAGCAAGAACCATCGACGACCTGAAGCTGTCTGAACAATGCATAAACAACGACACCGTGAGAAACTGTGAGCACCTGAAGGCAATTGAAAATCAACTCCTCTACGTCTCCGAGAGGCCCAAGCTACTAATAGGCCAAGACAATTGGGGACTTATAGTGACAAGAAAGCTGAAGAAGGGCAAACCATCAGATCCTGTAGCTTCCCTCACGAACTTAGGGTGGGTGTTACACGGATGTGAAACAGGAACAACTGCCACAGTACACTTCACTCATTATGGCAGAGCGACCACTGGCAAGGAAGACATAGAAGACCTCGTCCGAGAACACTTCCAATTAGAGTCTCTAGGGATCCAAAATCGTTCACCATCTAACGACAGCGACAGAAGAGCATTAGAAACCCTCGAAAAAACTACCAAGAAACTGCCAAGCGGTCAATATGAAACGGGACTCCTGTGGAAAAGAGAAGATGAACACCTGCCCAACAACTACAATCAAGCTGTTCGACGCCTGGTCAGCATCGAGAAAAAATTGGATCGTGATCAAGAAGCAAGAAAGCACTACGAGGAGCAGATCCTGAGTCTAATCGAAAAAGGATACGCAGAGAAGGCTCCAGAAACCTCTAACAAAGGAAGGACATTCTACCTACCCCACTTCGCTGTTGTACACCCAGTCAAGAAGAAGCTAAGAATAGTGTTCGACGCAGCTGCCAAATATGAAGGAAAGAGCCTCAACGACGCCTTGCTCTCGGGCCCAGACCTGCTACAATCGCTATTCGGAGTACTGCTGCGTTTCAGAGAGGGACCAGTAGCCGTCATGGCAGACATACAAGACATGTTTCTTCGAGTAAAAGTCAGAGAAGACGACCGAGACAGTCTCAGGTTCCTGTGGCGAGTAAACCGAAGAACCGGCAAGCCTGAAGAGTATAGAATGTCTTCAATCATCTTCGGGGCAGCGTCATCACCTGCAACAGCCATATACGTAATGAACAAGAACGCAGAGGAATTTAAGAACACTCATCCTGAAGCAGTGAAAGCAATTAAGAGAAACCACTACATGGACGACTATCTGCAGAGCTTCGCATCTACAACCGAAGCAAAGAAAATATCCAAAGAAGTGAAAGACATTCACGCAAGAGCAAACTTTCATCTGAAAGGATGGGCCAGCAACAACTCGGGGGTAATATCAGAGGTAGAAGACGCAAACAAAGAAAACTCCTTACAACTGAACAAGGAAGAGAAGACTCTGGGACTAAGATGGCTGGTGAAAGAAGATACATTAGCCTTCAACGTCGGGCTACGCAACACGCCGGAGGACCTGCAAGATGGCAGAAGGACTCCAACAAAAAGAGAAGTCACAAGCGCAGTAATGACCACCTTCGATCCAATGGGTTTTGCTACACCAGTTCTAATACAAGGAAAGAAACTAATCCAAGACATCTGGCGAAAGAAAATAGACTGGGATGAACCAATCAACGAACATCAAAAGGAAGTCTGGATGAAATACCTGGAAGAAGTGTCAACATTAACGAGGCTGAAGATCCCGAGATGCGTCTCACCCAAAGGCAGAAAAGGACAGCTACACACATTCTCCGATGCGAGTGAAGAAGCCTATGCAGCAGTAGTCTACCGGAGAATAGTCGAGCCCGGAGGAAAGGTCCATGTCTCCATGATCGCCGGCAAAGTAAGGGTGACGCCAACGAAACCTGTGTCAATTCCGAGGCTGGAGCTACAAGCGGCTTTACTCGGAAGCAGACTAGCCGCCACAATCGAAGAGGAATCAGAGCTCGACATAACGAGAAAGGTTTACTGGACCGACTCCAGCACAGTACTGCAGTGGATAAAGTCAGAACCAAGGAAACTCGAGGGGAAAGAAACCAGAGACCCAAGAGAAGGAGACATCGTGCTAATAGTGGACGCCACATTACCGCGAAACTCATGGCCTCGCGGTGAAATCGTCAAAACCTATCCCGGACCAGACGGAAGAATCAGGGTGCTAGACGTGCGGACATCAGGCGGAATACTTCGCCGTCCAACTCGACGTGTCATCGTGCTGGTGCCAGCGGAGTCGTCGCCTCCAGAGGATGCAGTGCTACGCACCGTGGGGTAGAATGTTATTGACGACAAAGTGAATTCGAACATTTAATCTTAATTATTTCTTATCAGTGAATTAAAACTAAGTGTTAGCATTTAATCTTAATTATTCCTTATCAGTGATTTAAAATTAGGTGATGGTATTAATCTTAACTGTTTCCTATTCGTAAAATAAAGCTAAGTGTAAAAAGACCGATTAGTGCTGAAAAACAGGAAAGTAAATTAAACACTTCTATTTTTATCTTAAAGTGACTTATATGAATCTATTTAATATTATTTAGGTCTGATTAGAACATTAGACGCAAGTATAAGCTTATTTTCTAGTAAGATTTCTTTTATCATAACTTTAAGAGCTATTAACACATAAGTGATTAATATAACTCTTTTTCCTTTAAAGTAATTCAAAAGAAACATTAATATGTCAATTAATCGCTGTATAATGTTATTTCATTATGAGAAAGATTTAAATTTCATGAAAAAATATTGTATAGATTCTTAAGCATAATTCCTGAAAAAGTGTTGTACATTCCTCTTGGCGGCGCCACTTGTATGTTCGGCAAAAATATAGTCCTACTCCGGAGCTAAACCGTGAGGCGACCGCGAAACTATTTTTATTTTTTTATAAATGTAAAATAAAGGTTTATTGAATGATTTATGTTTAGAATAATAGAAATAAGTTGTATCTATCGTTAGGAATAAATATAAATATTGTAAGGAATGTTTTACCACGTTTATTAAGGAAATTGTGAATCTCTCTTAGAAAGGGTTACTCTGCGCTCTGATTGGTCAATAGATTCACTAATGCCGTGTGCGATTTTTTCTTAATTATGATTGGTTACAGCCGCTTATAAAAAAGGGGCGTTTTTCGTGGTAAATTATTCCAAATCCGGCAATGTAATAATAAGGAATCAAGAAATAAAACAAGAAGAAATTCTCAAGAAGTGTTATTTATTGCTCATCTAACTGCTACTGTATGCTCTCCAGTTAACATCCCGCCAGCAAACCCGCTCTATTTATCAACGCTCCCTTATACGAGCAATTACAACAGTATTGTAAGATGGTACAAGTTTGATAGAACGCATATGTTTCGCCATAATAAAAATAGCATGCAAATATTAATATATTGAATTTAAGAATGTTATAATGAAATTACATGTCAATCCATACCTATTAATATAATAATTATTACTAAATATGTCAACGAAATAAAAATATAATAAAATAACATTTTGTAACTATATCAATTTATGTTAAGTTTTTGGTAGAGAGAAACGAATCTATGCTGTAAAAATCATTCTGACTGTATGTACAGTGCCATTTGTACAGTGGCGTAGCAAAGGGAGGGCGGCGGGGGCGGTCCGCACCGGGTGTCACCATTTTTGGGGTGACACCCACCCGGTCTCTCAACTTTAAGAACAATGTACAACACCGTTATCCTTGAAACTAGTGGTTTGGTTTTACTTATAGAACATAAATTCACTGAATTAAAAAAGACGCTGCTGATGATGCAGTGCTTATTGCACCATCAGAAGCAGAACTGCAGGCATTAGTCACGTGTATGAAAGAGGAATGTGAAATTAAAGGTCTCCGTTTGAATGCTAATAAAACTAAGGTTCTGGTATTTGAAAAGGACGAAGAGAGAACGAAATGTGAAATATGGGTAAATCAGGAATGTCTAGAACAGGTAAATGAAATTGTATACTTGGGGAGTGCTTTCAGCCGGGATGGAAGATGTGATTTAGATGTGGATAGGCGTGTCGCTGCCGGAAACAAAGTCAATGGTGCCCTGAATGCATTAGTCAAAAGGCAAGGCGTGGTGAAGAGTGCACGCCTTACAATACATAACGCAGTTTTGGTACCGACTTTGTTATATGGCAGCGAAACCTGGGTATGCCAGAAGAAGCATAAAAGCAAGTTGAATGCAGTGGAGATGCGATCTCTTCGTAAAATGTGTGGCGTTACCATAGCCGACCGAAAGCGAAACGAAGAGATTCGCAATATGGCAGGATTGAAAGATGACCTTATCACAAAAATTGATAGGGGCGTACTCCAATGGTTTGGGCACGTTGAACGAATGAGTGAAGACCGAATGGTGAAGAAAATATATAGAGCGAAAGTAAATATTAAAAGGTGTCGAGGTAGACCGAGACTAACTTTCGAAGACCATGTGAGCAAATTGCTCGAAGAGGGGAGGGTCAAAAGTACTCGGATACCTAGACGTGCATGTATGAAGAAGTTAATGAACCTGAAAGAAGCGAAAGAGGTATGTAAGGATCGTGACACTTGGCGATCTGTTCTCTCTGGCTACCCCGTTAGGGATTGTGCGTGACGATAAGTAAGTAAGTAAGTAAGTAAAAAAGACGCTATTTTCTTTCATAAAATTTAAAAAGTTTCTGACCGACACCTTCCGTAAATTCATGGATACCCTATGCGTCCCGAGTGACGTAATCACTATAAAGATCACCGCCCGCGCTAGCTACCCACACAACATTTCAATAAAAACACAATAGGTACACATAACCTGTGATGTAACTTTTCCTTCATACTTTCATCATGTCTTAGGACAGACAAAAATTGAGGAATTAAGGAAAAATTGAGATTTTACTAAAAAAATTTGTTATTTTTCATTGAATTTACGTTCTATAAGTGAAACCAAACCACTGGTTTCAAGGATAACGGTGTTTACACTAACACCCTGTATATATTATATATCAATAGGAACGGTTCCATTTAAAAGTACGGTGAGCGATATTAATTTATATCTCGAGATCTAATATAAATTATATTATATCCCATAGTGGAAAGTGGGCTTAAGTCCCATAACTTTTTAATTTCTAGAGATATTTTATTGATTCTTTCGCGTGCTTGTTTTATTTTACTCAAATTTTCATAATTTATCCGTTTAAAAAAAGTGGAAACTTCTTCATTGTTTTACCATTAGTGATTTTTCCGGACCGATACGACTCAAAGGCCTTCAATAAAAGAGGTTAATCCTTTCTAAAAGGCCGGCAACACACCTGTATTATAATTCCCCTGCTGTTGCGGTTGTTCATGGACTTTGATTGGTTGAATGCTCAAAGTTCATGGGCGGTTGTAGCCACCATCAGGTGGGCCACATGCTCGTTTGCCCCCACTTCTATTAAAAATAGGTATTCTAATTCGGTTATTTCTTATCATTTTTGTTTAAGTCGTTTTAATAAGTTTCGTTATTTTTTCAGTTTTCTTTTACATGTATTCATGTATTTTTAAATAGGTATCTAGTACGGTTAATTCTTACAATTTCTGTTTGAGTTTTAAGCAATTTTGAAGTCATATAATACTATACTATTTGGTTTTGTTAAAGTCTAGATTTATTTAAATAAGCATCTCGTAAATTAATTTTTTGTTTTTCGTGCATTGGCTCCAAAAATTACTAGTCAGGTAATATAAAGTTTGAAATAACAGCAATCAAAAATATTATTTTTAACTTTTAGTAGTGTGGGCAAAGTTATGAAGTTGGTTTTTATTTTTTTGAAAAAAATTACTTTATTCTTCAATTTCTAGTGTTAAGCTTAGTCTTGAGCACTTGCATATTTATAAGGTTTTAAGTTTTTATAGTTAATATGGGTAGGTCTTCTAAAAGAAATGCTCTAATGATTTAATTTATATAAAATTTAATGGGACCACCCTGGAGGTAAAAACTACTTAGTGAAAAAAGCGTCATTGAAATCGGTTTACAATGTAAAGACAATTCCTTAAACAAGGGTCCAATATGAAAATTTTACCCTAATTTCCAAACTTAGGGGATCAATATTTCCTTCAAAACTTATTGGGACTACTCTGGAGGTAAAAATTATTTGGTAAAATTTTTTATTAAAGTAGGTTCATAATCTACGCAGCTTTCATACAAAATTCCTTAAAATAAAAGTCAAATATAAAACTTTTACCCCCTTAGGGGCGGAATTTACTCTTCAAAATTTAATGGAACCACTCATGAGCCAAAATAGATTTAATAAAAAAGAATAGTTAAAATCGGTTCACAATCTGCGAAGATATCGCGTAACATGTGTGTACAAAAAGCATACACTCGAATTGAGAACCTCCTCTTTTTTGATGTGGGCTAAAAATACACAGTCGCGAGATAATACCTATACCAGCCATGTTACTCTTGCTACCTGCGTGAAATAATTACCTACAATCGCGAGGCACCCAGGGTAACATACGCAGTCTGGGCTAGCGCGTGGTAGGCGATTGAAAGTTAAAGTTTTTTAACGCTGTTTACGTAAATAGTTTTTTGTAAATACTTGTTGAAATAGGTTTTGTTTAGGGTTTAGTATATTTCATTGTAGGATAAAATAGCTGAAATAGTTTTAAAGTAATTTAAAAATTATATATAATATGTATATTACCTATTTGATCAATTGTAACGGCAAAAAGTCGTTCCCAATATAACTGCTGCGTGGATAGATTGGAAGTCCACTCCTGAACATAGGCCTCCCTCAAGGAATGCCACAAAGCACGGTCCTGAGCCACCTGCATCCATTGACTTACTACATGTCTTACCAGGTCGTCACTCCATCTAGTGGGGGGTCGCTCTACACCTCGCCTACCGGTACAAGGCTGCCACTCAAAAACCTTCTTTCCCCATCGGTTGTCGGTTCTTCGAGCTATATGGCTGGCCAATTGCCACTTCAGCTTACTAATCCGTTGGGATATATCGGTCACTGGTTCTACTGCGGATATCTATTTCTAAATTTATCACGCAGAGAAGCCCCGAGCATAGCCATCTCCACAGTTCGCTGAGCGACTTTAAGCGTCCTGATGCGGCCAGCAGTGAAGGGCCATACAGGGGACGTCTCAGTCCCATAAATAATCTTTGTAGAAGTAGGAAGATGTGAAAGGTGAATTATTTCATTTTTAGGTACTTACAACAAAAAAAATTTTTTGGTAATAATTTATCTCTTTAAATAGGTATAATTTACTTCGCTATCCAATTATCTACTTACATACTGTTTAGTTCGCGGTACGGAGCGCAGGAGACTAGTGAAACATTTGACGACTGTCAACGTACTGCTCTAATTGCAAGCAATATTATTAGGCGCGGACGCAGCCGCGTACATACATAACATTCCTTCCCCTGCAGTGAGGGTGTTATATGTTTTTTTTTACAGAAGAGGGGGCAAACGAGCATGTGGCTCACCTGATGTTAAGTGACTACCGCCGCCCATGATCAACCGCAACACCAGGGGAATTGCGGGTGCGTTGCAGGCCCTAGAGTAAGCTTTTTTCTTGAAGGTCCCCAGGTCGTATCGGTCCGGAAAAATCGCCGGTGGTAAATTATTCCACAGAGAGGTTGTACGCGGAAGAAAACTCTGTAGTGTTATGCTACTTACATATCATTTTACACTATTTTAAATTTATTTTTCCATTCTGTTTTTGATTTTCTGCATTCACCTCAAAACTGGATATTTTGCATCACCTTTATTTCCATAGGATCCTGTAACGTTTTTAAACCATAAGAACACAATAACAAATCATTTTCACTTCGTATTTTCACACTATCAGCACTTTTTAAATCTGTGTCGATGGAGTCTACCTTTTTCGATCTTTTATTTAGTTCTCCGTAACTCTGCAATTTCAGGCTTCGTGGGCGCTGTTGCTGCTGCGTGTGCCTACTCCGGGCGCTGTGTGTGCCTACTTCAAGCGCTGCGTGTGCCTACTCCAGACGCTGCGTGTGCCTAGATCAGGCGCTGCGCACCTACCACAGGCATAGCCTGTGCATACTCCGTGAGCGGTGAGAACCACTGCCAAGCGCGGTGTGCCACTTTGGTCTTCGGGCTCCGTTTCAGTACTAGTATTCTTTATTATTTTTATTAAATAATTGTAATTCACGTCACCCATCATCATCTTCATACTTTTTTTTATATAAAACTGTAAATATCTTTTAAAATTTTGAATAAATTATTCGTTTTTTGTTCTATTTTTGTTGTTTCGTTGTTGTTAGGTTAGGTTCTTTTTTTTTTAATTGTCGCTTCACGACAACTCCTTTTGAAACGTACAGTGGTGGACCGCCAAGCATCCAGATGGTGTGGATGGTATCGGGACGTTTGCCGCGTAGTGCGTTCACGAAATTTGGCGGCTGGGATTAAACCGAACAATTCCTCAGAGCACTGTCCATGGTATATGCGAAAGAAAATGCAAAGGGATGCAACATCTCTTCGCAGTGCCAGTGAATCGAGCCGATCGGAAAGCACTCGGTCGTCGATGATTCGAGCCGCTCTGCGCTGGATGCGGTCAAATGGAAGGAGCTGGTACTGAGGAGCCCCAGCCCAGAGATGGGAACAGTATTCCATGTGCGGCCGAACCTGCGCCTTGTAAAGTTGCAGGCGGTGTGCCGGCATGAAATACCGTCCCACTCTGCTGAGCACGCCAAGCTTTTAGAGGCCAATTTGGCCTTCCCTTCCAAGTGACCACGAAACTGCACGTCACTCGATATGTCGACGCCGAGGATTCCGATACTGGCTGAGGCAACAAGGGGAGTGCCTTGAAACTGAGGGGATACGACAAAGGGGTTCTTTTTAGCGGTTAACGCGCAAACTTGTGTCTTCTGGGGGTTAAACTGGACTAGATTTAGTCGCCCCCAATCCGAGACTCTGTCCAGCAGAGACTCGACTTCAGACACAAGTTTGTCCCGGCACTCAGAGACGTTTTCCCGAGAAATATTGGCTCGGCCGGTGTAAAGAGCATCACCAGTGCTATCATCTGCATAGCAATGAATGTTACGGGTTTGCAACGTATCATTGATATGCAGAAGAAACAGCGTTGGCGATAGCACGCAGCCCTGTGGAACACCAGCATTAATAGGCTTGCAATCGGAGCTTGAACCGTCTACAACGACCTTGATGCTCCGATCTGCAAGAAAACTGGTGATCCAATCGCACAATTTCTCGGGAAGCCCATAGGAAGGGAGCTTCGAAAGAAGCGCTTTGTGCCAAACCCGATCGAAGGCCTTCGCAATGTCCAAACTAACGGCCAATGCCTCCCCCTTGGACTCTACTGCCTCCGCCCATCTGTGAGTTAGGTAGACCAGAAGATCACCAGCTGACCGACCACGGCGAAAACCGTATTGGCGGTCACTAATCAGCTGGTGATCCTTAAAGTACCTCATGAGCTGGCAGTTTATAATGGACTCTATTGTTTTGGAGAACAAGAAGGTGATGGCGATAGGCCGGTAGTTGGACGGGTCTGAGTGGTCGCCTTTTTTAGGGATCGGGTGGACGAAAGCCGTCTTCCATGATTTTGGGACTACGCCTAGGGAGTAGGAGTACCGGAAAAAACGCGTTAAAACCGGTGCCAACTCTGGAGCACACGTCCTCAGCACAATTGGGGGGTTTCCGTCGGGCTCACTCGACTTGTGGATGTCCAGGGAGAGGAGTGCTTTGCGAACCGAGCGCTGAGTGAACTGCACTTCCGGCATGGAGCACTCACACCGCGGGATGTACGGCAGCGTACTCCCCCCGTCATCCAGAGTCGAGTTAGACGCAAAGAAAGAGCCTAGAAGATCGGCTTTCTCCTTTGCGGTGTGGGCCAGTGAGTCGTCCTCCCTGTGCAGAGATGGAAGAGATGGCTGACAGAAATTCCCCTAGACAACCTTGGCGAGAGACCAGAATGCTCGGGTTCCAGAAGGAAGACGAACTAGTTTCTCGCCAATTCTGCCTATGTGCTCTGACTTTGCCTTGGCAATGACTCTTTTGAAGAACCTAGAGGCGGAATAATACTTCTTTTTTAGAGCGCTGGTGTTTACATCCCTGGACGCTGATGCGTCAGCCCAGGCTCGGTAGCACTCCTGCTTATAGCATGATGCTATTTTACAGGAGCGACCAAACCATGGCTGAGATTTGCCTCCAATGGGCACCACAGAGGAAGGAATAAAAAGTTCCATACCCTGAAGTACCACATCAGCGACAGAATCCGCAACAACGTTGGGATCGTCCAGCGAAAAGCAAACCCGCCCCCAAAGGTAGGATGCAAAGAAAGACCGCGTCCCATCCCAATCGGCTGACCTATAGTGCCAAACACGGCGGCAGCCTGCGGAATGCAACCGCAATTTTAGCGTGAGTGGCACCACACTCCGGACAAGAGAATGGTCCGAGGAGCCTAAAGGGGCGTCGACGGAAATCTGATATCCGTCCGGGTGAGAGGTCAGCAGAAGGTCCAACAGGGAAGGTGCATGAGCCTCCACATCTGGAATCCGCGTAGGCGAATTAACCAGTTGTGTCAGACCATATGCCAAGGCAAAATCATGAACAGATCTCCCCGCATGATCGGTTAAATGTGAACGAAGCCATTCGGCGTGATGGGCGTTAAAGTCGCCGAGGATCACGATCTCTGCGGAGGGGATCTGCTGTAGCAACGAATCTGCAGCCATTTGGACGTGGTCGAACAGTCGGTCTGTTTCGGCATTACCGCTATGGGACCTATAGAGGGCCCGTAGACGTGCGGATGGTCGTCGCTGTCTACGCGTAGCCAAAGGATGGACAGGTCCGAACCTTCAAGTCTGCCGAGGCGTCGAGAACAGATGTCCTCTCTGACGTAAACGCAAACTCCAGCCCGAGGCACAAAGGAGTGTTCCAGTTTGTACCCCGGGCAGGATAGATACGAGACATCAGCCGTAGAGGACACCTGCGTGTCGGTCAGAAAGAGCAGAGCCGACCTCGCCGTCTCGAGATGGTAGTGGACGGCGTTTAGGTTAGAGTGAAGTCCCAGATATTGCAGAAATTCACGGACAGCGTGGCAGGGGTCGCCTTGGTCTTGTTGCTCCGTTTGTCCCGAGCAGTTGTAGTCTTGAGCGGAATTTTGCCCCCCCCCCCCAGAACACGCGGGACAGCCTGAGCACCAACGCTCAGAAGTGGAGAAACATGGTCGTGGATGCTCAGCGAGGGATTCTCCAGGGGTGCTGGTACCCTCCTGGGGTAGTCTATCATTTAATTCCGTTACCATGTTGATGGGGGGGGGATTTGGGCCTAAGGCCACCTGCACTCACCAGACGAAACGCGGAAGCAGAGCTTCCACTTCACGCCGGTATTCTGTGAGGTCGTGGTACCACCCCGGTTTGAGCCGGCCCATACGTGCGACAGCAAAGCTGCCGCGTGGTTCTACCACTGTTAAAATAATGTATAATAATATAATATATAAAATAAAATATAATATGTTTTACATTATATAAAACTTACATACTAAAAAAAACTTTTTGTAATTAACTTTGAGGCGATTTTGTTTTAATGGCGTTTGATATTCTTGTGCCGGTGGTACCATCTCCTCGTCTTCATCATCAGACGATTGTGGACGCTGAACTCCTCTCGTTACTGTAATATGTGAGGGTGATGGTGATTGGTGGTAAGAGTCATTGCAAAGCGTCAAGTTCTCCGTAAGGGTCTTAGTTGCAGGCGCAGGTGTTAATATTCTGTCCGCGTGTCCATCCCCCTCTCTCAGATCGCGAACTTGCTTGTGAGGTTGCGAGTCTGGCGGTAATGTAGGTAACGATGGCGCAGTTGTCAAAACCGAACTACCTGAGGTATCAGGGCTGAGAATATCAAGCTCCCAGGATCTACTTTTCCTATTAATGGTGCCTTTGTTTAATATTATTTTATTTACATGTTTTTTTACAACAGTATATTTAACAATGAGTCTCGGATTAAGTATATAATTTTACCAAGTTTTTGTATAATTACGCCTTGATGTCTTATGTATATCTTTATTAGAATATTTCTTATATAAAATATTTTGTAAGGGTAAAAACATTTTTGTTTTCCACCGTGTGACTTAACCTGTGAACACTGTTTTGATCGGACTGCTTTAGCGAGTGAGGAAGAAAGAAAGAAGAGGAAGGGGCGATGATGGTAATGGCTTTAATATATCTAACCGGGATCTTAATTTGCGACCAAAAACTATTTGTGCAGGAGGTAAACCCGTCGTAGAATGGACCGAATTGCGGTAGTCGAAAATGTATTTTAAGAGATTTAAACTGCATTCTCTAAGATTACTGCTGCTTAAAAAACTAGACTTGATACCCTTTTTAATTACCTTCACGTAGCTTTCAGCTTGCCCATTTCTTGTCGGGTGGTAGGCAGGTGACGTGACATGCGTAATACCGTTAAGATGACAAAAGTCTAAGAACTCCCGGGAGCAAAACGATGTTTTCCTTATCAGTCACTATAGTCTCTGGAAGACCGAACCTTGACATGAATTCGTATAATTTATCTATAACTGCGATGGAAGAGCAAAGAAGTTTTCATGCGGCAGACTTCGAACCATTTGGAATACGCATCAACGATCACCAAGTACGTATGTCCTTTGATGGGGCCGAGGAAGTCGAGATGTATCCTTCGGAAAGGGTCAACAGGATATTTCCACGGGGAAATAGGTACACGCGAGGGCGATGCTCGAAGTTGCGTGCATATTTTGCAGGAGCCAATCATGCGCTAAAGGACGTCAATACCTGGAAACCAAAACCGAGAGCGAGCTTCGGCTTTAGTTTTAACAATACCCATGTGTGATGCCTGTAGCTCCGATATCACGTAACGATCCAGGGATAACTATTTTACGGCCACGCATAAGGCAACCATTTTCATATGAAAGTTCTACTTTACACAAACTATAAGGTTTTATCTCTGAATCATTAACTTTTTAGGCCATCCCTCTAAAACATAATGCACGACCTTTTTCAAAATGCGATCTTTATTTGTTGTATCACGTAACGCCTGTAAAGTTATCGGTATCGCGCCCTTGACAACGAAATTAACGTACGCTGCGCGATCGTCGATATCGGCGGTTCCCGTGCACCCCGCGTTCGAATCCCCGCCCGCGCCGCTACTTCTTGCAGCGGCGCCCGAAAGGCTGGCGATAAGTAGTCTGCACTATTATCCGAACTCTTAACATATTCTATAGTATAGTTATATCCGCTTAGAAATAAAGCATATCTCTGTAAATGGTTAGCAGATACCTCCGAAATTCCTTTATATGGCCCAAAAATTGATAATAATGGTTTGTGATCCGTACGTAGGATAAAAGGTGTAGACCTACAATATAAATATTGGTGGAACCTCCGTACCCCAAATACTATAGCAGTTGCTTCTTTTTGTATTTGAGAATATTTTTTCTCGGCATTATTTAACGTCCGTGATGCCAACGAGATTGGCTTCTCAATACCTGCACTATCCTTTTGAGATAATATTGCACCTAACCCGTTAGGTGACGCATCCACGGTTAGTATAATTTTTTCATTTGGATTAAAATGTGTTAAAACCTGTTCCGAGGATAAAAATTTTCTAATATTATCGAACGCTTCGTTTTCTATTTCAGACCATTTCCATTTTGTCCCCTTTTTTAATAATTCGTAGAGGGGGGATAGAATAGATGACGCGTTTGGAACGAAGCACCTGTAATAGTTGAGGAGGCCTAAAAACGATTATAACTGGTTAACATTTGTGGGGATTGGCGCTTCTAATATAGCCTATACCTTTTCCGGTGACTTCTTTAAACCGTCTTTACTTATAACGTATCCCAGGTAACTTATTTCGTCTTTGAAAAAACTGCACTTATTTTTTTGCAAAGTTAAGCCCGCGTCTTGTAATCTTTGTAGCACCTGGTTTAGCCTGTCTAGGTGCTCGGCATCGTTTCGGCCGTTTATTAGTACATCGTCAAGTAAAAAATGTACTCCATTTAACCCTGCTAGCACATATTCCATTGCATGCTGGAAAATAGCCGGGGCACAAGCCAGGCCGAACACTAAACGTGTATAAGAAAATAAACCCCGAAGGGTACAGGTTAGCTTTTGGGATTCGTTATTCAGGCAAAATTGAGAGGTCTAGCTTAGTAAAGTATTGGCCCCCGTGTAACTTAGAAAAAAGTTCATTAACCGTCGGCAATGGGTATTGGTCTATAACCAACTGTTTGTTTAGGCTAACAGAATAATCTGCACATATTCTGACAGAGCCATCGCGTTTTAATACGGGTACGATTGGGGATGCATATTCCGAATAATTAACAGGGCGAAGTACCCCTAGATCGACCAACCTCTTTAATTCGCTATCTACTTTGACTCTTAAGGCGAAAGCAATAGGACGCGCCTTAAAAACAGTGGCTTAGCGTTCTCTTCCAATGTTAACTTAACTTCATATTTATTGAAGCACCCAAGCTTTCCCGAAAATACTTTAGGATAACGTACATGGAGCGTTTCAATGTCATTCTGTATTTGCTTACAATAATGTATTGGCGCCAGTTGAAGTTCAAACCGTGCAATAAAATCCCTACCGAGCAGTGGCGGGCCGCCATTACGAACTACATAAACGTCTAGCATACCCGTTCGACCTCGCCACTGAAGCGTCATCTGGGCGCGGCCGGTGCAACCTAAAACTTCACCGGTGTAACTCACTAGTTTCTTTTTAGTGAACGATAATGGAACATCATGGAAATGCAATTTATATGTTTTTTCCGATATCACAGTCACCGCCGATCCGCTATCGATTTGAAATTTTAAATCTATGCCGTTGACAGTAACGGTTTCCGCTAAAGGCTCGCCCTTAACTGATCGTATATTAAATAGCTTACCATCATCGCCGTCTTCATCCACCTCACTCGTATTTACGTAGTTCACTTTTTGCACATCTTACGCAAGTGTCCCTTCGTATTACACTTTTTACATTTGTAATTAGCGAAACGACACTCCGACGCACTGTGACTCGTATAACCGCATACCGCGCACTTTTGACGAGAACGCATGCACTTCGATTCCTGACCAATCTTATATATCTGGTCCGTGGTGGTATTGGTGACGACGGTAGTGGCAGCGGCGGCGCTGGCGACTACCACCCGCGCACTTCGTATGTTCTCCGCTAACTCCACAGCTTTTGCTAGTGTGATACCCGAAATATCCTGCGTGTATAATTTTTCTTTTTCCACTACCGGCAGCATCCCCATAATAAATCAGTCCCTTAGTGCTTCCTCCAAATTGGAGAATTGGCAGTGAGCGCTTTGGTCGCGCAATCTAGCGGCCCACTGCGACGGTGACTCGGCAGGCTGTTGAGTAGCGGCATAGAAATTTTGGCGCTCACTAAATCCAACCTGCTTCGGTGTGAAATGAGTATCCAAGATGGTTAGGCTATCCTCAAACGGGATTTGCTGGAGATCCTTTGGTACAGCGAGATTTGAGGCAAGCTTGAACGTACCGTCGGCGAATGCGCTGAGAAGAATGGCTCGCCGTTTTACTCCTGCTGCATCATTTGAGGCATTTATGTCATTTGCAATGAACCATTGCGTGATTCTGGTTCTAAATATCTTCCACGATTGCAATTCGTGGTTAAAAGTTGGAAGGGAACCACAACTAAACGACATTTTTTTTTATTTAAAATGTGTGTAAGAACTCGTTGCCAATGTTTAGTTCGCGATACGGAGCGCTGGAGACTAGTGAAACACTTGAAAACTGTCAACTAGAAGTGGGCGTTGAATCAAAAAATTGTTTTTTTCAACGACTTTTCATTCGTCAATGTGTTAACTGTTATTCATTAATGAAAAAATAGGTTGAAAGTATTAGCTTTCAATTTACGTCAACGCACTCAACGTATTTTTTTATGTATATACACAAAATACTGAAATTAAAACTTTGTTTATTAACAAGATTTTTAACTAAGTAGAATACGATCACATTTCTGTTAGGAATCGTATATGAGGTTTATTTGTTGTTTCTTCCGAGCTAAGCATCACGATTCCCGATAAATGGCCTTAAAAGTTGCATTCGTTGGACATCGCAGAACTCACATACGTAGGCGGTCCCATAATGAATTGGCCTAACTATGAACCAATGAAGGAAATGAAACGAAACCAATTTTATTTTTCAATATAATCACCATGAATACTAACACACTTCTGACATCTGTGAATCATCTCTAAACCTTTATAAAAATAATCACATTTTTTATCCACAAAATGACTGAAGACGGCCGCCTGCAACTCTTCATCGCTTGAAAATTTTCTTCCTCTTAAGTCCCGCTTTAAATTTGGAAATAAATAATAGTCGGACGGGGCCATGTCTGGACTGTAAGGTGGATGTTGAACTTCTGTGAACCCGCATTGACGAACTGCATCCTTCGAAACACCAGCGGTATGAACAGGGGCGTTGTCATGGAGCAACAGGACAGCTTTAGACACCTTGCCTCTTCGTTTTTCCTTTATCTTGTCTCGTAATTTATATATTAAAGAAGCATAATATTTGCCGTTCACGACTGTATTACGTTCTTTAAAATCCACCATCAAAATGCCTTGAAAATCCCAAAATATTGTGCACATCAGTTTTTTAGTCGATTGTTGCACCTTTGCCTTTCTAGGGGGCTTTTCGCCCTTATAACGCCATTCCATTGACTCGCGCTTGCTTTGTGGATCATAATATAAGATCATAGTTTCATCACCAGTCACTAGCCGCTCGATCACAGTCTTTGGATTTTCGCCACAAAGATCCAAAAACTCCGAAGCGCAGCGCACTCTTTCCTGTCTCTGTACCGCTGAAAGAAGTTTCGGTACCCATCTTGACCTCACTTTTTTCATGTGAAGATGTTCATGGATCGCGCGATGAACGGTACTCTTAGAGAGCCCAAGCCTTGCTGCAATTTCTCTAATCTTCAAACGGCGGTCACTCAGAACCTCCTCTTCGATAAGAGCAATCGTTTCGGGAGTGAGCACTTCCACAGGTCGACCGTCGTGGCCAAAGTCTTCGACGGTTTCTCTCCCGAGGCGAAACTCTTTCACCCAATTTTTCACTGTACTATAGGAGGGGGCAGACTCCTTATACACGCCATCCAATCGTTCTTTTATTTGAGCAGGGGATAAACCTTCTTTAAACAGAAACTTTATGACACTTCGATACTCAGTTTTCGACATTTTGAAAAAATACGCGATTCTCGTTATTCAAATGCCTGTTAAACTAAGACTAAGCATTTCATGTCGATGCATGTTTCTTATATTAAGTGCACGATAAACGTACTATTTAATGCAACACAACATGTAGCGACATGTCGCGTTGAACTATATCAGGTCAGTTCATTATGGGACCGCCTGGTAGGTGCGAAAATATGAACAGTCGATCATAGTCAGAATAGATACTCCACCTAAGTAACTTAATTACCATTTCGCAATTCGCAATATATTTTTCTACTCTTTATTGACATATCTTACTAACCATGGAAAGTCAAATGTGACGTAGGAAGGGGAAAAGATGCGAAGTAACATGGACGCTTGCGCGCAATGATAAAGTTTTATTTAACTTGCGTGCACGATTTATATAGGTAATTTATAATAGTTATGTAGGCTATTAAACGTCGGCAAGCAATCAACATCAAAGGAGTGCAACTTCTGTACGTAGGTAGTATTATTATTTATGGTGTGCCTATACACTAAAGAAAATGAAGTACACTGAACAAATAACATTAAAGCAGAAAGCAAATATAGAAATAATAAAATCTAAATAGGTATATATAAAAACTTTTAATTATGTACTTTCAACATGAAAGAAGTTGACAAACAAATGTCATATTTTTCTTTTAATTCATGGCTTGTCTTGATAGCATTCTGCTAATATTCAATTATTTAATTTTAATCAAATAATAGATCAATAAGTAATTGTGCAAAACTTAAACTAATATGTATGTAATTAGTAATTACTTTAAGATGCATACAAAAAAAAAGTAAAATACGGAATAAAAATTTTGAGTTGAGGAATCAAAGGAACCAAGAAATGTTGGTTGAATACTCAAAGGTTTCTTCCGAGATACTTATTTTATTTTTGTATCTCATTTTTAAAATGACAGTCTAAAATAACGTGAAAACAAAACAAAAAAAGAAACTTCGATATCTTTTTCTCGATTTATGTTTATGCCCAACACATGAACACAACCACTGAATAAATAACTATATACCAGTCAGAGAACACAGAGCATTATTACTCATAGAATACTATTTTACGTAATATTACTCATTACTAGTGGTGTCTAGTTAGATGATTTTTCTCCTTTTAGGCTATCTCGAAAAGTGGCGGGGCGACTAAAATTTGCGATTGTCGACTATATAGTTACAGTTGCCAATTTATATAAGCTCTCTCTATAAATATGGGTCATATGTAATAAAAATGTGTGTAATGTAGCGTATGTTTTTGTCACAAAGAAAACTAGATTTAAACGTTTTCAAAAATATACTTTAATGACAGTAATATAGAGACCAAGATAATTTAATATATTTTGCATTATTTGCCCCCGCCACCGCCGCCACGCCGAGTATTCCCCTCCCCTTCCCGGCCTTCTACTATTCGATTGTTGGTTGGTTTTGTATGTTTTACACATTGCGTAACAAGATGCAGTTGCTATAACGTACCGAGTTTTCTTAGGTATCAGAAAAGTGTATGGCATCACACCTACATAAGATATTATAAAACTGTACAATTTCAATAATATATATCCTAAATACCAAAAACTTGACTCTTAATCTAATTCTTCCAACCCTGTTACTGGTCCCTCTAGCTCTAGCTAATTATGAAATGATGATTATGGAGGCATTTTAGATGAGGTTATTTTAATGGAGAATGACTAATAAATTGTGGCCTTAGAAGGTTCGCGGTCGAACTTTTATAGCGCAATTTAGGCCTCGGTACGTTTTCGTTTGTGGCGCGACGACAGCACCGCCACAAAATTATGTCTTCTACTTCATTGATCTCTTTATATGTAAGTAAAATACAGTAGAATCCCGATTATCCGGATCAATTAAAACCAGGGGTATTCCGTATAATCGAAAATCCGGATAACCGATTTCAAAGCAAATCAAATAATATTTAAGTTTTAATAATTTTTTATTATGTAATGGGTTTTACTTAGATAATACGATATATAAAAAACGAGCTATAACGATAGATAATGAATTACATAATACCTATATAATTTAAAATTTTCGTTGGAAATAGCTTGTTATAGATTTTTGATGTAATGAATCACATCTTTTTCTCGCAGCCAAGTCCCTGATGCGCTTCAGTTGTAATAACTGTGTGGAATCCGATTCGTCCTGTCTTTCAAACCACTTAAAAGCAACATCTAGAGCTTCAAAAGCTTCTGCGTGAGATAGTACTTGACATACATCACCAGTTTCAGTATCTTCTTCATCTTCTCTCTCGTTACTGTTTAAATCCTCAATGATTTCTTCACCAGTTAACATTTGGAATCCAGGGTCTTCACTATCGCAGTTTAGCCACTCAATAATATTCTCTTCATCGCACCCTTCACCATGCTTAGAATTTTCATTGCTTCTGTTATTTCTTTAAAATCGTCGTGCGGTTTAATTGAAGAATCAGATACAGTTAATTTTAATAATTTATTCCATGCCCTTTTTAATGTTTGTAATTCCACAGAATTCCACGCTTCTACCAGCATATAACAACAATCTTTTAAATTAATTTCTTTAAAAAACTTTAACAACGTTTCTATTTCACTGTCGTCTGCTGATAAAATACGACGCAGTAGCTGCTTTCTGTATAAACGTTTTAAAGTTTCAATGACACTTTGGTCCATAGGTTGCAATATCGATGTTACGTTAGGGGGCAAAAACTTAACCGTGAACTTCCCATTTTCTCGATTTAGTGTTCAGCGGAAGGGTGCGTTGGCGCATTATCTAATAACAACAATACATCGCCCTCTTTTCCCACGTCCTTTTGAAATTTCTTCACCTCAGGAATAAACGTATTTTCATACCCAGTAAGAAAAATATCTGTGTTCATCCACGCTTTTTGTTGGTTAGCGTAAGTTAAGGGTATTTTAACATTTTTGAAATAGCGCGGATTTTTTGATTTACCAATAAGTAGCAGTGGCAATCGATGTGTTCCTTTAGCGTTTGCGCAAACCATAACTGTAACTCTGTCCTTACTCACTTTGTGCCCCGTTGCTGCATTTTCACGTCGCGATGCTAATGATCTGCTTGGTAGAGCTTTCCAATTAAGACCTGTTTCGTCCGCATTGTATACAAAATCTAAATCGTATTTTTTTCATCTAGAAATTCTTTTAACTCGTCTACAAAAGTGTCGGCTGATGCAACGTTAGCAGGCAGTTTTTCTCCTTGAATCTCCAGTTCTTGAATTCCATGTCTGGATTTGAATCCGCTAACCATCCACAGCTCGCCTTGAAAGAAGTATCACCACCAAGTTTTTGATTAAAATCCAATGCTTTTTCACATAACAGAGGTCCAGATATGGGCTGACCGCATGCTCTCTTTTGTAAGAACCAAGTAAAAACTGCATTCTCCAGAATTTCATTTTGAGATTTTTTCATGACTTTACGTTGCGAGCTTCCATCTTCTTGCTCAAGCGCGCAGGTGAATTTCATTATGGAATCAGAATTCTTTTTAATGTCTGATATCGTAGAAGTTCCGACACCATATATTTGTGCCAACTTACTGCCAGATTCACCATTTTTTTATACTCTCAATTATCTTCATTTTGTCATTAAGAGACAACACTACCTACTCTTTTTCGCTTGGACATTTTAAATTTCCAACACAAAACGTTAACAAAAATAAAAGATAACCTTTCAGTTGAACGCTATCAAAGAAAATGAAACAATAACAAACACTATCCCGCAAACAAATGAGAGCCGGAGTACACCGTCGGAGGCGGGAATAAACTTGTCGTAACATGTCTCGTTGCGCCGTCAAAACATTTTTAAATTAATAATTAGAGCCGAGACGAATGAGTCCGGATAATCGGATGTTCGGATAATCGATGTTCGGATAATTGGGATTCTACTGTACTTCGTTTAAATTTGTGAAATATTTATAAACAGACACAATACTTTTTTTTTAATTTGACCTTTTCTTCCTATTTTACAATAAAGTTCATTATTTTATCCTGTTACGATTAATAAAAAAGCTAATTAAGTTAGGTCTACGTTTAAAATAGCCTTTACATACCTAACATTATAGTAGGCGATTTTAGGCTACTACTTTACAGACAAAAATCAGGCTACGTGGCGTGTTAAATTTTTGGCGACTCGGATCGGTTTAGACTTGGTAACACTGCTCATTACTCCAAAAATACAACTCTATATGCGTAGCGTAGAGTAG
Source organism: Parnassius smintheus behrii (assembly GCA_036936625.1). NCBI lineage: Eukaryota > Metazoa > Arthropoda > Insecta > Lepidoptera > Papilionidae > Parnassius > Parnassius smintheus. The sequence continues at coordinate 10,520,376 of JAUPFT010000009.1, forward strand.
AGTCATTTAAACGGAAAATGCGTATTAGTTGTAGACAGAGAAACCTATAGACAAATTGACGCCTTCTTTCGCATTCGCACACGAAAGAAAGATTTATGCATACGTCTTGCATAGAAATGAGACAGAGTGGTGTGATTGTTTGTCCCTTTCTCCGTGGCAGTTTTTTGTTTAGCAAACTACACTTTGCTAAACAACTTTGAAAGTTCGTAGCGATCTAAGGAGTTTACAAGTTGGTTTAAGTGAGAAAAAAAGTGTTTTGTGAGCTTAAGATTGGTGAATCTTGTTCAGTTCAGTTCTCAGAAAAATTAAATTTTTTATCAAAATATTTTTAAAAGTCATCACGATTATTGTATAACCTAAAACTACGTTATCGTCCTTTCTCACTTGAGGCCACGCTAATCATTAGTCTATAGGTTTCTCTGTCTACGGCATTAGTAATAGTATCCTCATGGTAGTCTAGCTTGCTACATATTTATTTATCTCAAAGATGTTTTGTTTTATACGCAGTATATTATAATGTCTTTGGTTTATCTATGTAGTAGTTTATGCCACCACACATATAACCATATATGCAGTAATCTATGCTGTGAACTCTACGAAAGTACAAAAAGGCGGGAACTGGGCCGTAGACGGATTGTGACTGACTGTTTTGTCACTTGAATAATGGTTTGAAGTGGATTTTGATTTGTAAAAGTGATTCGATTTTGTGAATTAAGTGTCCACGCGTGTGAACTAGTAGAGAAACGACGAAACAAGTGCTTTGATGTTGATATAAACTAGAGATGGACCGAATATTCGTATTCGGCCGAATATTCGGCTAAATCACCGAACATTTGTTAAAGTGGTACTCAAAGCATCCACTGTATGAAAATGTACGAATTAAGTAATGCCATGTCTTTCATAATTTTACTGTTGAAAGTACATTTATATGTCTATTTATAGGCCTAGAATGTGCATTTGTATAGCATTTTGTTTTTAAGGCACTGTAGATTTATTTCCAATTATAGCAAATATAAAGCTTGATAAAATTTGCATTGAAATCAAACAAAGAAATATTACATTAAAGTCGTCAGTTTCTCTAAAATAGTTCCAATTAGTAGATAACACAACGAAATACTTTTTTTCTCACATAAATAGTCAATCAAGGCAATTTGCTCAGTATTAGATGATGCAATAATATGTCTGGTGTGGCGGGGGAGCGAGGGGAAGGGTCGTACGCTAATCCCACCCGCTTTACTAGTAGGTAACAAGTTTCGACATAAATTGGTCAGGTACCGAGGTAATCATGCCGAATGATGTTCGGCCGAATATTCGGTTCGGTAAAAATTTTACCGAACTTTCATCCGAATATTCGTAATCGGTGAAACCATATTCGGCCCATCCTAATATAAACCTCAAGTTATTTTGATCGCTTAGGCACCTTATGAACTTGAGTGGCTGTCGTCATCATCTGTCCGCTAGGTTGAGCTGTCGTCAAAATCGCCCAAGGGCTTCGCAATGTGACGCATCTGCATATTGCGGAGAAAAAGAATATAAAAATGAAGATTCCGAAAGAAATGATAGGCTCAGAAGGGTTAGAGCCCAGAGCTGTAAAGCCAGTTAAATAAATAAAAAAAGTACAAAACAAAATTATGATTGTTTTTGCTGAGCTGATTGCAATTTTCTCAGATTTCATAAAATGACGTATCTGGACGTATCACACACATTAATAATTCTATAGGTACTCACTGATAGAGTTATACAGGAAATAAGTAAATATTTACCAATAAATGCATAAGTTCATAATGTGTACATGAAATCAATAACCTGGGTATGTTGTTCTGTGATCAATAGAGTATCTTATATCTTTGTCTGGGACTCTAGTCTACCGCACGTGCTGTTCGTTTTATCGTTTTATCAGTAATTTGTGACATGTTTATTGACTTGTGAACTCTTTTTATTGTTTATCGACAGAAAGTGTTGTGAGAAAATGTTTCCTTCAACGATAAAAGTGTATATAATTTTTTTAATTGTATTTTTATTACAAAGTACTGCTTATGGACAACATAGAACGGTGAGTTTTTTTTTCAATATGTTCATGTGTATGCGTTTTTAATAACTATGAAAAAAACAGAACCACTCTCGACAAAGACATTATTGGTGACACCAACATTGAAATGCAATGTTTTCTCTAATATTATGATTTGTCTCAGAGGTAATTGACACGAGTATTTGAATTGACATCAATTTTGAGCATTTAATTTTTCGAATATAGGTAAGATGGTGTTATTTTATATTTGCATAATTTTGGGTTTAGTATCAAGTCGCCTAAACTTAAACGAGTCTGTCACTGTGGGAAGTCAAGGGGCTTATCGGCTAAGCTTTACATTGATATCTAATTAATACCTAAAATTGATTTATTTAAAATAATAACTTTTTAAAAAACAAAAATTTATTTTTAAATTTAAAATAAATAAATAAATTTAAATTACTCTTTTTTACGTGTTTTAAGTTACATCTGTAAAAAATGGTGCCTTAGTTCTAATTTCATAGAAACAGGCACCACAATTCACGCAGATTATTGGAGTGCATATGACTGTCCAGCAAAACAGGTACACCCACAAAAAAGTCAACCATTCGGACCCTAACAATCCATTTGTCGCCCCAGATGGGACACACAAAGGATTGAATCACAATGGAGAACCATGAAGTGCTTAAAAAAAGATATATAATTTTTTTTTTCCACAACTATCACACAACGCCATCTAGTCCCAAGCTAAGGAGAGCTTGTGTTATGGGTACTGGACAACTGATAAACATACTTATATATTTCTAAATACATAAATATTATATATAAATTACACCCAGACACAGAACAAATGATCGTGCTCATCACACAAACATTTGTCCTGGGTGGGAATCGAACCCACGACCTCCGGCATAGCAGTCAGGGTCACTAACCACTAGACCAACAGGCCAGTCAATTAAAATAATCTAGAAAATTTTTGTGATGCTATAGTGCTTGTGGAGGCAGAATATAATGAAAACTAATATTCATTTTGGAAATAGTGGAAGTGATGAAATATGTTTACTTATGAAAGTAAACATTTTGGTGTTTTATACGGTGCAAGATATATATAAAACATTTTGGTGTTTTATACGGTATAAGAAAAAATATAAAAATAAATGGACCTGGATGTCTCCCGATGGGAAATATAAAAACGAAATTGATTTTATTTTAACAAACAGAGTAAGGTATTTTAATGATGCACAAGTTATACAGAATTTGAATTTCAACACTAACCACCGAATGGTGCGCGGACGCCTAAAGATGTATCCAACAAAAAAGTCGAGGAAAGCTATAACAAACACTCCGATATTGCTACAAGAACAGTACTCGAAAAATATTGAACCAGCTCACATCATGTCACTGCATGAAATTGCTAACTCCGATTTGAGTGTTCGAGTTAAATATGATTACCTGGACAAGAAACTATCAGAAATTAAGAAAATAATTACGAAAAAGGACAGGAACAAATTCAGTGACAAAACATTAGAGCTGTTAGAAGAAAGAAAATTACTAATTCTAAATAAAAATAAAAGTAAAGAAAACCTTAACAGAATTTCCAACCTTAGCAAACAGATACGGGAAAGTATGAGAAAAGACAGGAAGATAAAAATAATTAAAAAACTAGAAGACACAATTAAAAGAACAGGCGGAACGAAAAAAGCTTTCAAGGAGTTAAAGGACCATGGAAAGGAATGGATTCCTAGACTTAAAAGCAACAAATCCAGTCATGTAACAAAACGTAAAGAAATTCAGAAATTAGCTACGGAATATTATAAAGCTCTCTACTCGAATATAGATGAAGACCATGAATTAGAAACCGATAAGTCGCCAACAAATAGATATGACGACGTACCGCCCATACTTATAGCAGAGGTAAAGAGAGCCATACACTCTCAAAAACTAGAAAGAGCTCCAGGGCCGGACAACATACCAAACGAGCTCATGAGGGGCACGGCAGAGGAACTGGCTCCAATTCTCACCAGGATATTTAACGACATACTCAAGTCGGGCGTCATTCCAAATCAGTGGGGAGAGTCCCACATAATTCTCCTGCATAAAAAAAGGGCCTAGGGAAGTCATTGACAATTATAGACCAATTAGTTTGATCTCAAACGTCTATAAGGTGTTCGCAAAAGTATTGCTAGAAAGAATTACAAAAACTCTAGACGTAAATCAACCCATAGAGGCATGAGGCAGGCTTCAGAAAAAACTACAGCACAATTGACCACATTCGCACTATCAAACAAATATTGGAAAAAAGTAATGAATACCAAAAACCCGTTTACATAGCTTTTATAGACTATTCAAAAGCATTTGTAAGTTTGAAACATAAATACATTTGGTCAGCTTTGAGAACGCAAGGAGTAGATAATACCTATATTGAGATACTCAGAAACATTTATAGCATGAGCAAAAGCCGCATCAAACTGGAATCGAAAGGAGACCTATTTCCCATAAATAGAGGCGTCAGACAAGGAGACCCACTGTCCCCCAAACTGTTTACGGCTGTGCTGGAGGATATCTTCAAAAGACTAGACTGGGATGAATATGGCATCAACATCAATGGCAGTCTTTTAAATCATTTGAGGTTTGCTGATGATACTATCTTGCTGGAAGAAGACCCAAGTAAACTACAAGCAATGTTACAAACTCTATCCAACAGAAGCAAAGAAGCAGGTTTCGAAATGAACACAATCAAAACAAAACTGATGACCAACTCTACAAAGGTCAACATAGAATTAGATGGAAAAAGACTTGAATATGTGCAAGAGTATATGTACTTGGGTCAAGTAATTGCCCCTAGTGACCAAACAACTAAGGAAATTAACAAAAGGATTGCTAGTGGTTGGAAAAAATACTGGTCTCTGAAAGAAATAATGAAAAGTAAAGAGCTAAGCATCTCTATCAAGAACAAAACATTTAACACCTGTATTCTCCCCTGCATCACATATGGTTGTGAGACGTGGTCCCTCAACCAAAACCACCGGGAGAAACTTGCGAAATGTCAACGAGCAATGGAGAGGAGTATGTTGGGAATAAAACTCAAGGATAGAATTAACAACAAGGAAATAAGAAATAAAACCAAGGTTGCTGACATTTTGACCCGAATCGACAATCTGAAATGGGGCTGGACAGGTCACATGATTTGTTGCAAGACCAATAAATGGAGCAAGCAGGTAACCCTATGGTACCCAAGAGATGGCGTCAGAAAACAGGGCCGCCCAATCAGAAGATGGGAAGACGATATCCGCCTAACCTTGGGACCATACTGGACAAGGGTAGCAGCAGACAGAACCCAATGAAAGCAGTTGGAGGAGGCCTATGCCAAAAGGCACACCGAACTGAGGGACTTACTTTAACTAGTATAGGAACTCAAACACAAATATTATATAACCCCAAAGTTCGGAAATAAATGGCTATATATATATATATATATATATATATATATATATATATATATATATACGGTGCAAGAGCAACTGAAGCGAGCTCGGGACTTCAGGCACCCTGACTCGGACAGTTTAGTTTAGAAGGGTCGAGTGAGCAAGCGAACACACCCACAATCCCCATTGTGGTTATTTTTTTATAAACCAGAAATAGCCCTGCAAGGATTCATTGACTACGCTTTAGTATTACTTTGGCGGAGAGGGGACACACCTAACCTAATACCTACTACATACCTACCGCTGCCCTATTAAAGTGATTTTTCTCAGATATCATTTATTAAAAATTTCAATCTAACATTTAATACAAAAAACACTACACACCTCTGGCGGGAGGAAAAGGTGGCAGCCCCTTTTTCCCCGCCTGACACCCTTTATTAAGGTGACTTGATTCTAAATCTTTACCAATTTAAAAAATGGTAATATTACCTATGTCAAAACCTATTATTACTGAAGTTAAAACACCCATCTCACCACCCTGTATCTTGTGGGTGTTTTAAAAAGTGACAGAGAGGAACAGAAACAAGTTGGGCAGCAGTATCCTAATGAAAAATCAAAATTATAAAAATTGGTTGACCCTGCAGAGCATCCCTGGAACTTCCCTCGATTTCAAATGCAACGCGCTCCAAATTTCACCAAATTATGTTGCGAAATCTCAAAGTTATGTTAAAAAAATATTTTTTATTCAAATTCTTTCTAAGCCTTTGAGGTTAAGAGCTGATTAGTTATTGAAATCAATTGGTAAAGCCGTTTAAAAATTATTCCAAAAATTCTATAACCATTGCACTGCAATAAAACATTCAATTTATTTCAGAGTTCAACTCCACTGAGTCAGTAATTCATTCTCTGGGCAATGTTATATATACCCTTTTACAACAAAATCCCAGAAAATATACAAAATTTGACATACACAAAGTTCAAAAACTTTATTAAACTAAGTTTGTATAACCTCTCGACTGTCCAAAATCTTCTAAAGTTCACTATTAAAAAAGTACGCTTCTGTCCACAACCTTTAGAAGGTTGCAATTTACTTATAAACTTCAGACACGAAACAGCCGTAGTAATGTATATGTATCTCCCTCTAACTAGTACAACATTGTTTTATATATCATTAACCTACTTATCTCGGTATGGAATTGTCGCTATTGAAGTACAAAATGTGCCTTTTTGGTGCCTGTTTCGGGTCATCATAAGTGGCCCACATTATTGTCAAGCTTGTGGTGTAAAAATAATGTACACAGAGTTGTGTTTTTATTATTATTATTTATTGTAAAGTGTATTTATCTTATTGTAAATATAATAAATATATATTGAAGTAATTGTTTCTTTTTTTTTACATTTTTTATTCACCAAACTGGAAAAAAATCACTTTTAGCATTTTCACTTTAGAATTTAGAAAATATAAAAAAGGTGAATGTACACATTTACACATATTCTATTAGTTTTCATAACAATAATTCTAACAACATATTATTTTATAGTTTCCATATTGAATAAAAAAGTTTCTGTTCCTGTTTCTGAGAGGATAAAAAAATATTTATTGGCAAGAAAATTATTGGAGCCATGGTAGCTCAGATGGTTAGCACCAACTGTAAATTTCACTGTACATGAGCAACCTGGGTTCGATCCCCGCCTTCGCCAATGACTTTGTTGATCGCAATTTTAAGTGCTGATTTACCACATGTTCGGCTGTGAAGAAAAACTTAATGAAGAAACCTGCATGTCTGAGAAATCAGAAAAAAATATTTTGAAGATGTGAAGTTCACCAACATGCATTGGGGCAGCATGGCGGGCACTTCCTTGCCCTAAAACCCTCTCAGAGATGAGAGGAGGCTTGTGCTCAGAAGTGGGATGTATATAGACTGTAACTTTAAACTTTTTAAGAAAATATTATTAAAAATGAATTTGAAAATACATTATTTGTATTTAATAGACAAAATACAAGTTATTAAGTTACATATATTGTAAATAATTACTTTCTGAAACCCCTTAATTTCTTTTATTTTATTTTTGTATTCTCTAAATAAAGTCACATGATATGTCTCACTACTAAACACAGACCTCCTCTCATTTCTGCATTCTGGCAAGGAAATGTCTGCTGCCCTGCCCCAATGCTTGTTAGCGAACTTCACACCTTTTAAATGTATATTTTCTTATTTCTCAGACATGCAGGTTTCCTCACAATGTTTTCCTTCACTGCTGCATTGTAATCTTTATATAATTTCATGTTTTTAATATTGTGTTTTAAAATTTGTATGTCATCCCTAAAAATTTAACATAATTTGTTTCTAGATCACTTCAAAACTCAATCCTGGATGTAAGGACTGTGGTTTGAATTCTACCTTAATTTATGTCAAGGCAGAGGGGCTGGTAGATACCATACATCAAATATGGGATTTCACTCGAGGTATACCCACAATGATTTTGGCAATAGGGTCAGACAACTCATCTATTGATATTAATTGGAGTGGTTCAAAGCCAAATAACTTTTCAATGCTTGAAAAACCACATTACAGTTATGCTACAGCTATTGATAAGGTGAGTTAAATAATTTTGTATTTTGGATGACCTAATTATATTCCTGATGACATTGTTTACCTTATTTGATTACTGTCTTGTACCCTAATACTTAAATGCTGCTCAATTTTAAGATGCTGTTAAGTTTCGTGCTGTATAATATCACTAAGCCAAAGTGACTGTTACACCATAAGACTTCTTATCTTAAAATTGAGTAGCATTTTTGAATTAGCCATTAGATGTTGTATTGCTTTGTGACAATTGTTCAAAGATTGTTGCAAAGTATTGTCCTTGTTCATCTGAGGACTTTTGTGATGGACTGTAATGAGGTTAATGTTTATATGAAAGTAACTATGTTAACAAACAATCATATAACATATATATTACTAAAAATCAATTGTAACATTAAACAAAATATTATGTTAAAGAAAACAGATGGTCCCCTGCATACAGAGTATAGTCTATTAGTTTACATTAAAGTATGACTCCATGCCCTAGATATATTGTTTCAAAGTGAAATAGTTCTTACTAATAATGCATTAAAATGAAATATTGTTAACCAATTAGGTTTATTAAAGTGATAACATATTGATAACTCATTTGAAACACAATTTCAGACTATAATTTTTTATATGATGAATGATGAGAGATATATTTAATTTGTAAGATCTCCATTCAATTTCATAAATTTCTGTACTTCTCAATTATCCTTACTTTTATTATAATTTAAAATTAATAAATATATTGCACATATCTTCTGCTGCCCCTGTTTAAAAAAAGTAAAAGTAAAACTAAAATAAAAGTAAAGTATATATGCCCAACTTGTGTTGGTGGTCTTAACATGTCTGTGAAATATGTTTTGAACTTTGAACAACATGCATATTTCATTTCAATCTTCAAATGGGCCACCATTCATCCCAATTTTATTTATAAATCATTAAAATCACCTTTTTTAAAAAGGTTTATGAAGCAGGAAAGATAAAATATTTTTAATTTTGCAGATATGTAGGCTTCTATGATGTCATCCTTTTTCACTAAGCATGCGGTGAATCGAAATTTAAAATTAAATATTTCAGTATCACTGTTATCAAACATGCATTGCCTGAATATTATGAAATATAACATGAATGAGATCTCTTTACGACTGCCTTATATAGTCTGACATAACTGGTCACTTAACCCACGCGGATAGCAGATTTTATTTATTTTATTTATTTTAATTGGTTTACCAACAACTTATGCACTAACATCTTTCCATATAAATCAAGCGATATAGTAAAAAAAAAACTAAGTACACAGTCAATTACAGGTAAACACCACATGCATAACTTTTATCGCGACAATTACAAGACGAATTTATACTTATTGAATGAAACACTGTAGTATTGCTATTATAAAATGCACTAAAACAAACTGACTATAAACAGAGCGGCAAGGTATGGATTTACAATATTTAAAAAAAAATTAAAAAAAGGAAAAAGTGTTTAACAAGGCAAATGTTTATAATCTGAGGTACCTATCATATAGACAGCCTTTCGAAACTTTCCCAATGAAACATGGTTAATGTCGACGAGATCGCTAATTTGGTTAAAAAGTCTGATCATCCTACAAATTGGCGAATGTGATCCCAAAACAGTTCGTCGTAATGGAGGGCTGAGTGGAGTAATAGGTTTTCGTGGAGGCCTGAAGGGAACTCTAAAATTAATCTTTTGTAAAAGATGTGGAGAATCATGCACCATCCCTGTTGGACCTTCTGTTCACCTCTCATTTAGACAGCTATCAGGTCTCTATTGATGTCTTGGCTCTTCGCATTACTCCCTGATCCATAGTATGGTGTCCATCACATGCTCATTGTAGGTGCGATCTGTTGACTGACGCCGTGTGTGGCACTGTAGGTCAGCAGCGGATTGGGATTGGATGCAGGGTTTTTTTGCTTCCTACCCATGCATTTGCTTCTCGTTGGATGATCCTAACGTCGTTGCCGAGTCTGTCGCTGATGTCGTGCTTCAGGGGAAATGGAACTTTTCATCCAGACATCTGTAGTGCCTAACTGCGGCAGATCCTAGCTTTGGTTTGGTCAGTCCTGCAAAATTGCGTCACCGCAAAAGCAGGAGTGTCTCAACGCTTATAAATCTATTGGTTTCAAAACTTGTTGTTAACCCTTCAATCCCGACAAAAAATATCATGCAATCGCATGCGCCCGGCAAATCCCGAGCGGTCGCATGCAACCGCATCCACCCACAGCACTTAAAACCATTAAAACGTATATTTAGAGACTACTTTTCTATGAAGAAGTTTGGCATTATAAAATCTATACAAAATTCTCTATAGAAAAATCAGGTTTTACTTCATTACAAAAAAAAACTATTGTATTTTGATAACAAAAATAAAACATGCCAAGCGAATGTCGGCAGCGCAATTATTTCAATATATATTACTCGAAATTATTTACGTAAAAAGATAAATTATATTCACACAAAAACTTTCATTACAATTTTATAATAAAACACTAGAAAAAGCCAAAAATCAACACAATAACATTCAGCCGAAAATGGCGTACGTAATGAACGTAGATTATAAATAAATAATAAATATCCATAGGATAACTGTTTTTTTATTGCACTAGAGGATAGAAAATTTTATATTGATTCTATAATGCCAAACTTCTTCGTAGAAAAGTCGTCTCTAAATATAAGTTTTAATGGTTTAAAGTGCTGTGGGTGTGCGCGGTCGAATCCGACCGCTTGAATTTTGACAGAATAGTACCGCTAAGAGATTGAAAGGTTAAACGTGTTTTGTCCTATGAAATGTCATATATATTTCACTTCACTATTTTATTTATTTATTTATTTAATCTTTATTATACACCTTATATACTAAGGGATATATCTATACGTGGTAGAGCCATGCTGCAGTTATATTAGTAGTATAGTTGTAGCACGAATGGGTCGGCTCGACCGGGGAAGGACCACGCTCTCACAGAATACCAGCGTGAAATAGTAGCTTAATGCTGCTGTATTTCGTATGGTGAGTGTAGAGAACCGGAGACCCTTTTTACTGGAAACGAGGCATTCCATCTTAGTCCTCACGGGTGACAACGCATCTGCATTTTGATTCGTAATCGAGGATAGATGTAGATGCTTATGGGCCACAGCAACCACTTACCATCAGGTGGACTGTGTGCTCGTTTGTCACCCTATCCTATAAAATAAATAAATAAAATAAATAAGGGATATAAAGCGCGGACTTAATGCCTTAAGGCGTTCTCTGCCAGTCAACCCTGGTTTGACAGTGCAAACGCAATACGATAGCATACGCACAGTTACCAAGAGGAGGGTCATGTGGGTTAGCAATTGCAGTAGTACCTATTATGTATATGTATGTATATTATAGTGTATCACGCGTTTGACACTTCTCGTCACCAGTCTGGTTTTTCAAAATCTGCCGAATACGGGACAGTTAATATAACGCCATCTGTCGGGAGACAAAGATATTTTGTAGTATTTTCTATTGTTGCCCTTTACAACACTAACTAAATGAAAATCCTTTAATTCTTTTACCTTGCGTGACGAATTGTCGTAACATTTTATATGCACATTGACAAATGGGGTACATACCTCTGTGATTTACATATTTTAAAACCTTAATATATATGGAAACTATTGTAATTTAGAAAGGGTGTCTATGAGAAGAGGCGTGTTGTCCTTGCTGTCTTTAATTATACTACTCTTTTATTCTCTATTATAAACTTTACTCTTATATATATTGTCGTGCGGGCTACACTACACCTCCCACTGATAAAATAGTACTATATTTTTTATAACAATCCTTAAAATGATTCTTAACGAATTAATATCCAAATAAACACTATAATCTAATGCATAATATTTATATTTAGGAGGGCGTTTGGCCAAATCCTCTAGCATGTGAAAATGCGTAGTCACAGGTTAGTATAATCGACATAATCAGGCATAATGTTATGTTTTACTTTTACAAACATTAACAATATTATTTATTCGTATTGTTGCGTGAATAAGTCAACGTCATACACTAGCGCCATCTAGTGTCAGGAACGAGAGCGAGGGGAGCTTTGCAGAAAATGACATCACAAATCTTTCAACCGACAGCGCCATCCGAGACCTAAGTTTCTAGAAAATCTACACTCGAACACTCGTCGCTTTGCGCGCGTTTGCTTGAATATTCCGGATGCTTCATTGCTAATTTGTATATATAGGCGCTGCAAGATGCGATCGGGGCAGTATTGGATTTGGCGAGACAAGCGAAGCTTCGGAGCGGATTAAAGTGAATTAGTGTGTTTAATTATTAGTGTTTTAAGTTTTAATTTGTGTAAAGTAAATTAAAGTGTTAATTTAGGTAATTTTATCGGCAATTTTTATTGTCACGAAACTCAAGCTCGTAACAATTGGTGTCAGAAGTGGGATAAAATCATGCCGATTTTACCAAAGGAGGAATCGGAGGGTGTGAAGACGGACCAGAAGAGATTTGGTGGTGCAACGCCGCAGACGTCAGAGGGCCAGCCACCGGCTGCAGGCCCGTCAGTAGCTCCTACATCTGCAGCACCCGACTTAGGTGCTCTGATGGTGATGTTGCAGGAACAGGTCCGTCGGTTGGAAGAATAGCTGCGGGGCGGACAGGTGAACAGGCCCGCCAACAGGAGGAACAGATGCTTCTCATGAAGGACCTTCACGCTACCTTCGGGAAAGAGATAAGGGAGGTGAAGGATAAGGTTGCTCAACGTGAAAACCGCCTGTCGGAAGCTGAAACCCGAATTGACCAAGTGAACAATCGGGTTGACAACGTAATGGCTGACATGAGGAAATCACTTGACGAACTCAAACTTGGGGAGGGAACTACAGCTCCCGTAGTAGCTACTACACCTTCGCTACGTGGGTTCAAGGTGCCACCATTCGACGGGACTTCTTCCTGGTCAGCCTACAAAATCCAGTTCGAAGCTTGTTTGAAGGCGAACGGCTGGAATAAAAATCAGGCCATGACTGCTCTCACACTGGGCCTGCGTGACCAGACCTTAACAGTTCTGGAAGCTCTCGGTGAGGAAGTGACTTATGAGCAACTCCTTGAGGCATTGGAGGCGAGATATGGCGACGCTCACCTGGAACACGTCTTTCGTGCGCAGCTTAAAGATCGTGTGCAGCGCATCAACGAAAACCTGCAGCAGTGGGCTCTAGAAATGGAGAAGCTGGTGCGAAAAGCATACCGGTCTGTACCTGCGCTCATTGAAGGGAACCTGGTGCAGACATTCATCGACGGAATCCGCGACCTAGAAGTCAGAGCTGCTGTGAGGCTCGGGCACCACGAGACGCTTAAGGACGCCTTGGCCCATGCACTGGAAGTGGAAGCCGTGCGGCAGGATCATCGTTCCCATCGCGTCAGGGAGGTTGCAGCAGCTACAGTTCGCGACCGCAACAAAGGATACAGCCCAAGGTGCTATGGCTGCGGGGAAAAGGGCCATCTTCGATCCAGCTGCCATAAGCGAACCCTAGAAAGGGAAGGTGAACGATCTCAGGAGGGTAGTGCGGCCAACAGCACCGCCCAGCAGCAGCAGGGAAACGAGTAAATCCAGAACTGCGGGGCGGGTGCTGGCTGATGTTAAAAGAGCCAAAAGGATCTCGATCTCACAAACCCATGATAGGAACAGTCTAATCATCAAGGGCGAGGTCAACGGAATGCCGTGTAAACTGACCATAGACACGAGCCTCTCGTACGGTTGTTAGTTCCCAACTTATAAGTCGGTTCCTTGGGGACTCCGCATACAACCGAGAACGCATTAATTTGGTAACAGCCACCGGTCAGCGTATACCCGTCCGTGGAGAGAAGGAGATGGAGTTGAAGCTAGGCAACGTGATCTACCTGCATAATATCATCGTGGCTGATATAATGGACGACTGCATCCTAGGCCTAGACTTTATGAGGAATAATTGTTGTGAGATCTACGTTAAGCAAGGTGTTTTGAAATGTGGACAGGAGGAACTTTTTATGGAAGGTGCGTTACCAGGGAACGTGTACAGCATTAAGAAGATTGTTCTTCCGCCGAGATCGGAAACGATTGTTCTGGTTAGTCTTCCTCGAAACGCTGGGCAAGCTCACCGTTGTGTACTTGTGGAAAGGGTAAACAATGACCTTCCATGGAAAGTAGCCCGAACCTTGGTCAGGACCACTGACATCTCAGGAGTACGTGTGCTGAACCTTTGCGACCGGGAACAGATTATAGAAAAAGGCACACTGATTGTTACATGTGAGGAAGTGGATTGGTTACGTCGGTGCCAATATATATCGAGTGGGACCCCCAGCAAGGATGCAGAAACGAGAGTGACCACACTTTTGGAAGACTGTCGCAGTATTCTCTCCCCGAACGAATTGGTCAAGGCGAAGAAGTTGTTACTCAAGTACGCCGATGTATTCTCATCAAACGATGCTGACATAGGAAAGACTGGCTTAGTTCAACACAAAATAAACACAGAAGAAGAATTGCCTATCCGTCAGCGGCCAAGAAGATTGCCGGTAGCACGTGAAAAGGAAGTGGAAACCATGATTGAAGGAATGGTGAAGGATGGTGTTATTGAACCTTCCTCTAGTCCATGGTGTTCACCAGTGGTGCTGGTGGAGAAGAAGGATGGCAGCATGCGGTTTTGTGTTGACTACCGCCGTCTGAACGACGTTACGAAGAAGGACAGCTATCCCTTGCCAAGAATTGATGACACGCTGGACATGCTTACAGGAGTAAAGTGGTTTAGCACGCTGGATCTAAAAAGTGGCTACTGGCAAGTTGAAATTGACCCTAAGGACAAGGAGAAAACTGCGTTTTCGACGGGAAAGGGTCTGGCAATTTAAAGTAATGCCGTTTGGGTTGTGCAATGCTCCAGCAACGTTTGAAAGGCTGATGGAACTTGTACTTACCGGGCTAATTGGCGATGCCTGTCTGGTCTACTTGGATGACATCATCATCGTAGGCCGTACGTTTGAGGAACACCTTCAAAACCTGGAACGCGTGCTCATGAAGATTCAGAGTGCCAACCTCAAGTTGAGCCCGAAGAAATGTTCACTATTCCAACGGCAAGTTAACTTTTTGGGGTTTGTAGTATCGGAAGAAGGTATCCGCACAGATCCAGAGAAAATCGCCGCTGTCAAGGATTGGCCGGTTCCAAAAGACAAGACGCAGGTTAGAGCATTTTTGGGTTTGCGCTCCGATTACCGGCGATTTGTGAAGAACTTTGCAGATATAGCCAAACCTCTGCACAAGCTAACCGAGAAAAAGCGACATTTCTGCTGGGATGAAAGTTGCAATATCGCATTCCAGGAGCTCAAGGACCGTCTGTGCAAAACACCTATTTTGGGATACCCTGATGCAAGCAAAGAATTTATAGTTGACACAGACGCAAGTGATATAGGACTTGGCGGTGTGTTGTCTCAACGGAATGGTGACCAAGAGGTCGTGATAGCGTACTTCAGCAAGTCGTTGTCAAAACCGGAAAGGAACTATTGTGTCACAAGACGCGAATTGCTAGCTGTGGTAAAGTCGTTGCAACATTTTAGCAAATATCTTCTGGGACGAAAATTTCACTTACGAACTGACCATGCTGCACTAAAATGGCTATTGCAGCTTAAAAATCCAGAAGGACAAGTTGCGAGGTGGATTGAACTACTGCAGGAATACGACTTTGAGATCGAACATCGCAGCGGAAAATCTCACGGCAACGCAGATGCATTGTCAAGAAGACCTTGTCCTGAAGATTGCAACCATTGTACTAGGCAAGAGAGTAAGGAAGAGGTATCCGTGAGGATGCTCAGGACGGACCACCTCAGCAACGGGTGGAAGGACAGCCTACGACATGCACAGCAGGAAGATCCGGACATCAAGCCGATTCTGGGATGGATGAAGGCCCGTGCTACCAGGCCTAAGTGGAGGGACGTCTCAGCGATGAGTTCAACCACGGAAAGCTATTGGGCCCAATGGGACAGCTTGCTGCTTCAGAATGGAGTCTTGTGCCGTAAATGGGACAATGGTCGAGGAGACAGCTGTCGTTTACAAATGGTTGTCCCTAAGGCTAAAGTGCCGAATGTTCTACAGCTGTGCCATAGTCGTCGTTCAAGAATCCATCTGGGAGTTAAACGAACTCTGCTGAAGGTCCGAGAACAGTTTTACTGGGTCCATTATCGTGACGATGTCGAGGCTTGGTGTCGTACATGTACAAGTTGTGCGGTCGTGCGGGGACCTCAGACTCGTAGTAGAGGAGCACCGAAATTGTACAATGTTGGTGCACCACGGGATAGGACATCTCTTGACATTGCGGAGCCGTTACAGAAAGGCGCAAAGGGGACTCCTAAGATCGTCCATGTGGATCGCTTGGCGCCTTATTATGGGACTGATAATGCTCGGGACGAGCATGTCTTAGGAGGGGGCAGTGTTGCGTGAATAAGTCAACGTCATACACTAGCGCCATCTAGTGTCAGGAACGAGAGCGAGGGGAGCTTTGCAGAAAATGACATCGCAAATCTTTCAACCGACAGCGCCATCCGAAGAACTAACTTTCTAGAAAATCTACACTCGAACACTCGTCGCTTTGCGCGCGTTTGTTTGAATATTCCGGATGCTTCATTGCTAATTTGTATATATAGGCGCTGCAAGATGCGATCGGGGCAGTATTGGATTTGGCGAGACAAGCGAAGCTTCGGAGCGGAATAAAGTGAATTAGTGTGTTTAATTATTAGTGTTTTAAGTTTTAATTTGTGTAAAGTAAATTAAAGTGTTAATTTAGGTAATTTTATCGGCAATTTTTATTGTCACGAACCTCAAGCTCGTAACAGTATCTTTAGTAATAACGATAATTCATCTAGTACGGGCATGTAATAATACATGGTACTTTTTCTTATTTTTCCTACTTATTATTATCATTTAAATTTTTAACTTCATGTATTTTTGATTTCTTAAATTTACGCGAACACTACGCATTGAATAATACTAAATTTTACAGATTTTATCTCACATCTCAGTGAACTCTCCCTCCCACCCGTGACCATGGGTGCCGTAAAGCACCCGAAACGTCGGAAATTAAAAATAAGTAAAATCAGTTAAATAAACGCGATAGAATCCGTAAAATTTAGTTTTATTCATTTATTTTTACATTTGTTTAACCAGTATTTATTTTTATTTTTACACTATAGTATTTCAGCTATTTATTGTCTACATATTTATTTCATGTACACGTCACCTCACGTCTTTACAAATTTAACATAATTAATCTCGTATATTGTCTCTTGTAGTATTTAGGTACATCATTTTTAGTCATGAAATGAGACTCACAATATCAGCACAACAAAATTTTCATAAATTAATTGTATACATATTAAGAGTTTCAAATTCAAATCAAAATAATACATAAATAAATAAAAACCCAACATGCATCTGATGCTCTTGTCAGAGGAGATAAACGGCCAAGGGTTAGTGGGAAAGGAAAATAAACCGCCGGACGACGGCTATAGAGGAGTACTGCCTTCTGCATTTGAGCCCAGATCGGTCCGTAACAGAGTGCCGATCGCCTCAGATGACCAGAGAAGCTGACCGAAGTTAGTCCGTTGGCAGAAACGATTACAGGAATAATTTCGGTCGGCAGACCACCGCACATGTCGGTCAACTCATGAGTAAGGTCCAGATATTTTGTTTGCTTATTGTTTCGGCTTTCACTAGGTTCTCGTCATACGGAATGGTAATGTCCACTGTGCCCGGTCCATGATTACAATATCAGCCTTATTCGCAAAAAAAGTCCTGTCTGTGATGATGGCCAGGTCCCAGTAGAGTACTTATAACAAGGCAGTTTCCAATCCACTCGACCGTATTTCATGGCGAGCTACTGGTGTAGAATCTTGGCTACTAGTTTCTGTGTGTTCGAGTACTCAGAAAGCCCTTATTATTATTAATAATGATAAATTCTTCATACAATGAGTGAAGCCCATTATTACCTGTAGACAATTTTACAGATTTACGAATACAACGACTTGGAGGACATAGGGGCCTTCGACGTGAACCATCCGTATCGTATACAGTCGCTGAAGAATGTGTCGTGGGAGTTGAAAGAGAGTGTGCTCACCAGTAAGAAGGTCATGGTGAGGTTGCGTGGAACTCTGCGCGACAAGGAGGGAAGAGGCACTGTCGAAATGAAGGTCAGTGATCTTGAAAAAAGTTGATAGTGGATAACCAGTTGGCTACTGGGCTTTTTTTGAGCAAATGAGCGAACAGTCCACCTGATGGTAACTGGATTAGTTTAGTTTTAGTTTTAGTTTACGACGGGTTGTTTTCCGCAACTCCACGTCTAAGCGCGTATTTTGCGTGTGGGCAGGAATTATGTGATCATTCGAGCCATAATATCTCCCCAAAGAAGTTCAACAGTCCTTTAATGTTGCAAGCAACTTCAGGGAGCGATCCCGGCGTGCCGAGATGTTTAGCCCTGTATGAAGCGACTTCTGGACATGTCAGCAACACGTGAGCCGCCGATTCTTCCTCTCCCATGCATGCTCTGCACAGGGGGCTATCAGTAACACCTATGGTAAACAAATGTTTGTTAAAAGAGCCATGTCCTGTGATAGCATTTGTTATTATCCTGTTCTGTGGCCTGTTCAGTCTCATTAGAACCTTAGTTAGACGACTGTTTATGGTAAGTGGATACTGCGATCCATATAGACATCTACATTTATCCTCGATTACAAATTAAAATGCAAATGCGTTCACCTTTGAGGAATAAATGAATGGCTTCGTATCCAGTAAAAACGGCTCTGCGGTTGGTATTCTGTGAGAATATTTCCGCACGAAACAAGTTTTGGTGTGATCCTGTCTGTCACCAATTTTAAATTTTATATTAAAACAGTATCAGGGCGACTGAAATTTGCACATCGTTAAAAAAATAAAGATTTTTCACGCAGTTAGAAAATCTAGACTATAGGAATTTAAATACCAAATATCATCCAAATTTTTTAGAGCCGTTTCGACTGCTCGTACTGGCGCCCTCTGCCGTAGTAGACTCACGCTCTAACTATTGGACTATTGAGAAGGCGATCTCTGTAGCGAAATCTAAAAATTTTCCCAGAAATGAGGATCGCTAAAACGTTACTTAGCAGAACTCTAATGGGTCCAAAGCTAGTAGGTTGCATTTTGCAGCACCAGCCCCTCTATGGAACTTTGTCCTCTATTAAATTAAAGATTTCAAATTAAGGGATATGATCAATTTTTGGGTCTGAACTAAGTCCTTTATATAAAAGACGTCTGGCAATCCTAGGCAAGCGTTACCTGCGCAAGTGGAGGAAGGCAGTGTAGTAGAGCTTGCGGAACTCGTGGAAGTGCTCCGAGTGAATTCCACCCATGGCATACACTAGACGGCAGTTATGAAAATAGATTCCTTTAAAATAAAGGATGTCTGGCAGTGCTAGGAAAGCGCGTTACCTGCGCGAGTGGAGGAAGGCAGTGCAGCAGAGCTTGCGGAACTCGTGGAAGTGCTCCGAGTGAATTCCACCCATGGCATACACTAGACGGCAGTTATGAAAATAGATTCCTTTAAAATAAAGGATGTCTGGCAATAATCCTAGGCAAGTGTTACCTGCGCAAGTGGAGGAAGGCAGTGCAGCAGAGCCTGCGGAACTCGTGGAAGTGCTCCGAGTGAATTCCACCCGTGGCATACACTAGACGGCAGTTATGAAAATAGATTCCTTTAAAATAAAGGACGTCTGGCAATCCTAGGCAAGTGTTACCTGCGCAAGTGGAGAAAGGCAGTGTAGCAGTACCCTATTTCGGTTTTGGTTCTAACACCAAAATCTGTATATTCGGATCCTTATTTGAACGTTTCAAACAACTGCACAGGGACCTTTAACGTCCATTTTTATTGATTTATAATTAAAGACGTAAGTGGATGAAGGTGATATGTCGCATTTTCAGGTTTTGGTGTTTTATTGCATAAATGAAGGTGATATGTCGATATAAAATGATTTTAGACCCTAAAACTATCGATTTTGGACGCATTTTAAAAATAGAAAGTTGATAAAGGTGTTATGTTCAGTTTAGTTTGAAAATGGTACTGGATGAAAGAGGTATGAGCCCACATCACCACCTTCTTGATAAATAAAATAAAAGTTTTGTTTTTTTGTCGTGGAAGAAAGTGATATGTGCGAACATAACACCTTCTTCCACTCAGCGAACGATAGTCGAATGACACGACGTCACTTCTCCATGAATGAAGGTGTTATGTGACATACATAACACCTTCATTCGTTCACGTCAGTCAATTGTTTTGATTTTCGTTCTGTCAATAAAATTGTCACATTCTCGCGGGCTTTCTAACAGAGTAGGTATTGTAGCGTATGTTGTGTATAAAATATTATTTAAATTTATAATAGTGAATTTACGTTGGCAAAGTGAAAAAGCAATGGCAGGAGGCAAAGCAAGGGCACAATTATTACTGGAAGCTGCTGTCGGTCACCCTATAATAGAAAAAACTCGGAACAATGATGTTTATAACGATTATAACCTCAAAACTGTTCAAAGTAAGTGTTTAATAATATTTTACTTCTTTACTATTATAATTTAGATTTTCTTGCTAAACTAGGAATGGTTATAATGATCTACGAATAGTTATTGCACTAAAACGTTTGATTTTTACTGTTTATATAAAGTGAAGACGCTAACCGTTAAAAAATAGTTATTAGTTTTTGAGTTTTTGGGAATATTTTTCTTTCACAAGAAACTTATTTTATTTTGCAATTTTAGTTGAAAAAACTTTGGTGTTAGAATAATCGGAGAAACGCTGAAGGGCAAAGAGGAAAGTCATATTATTCTCATGATTTGAAACAAATTTTCTATCTTTCGTGTTAGCATTTCTTGTTTATTTACCGCTTTCTTCCTTAAGGCTTTTATTCTCTCTTGCAGGAAAGCTATGGCCTGCGTCACATCTTCAAGATGAATGCATCTACGGTTATGAAAATGGCGAGCCTTCAACCAGCGGCCAAAACACACGTTTTGAAGTTTGTTCTATGAACACACCTTTCCCTATAGATGATACAGATTCAGATATTATTGAGGATTCCCAAGATGAACCTAAACATTCTACTGATAATAAAAAAGTGTACACCATCTTAAAGAATGTGCCCTCTGGCCAAAATTACAAAGACTTTTCGTCGGGTACTGATAATGTTTTCGTTCCGGAAAGCCCTTTAAACTCTAGCTCTAGCAGTATAAGAGAACAATCCGACAGAACAAGGCAAGAGGACCATATCCCTACTAGGAACCAACACGAAAGTGAAGATTTGGAAGAAAATAATAAGTCAAGAAAACGTAAGATATTCCCACCCAAAGAAAATAAGTCATAGAAACGCTCCCGAAATGAATTGTCATTGAAGAAAAAGTCTGCAGCTGTAGCTAGAGCAAAGGGAGAAGAATATATGTCTTATAAAGGAGTAAAAGTTCCGAAGAAAACCATCCAGGAAGGGATTTTGTGCCACGAGAAGTGCAGACTTAAATGCTCTAGTAAGTTCTCACTGGAAGATAGGCAATCTATTTTAAACAGTTATTATTCATTAGATTCTAATAGTAAAAATGCCTTATTGTTCAGCATCATTGTAAGTAAACCTGTAGCAAGACAATGCAGTAACGCTAGAAAGCATAAATCTGCTTCTTACAAGTATTACGTAAAAAAACAAGGAAACACTCAAGAAATATGCAAGTTAGGATTGTGTAGAATATACCAAATAGGTCGCAAAAAAGTTGATCTCATTATAAAGGATATTTTTAAAGGATTATTTCGAAAAAGAAAGGGTATAACAGAGAACTGCTAAATATATCTAGCACGCCGCAAGTATCCGTTAACATTATTAATAATTATTTTGTAAATGTAGGTAAAAGTTTGGCAGAGAGTTTTAAGGTAGGAAATAAAAACAGTGAAAGTTTTAATATTAACATTGGTGAAGAATCAAATTATCACTTAAATTCATTTGCTTTATTGGACACGGATGAAAGTGAAGTAGAACAATTAATTGACAATTTGAAAACCGACTGTTCAGTGGGTTGGGATGGAATTTCGAATAAATTTATTAAGAATTTTAAATATTTGTTAATACCTCCTTTAACTTGTATATTTAATCAATGTTTAAATGATGGTGTATTTCCTAGATATCTTAAGAAGTCCGTAATTCGACCTATTTTTAAAGATGGTGAAAAAACCTGTTTAAGTAATTATAGACCCATCTCTATATTACCTGCTTTATCCAAAATTTTAGAGAAAATTATAAATAATAGACTTACAAAATATCTGGAGAAAAATAATTTATTGTCAAATACGCAGTTTGGTTTTAGACATGGCAAATCAACGGAGCATGCAGTTCATAGTCTTACAAATTTTTTGTCATCGTATTTAGACAGTGGAAAAAAGTGTATTTCTGTTTTCTTAGATTTGGTGAAAGCATTCGATACCGTGTCAATAAAAATACTATTAAAAAGACTAGAAAATGTCGGTATCAGAGGCACTCAACTCAAACTATTCAAAAGTTATCTTTCTGAGAGATATCAATGCGTTAGTGTAAATAATATTACCAGCAATGATTTACTAGTAACACACGGCGTACCACAAGGAAGTATACTCGGCCCAACCTTATTTCTTATTTATATTGATAATTTTACAAAATTTAATCTCTCTCAGGGACATATAATTTCATATGCAGATGACACTGTTTTGATATTTGCTGCGGATACGTGGAAAGATGTATTCTCGTCTGCACAGTTAGGTTTAAATGTAGTTACCAATTGGCTTTACAGTAATAAACTTTCAATCAATATTACGAAAACGAAATATATAGTTTATTCATTAAGAAAACCTATTCGCAAACTTGAAAATTTTAACTTAGTGATTCATTCATATGATTGTTTAACAAGGGGTAACAGCTGTTCCTGCCTTTCACTTGAGTCTGTTGAATATATTAAATATCTAGGGGTTATAATAGATAGTAATTTAAATTTTAAACAACATATTAACACTCTTAGCAAAAGAATTCATAAATTAATATATATTTTTAAAACTATTAGACATGTTATGGATCCAGATATATTAAAACGAGTTTACTTAGCTTTATGTCAGTCTATTATAACATACTGCATATCAACGTGGGGTGGTGCCTCTAAAACGGTGTTACAAAAGATAGAAATCTCTCAACGTGCTATACTCAAAGTTGCAACATTTAAACCTTTTCTTTATCCTACGTCACAGCTTTATGATAACTGTCAGGTCCTTACAGTAAGACAACTGTTTATATTAACGATCATTCAGAAACAACATAACTTATTAGTATACAACCGATCGAACTTAAATAAACGCAGGAAATTTTCCGTAGATACAACTAATTTTAAAACAACTTTTATAAGAAAATTCTTTGCATTTTTGGGACCACACTTATATAATAAACTAAATAAAACGTTGGACATTTACCACCTAAATAAAATAAATTGTAAAAAAACTGTACATAATTACCTACAAAAATTAACTTATAATGAAACTGAAAACCTGCTTAGTATTCAGACTTAAAATAAATTCTTATATAACTGTCACCTGTAATACTACCCGTATAAAATCATAATAACCAGACACACACACACACACACACGCAGGTGTGCAAACACACACACACACACACACGCACACACACACACACACACACACACACACACACACACACACACACGACACATATTTTACACGCTCCTCTCCCATAACTGCTCACACACATTACACTCATAACACAATTACTTCTTACAGTCATACATTACACATCCTATGAGAGAGGAACGGCATTAGTAGTATAATTTATTATTTTGTTTGTACCTTGGTATTAGTAATAAGTGGTAACATAGTATATAAACATAATATGTGATACAATTAATTTCATTGTACTTAGGTTATATTAGCGGAATGTACAAATTTTTAGATAGAATTTGATTATTTAACTTTTGCTTGCATCCTAATATTTCGATAAATTAACGGTGGGGATATGGCGCTGACAGCTGATGCACAGGTCTCCTAGTTCGGCTGCAGATGCTATGTTTTCAAGTATATGTACTAATGTAGCTTTATTAAATAATGTTATGCAAATATCGTGATGTACAACCTCTTGGAAATAAAGAACTTATTATTATTATTATTATTATTATTATTATTAAAAATGGACTTTCAGTTCCCAAACCAGATCGGAGAGGACGACATCAAAGTCGTCCACACAAAATGGACGATGACGTTGTCCAATGCATTAAGGCACATATTGCGAGCTTTCCAGCGGAACAGTCTCATTACTCAAGAAATAAAAATATATACAAACTCTATCTGTCACCGCTGCTCAATGTTACCAAGATGCATGGTTTGTATTTGGAAATGTGTCAAAATGAGGACTTGACTGACAAATATCGCATTACGAAAAGCTCGTACAATAAAATTTTTGTCACAGAATTTAATTTGTCTTTTGGTTACCCAAGGAGTGACACGTGTCCTACTTGCGATGCTGGAGACTCAACTGAAGAACATAAGTTAAATTATCATGCAGCTGTTGAAGCTATGCAAATTGATAGGCAAAAACCAAACCGGAACCGAGATATTGTGTACATTACCATGGATTTACAACAAACAATGCCGTTACCGAAACTAACAACTTCAAAAGCGTTCTACTTACGCCAATTATGGTTTTACAATCTGGGTATTCACGTTAATGATGGAGCTAAAGAGAAAGCTGTTTGTTGTACATGGACTGAAGATGTAGCGGATCGCGGAAGTGTTGAAGTTGGAAGCGCACTTTTAAGATTTTTGGAGGTAGATCCAAGTTGTCAAAACAAAGATCATTTATTGATCTGGTCGGATTCATGTGCCGGACAGAACAAAAACTTTAACATGATTGCACTGTATCAATACCTTATATTAAAAGGATATTTTAAAGTAATAGACCACAAGTTCCCTGAGGTTGGTCATTCTTATTTAGATTCGGATCGTGATTTTGGTAGGATAGAAAAAGTCCTTAGGAAACACGATACAGTATATGTTCCTGAACAATACAGGAATATTATATGCAAAGCTTCTCGAAATAATACAGTCATTGACATGAGCGTACATTTCAGAAAAATTGGTGAGTTACAGGAAAAACTCAATTTGATTAACAGAAAAAAAGATGTAAACAATGACAAAGTAAGTTTTAGGGATGGTATTAAATGGATACGCGTAGATGAATATGGTTCCTACCTATTTAAAGAAACATACGATGAAATGACACCTTTCAAAAAGGTGGACATTTTGAAAAGAAGATCTCAGTTACGCAATTCTGTGGAGATTCCGCGTACGTACGGAAAATGTGGTACCGTATCAGTGGAAAAAAAAGAAAATCTCCGAGAACAACTTAAGTACGTAAAGCCGGAGTATCGATACTTCTATGAGTCGATTATATTTGAAAAATAGGATTATTTTGATCTCTGTTTTATTTTATTGTCAAGACTGATCTCTGTTTTAATAGTTTACGTTTTTATTGATAGTATTTTAAGGAACCTTTAAATAATGTTTGCCTTTTTGTAATACTTTAAGTACATAATGTTACTTAACACCTAATTTGAAATAGCTGAAATGCCAAAATGTTTTAAAAATGTTAGTGAAAGAAAGAGTTATGTTCAGTTTTTTTCGAAATTATATACCAAAAAGTATTAAAAGTGTTTAATTGCTCACATACCCAAATTTTTTAAGTTTGTTTACCCAACTTTGCATTATAGTTTAAATCAAAAACTAATTTTCTAACAACTTATCTCAAAAAACAAAACTGAAACTTCCATCTTGATTTACTCAAAATTAGTAAAATGCGAGTTATCACCTTCATCCACTTATGTCTTCAATTCCGATTTTTATTATTTTAGAACGCATGTTTTCTTCCTTCGTCATTGCCTTGAGTACAATAAAGATGAATAAAAATTATGCGAAGTAATTAGTCATGTTTGCTATCGGAAAAACGTTGAGTAATTATATAAATATTAATTTACAAGCATTAAGAACACAGATTACCGACGTGTGATATGAAAGTGCACTGGAGCAAACCGATTACTTGTGTAAACAATAGAGACCCCAGTGAGGTGACAGAGATAAACATTGATGCACTTTTACAAATGGCTTTGAACTTTTTATTTTTTAGTATTTTGTCAAAGCGTGTTATATGAACATGCTACTATAGGTTAATCCAGTGTTTCCTAAAATAGTCATGGGATTTTCAAGAGTATATCTCAAACATTTCGCGTACGACCTCTCTGTGAAATAGTTTACCACCGACGATTTTTGTGGACCGATACGACTTAGGGGCACTTCAAGAAAAGAGCTTACTCCTTTCTAAAGGGCCGGTAACGCACCTGTAATTCCCCTGGTGTTGCGGTTGTTCATGGGCGGCGGTAGTCACTTAACATCAGGTGAACCGTATGCTCGTATGCCTCTTCTATAAAAAAAAAAAAACCAATTTGTCATACTAGCAATCCGCGACGGCTTCGCACGGGTGATTTCTGCATCTCGACAACAGCACCACCTACCGGGTCCTATTGTCAATCTGAACCATTAGGGGACCCACTCAAAAATACAATTTTTTTTTAATCAAAATTGGACCGTCGTTCTCCGATGATCTTTCATACATGCGACAATATTGATTTTTATTTATAGAGATACTATGACGTTAGTGTTTCAGGCCAACAAAGAGAGATATTTAGGACAATATGCACAAGCGCCGTGGTAGCTCAAGTGCTAAGCGCCCGCTGTAAATTTCACAGTACACGAGCAATCCGGGTCCGATCTCCGCCGACACCGATGAAAATGTTAATTGCAATTTTAAGTGCTGACTTACCACGTGCTTGTGAACATGTGGAGTTCATTGCATTGGGCCAGCGCGGCGGACATTTCCTTGCGGTTAAATCCTCATAGAGATGAGAGGAAGCCCGCGGCCAGCAGTGGGACGTCTATAGGATGTTACTTTATGTACGAATGTGAATGTAAATCCGCGTACGGACAGCGCGTTCCTGTGTTACGTGTAGTCGGAATACGCTGTCAACGCGTACGTTGAATACACGTGCAGCTCCTGTACGGACCGCCGCGAACCTGAACGCGAGGTCAATCGATCCATAGCGCTGCGCGAACCCCGCCAGTTTTTAATAATTCTGTAGTGTCGACCGGGGATTCGACCACCACATATACGTTTGTTAAGGCCTGTATTCACTTTGAATTAGTGATTATTGCAGGTGGGCAGGTGGTTAGTGTAGTTGCTTTGTGATTAGGAGTAAACACATTTGGACAGCGATTGATTAGTGCAAGTTATTAGTAATCTGCGTAGTAAAGTAATTAGAAGCGTCTTCTATTTTTTTTTTGCGAGTGAAATGCTAGTATCCACGTCCCCTGCATCATCCTATGAAAAATCCATACTTTACATTACTATTATAATGCGAATGTCTGTCTCAGGCATTGATTGTTAAACCGCTGAATCTATTTTGATAAAAATGAGATAGTTTAATGCCTGATTAAGTCAAAAGAGTGATATCACAGCTAAGTAGGCTGTAAAGCCTACTTTAGTTTAGTCGTTATTAGCGGTTAAACCGCCAATTTGGATAAAAACGGTGAAATGGGTATAAAACTTTGTATAGGAAATGCATAATGTGGTATGACTGATATCTACGTGGACGAAAACGTATTCGTACACTTCTTTAAATTAGTATTTCTTTATTATTTGTTATCTCTGAAACGTGTTGGCCTGTTTATCTACGTTAGTTAACATCCGCAAATTGCAATAGGTTGCTATGAATACAAAACTTAACTAAAACTAAATGTTGCTCTATTACGTAGGTATGAATAAAACAGTATTTACGGAATCATAAAATTTATTCAAAGTTATGGAATAGTAACATTTATTAAACCCTTACTAGGCCGTAACAATTCAACCAATCCGTAATCATTAATCGATCGAGTGAGTATGTCTATTCCGAAAAAAAGTATCAATAGTAGTAAATAGTACAGTATTGGTAAGCCAACACAAGGCAAGCGCGAAATCGGATGAAAAAGTATGAACGTATATATTTTTTATCTTTTAACACAAAATGGGTCTACCCAACCCTTTGTGGGTGAGGTGAATATATAGTATATAGTAATGATACGTATAAATCATCAATCATGACAAAAACATTATTGCAATCTTTTATGTTATCCTATAGAGGGAATAAAATTACAATTTGATAAAAAAATCGAAAATGAGTTTATTCGTAGTTCATCAAATTATATATAATTTTTCATCGTATTTTATCGTATCTATTTAGCTTTTCATTAAGCCAAGTACTAATTTAAAAACGACAATATTTTCCGGCTTATCTGTATTGGTAAAATTTTGTGACATCTCTAGTACTTACGATATCTATTGTTTTGACACATCAATATTTCTTTATTATTGTTTCTAATATTCACAAAATATAAATAGTTTCGACTTACTGGTTGTAGGATACGCCTCCTTTATTTAAATTTTTTCATTTAAATTCAATTTCCGGCTGTTCATGCATGGCATGCAGCGACGATTGACACGAAAATTGGAAACGATTGTCACGTGAAAAGAGATGTGTTGACATTTATAGGTGTGAATTGACATGTTGGCGACATGTTAGTGGCTACACGGGCTCCGCCTACTCCCCCGTTCTATTTAGTATGTATTATAGGGAATGTTCCAAAATAGAACCCAGTGTACTGTCCATTGCAAATGACGTCATGAATCGACGCTATACTGGTGATTCGTTCCAAAACATAGGACTGTACATGACGTCAAACATTTGCGCCATATTGGAAAAGTGTTGGCGTTTATTTTGTCATTTTGTGTTCCAAAAATCATTATATCCTCCTAATGGAACTACCAGCAATTATCCTATAATTTTTGTATTTGAATAAATAAAAACAAATTCTGGTATGCTTCATTCAGCGCACACACAATTAAAAATTGTTTTATTATGGCCGAATATCCAACGCAATATGGCGGCGGCACGCCAGTACAATATAGTGTCAATTGATGACGTCATTTGTATTCGACAGTATACTGAAAACGTTTCGGAACATATCCATAGTATTCTATGGGTCACAGCATCCACTTACCATTAGGTGGACTGTGTGCTCGTTTGTCACACCCATTCTATATTTTTAAAAAAATATTTGACACAACCCGTTATTTATTTTTAGTTTTCCTCCGAGAATTATATTTTATTTTAAACATGCCATAAACTATTATTGAACGTCCTTCCATCTTTTATTGTGCAGCTGGAGTATGTTAACTTCACGGATTACGCGAGGACCCTGCCCCATCTTATCCACAACGCTAACAACACTCTGGTCGACATCAGCCTGGTGAATCTTACCACTTCGCGCCACTTCAATTCGTCGCGCTTCGCAGTACATTTGGTCCTCGTCTCCGAGGACCTGAATAACCTGACCATGCATAGCGTTACCAGGAAGAGCTTGGACGATGAACACACACCTGGCGTGTTCGAGGTAAGCTCAACAAGGAAGTTACCTTTTTGTTCTTAGCTTTACGCAAACGCTCAAATATTGTAGGTTAACATTTGTTTCGTATGTGACGTTTGATACTTCCCAACAGACTGCCTCGTTGGCTTAGTGTTGAGTGTTGATCAAAAAAGCACGTAAAGCCGTTGGGCCTGCGCCTGATCTCTCTCCGATCGTATCGGACTACCGTCCCATCGGATTATGAGAGTGAGGGAATAGAGGGTGCACCTGTGCTTGCCGGCATCTGTGCACTCGGGTGTTTTCTTCAGATGGTTAGTCTCCGTTAAGGCTGGCCGCTTTACTGAAAACATGGAACCTGGTTATTATTACATATTACTTTGATGTACATACATATATGACATTTTACAGATAATCGAAATTAACAGCCCGAGGTTGTGGTTCACCGGATCTGGCGGCTTCTTGCAGTTCCGTCCCGTCGCGTACGTGGAGAGCCAGCGCAACGTTGCCAGCTCTACTCTGGCACACGTCTCCAACTTTACCAAGTCAGTTTATAGTGAAACAGTAGGACCATGCTGCAACTATATGGTTTTTTTTTAAATTGAAACCTGCTTCAGAGTTGTTGAAACTTGAAACTCGATGATGAAATGAAAAATCGACACTAATAACAGAGGAACATACATTTTTAGGATTTAGCCTTCGAGATAATTAATTTATATGTGGTAGAACCATGCTGCAGTTATATTAGTAGTATAGTTGTAGCACGATTGGGTCGACTCGACCGAGGAAGGATCACGCTCTCACAGAATGCCAGCATAAAATTGTAGCTTAATGCTGCTATGTTTCGTATGGTGTGTGTAGAGAACCAGTGACCCTTTTTACTGGAAACGAGGCATTCCGTCTTAGTCCTCACGGGTTACAACGTATCTTCATTTAGATTCGTAATCGAGGATAGATGTAAATGCCTATGGGCCACGGCAACCACTTACCATCAGGTGGACCTTGTACTCGTTTGTCACCCTATCCTATAAAAAAAGGGATAAGATAAAATACAGCATTCACTGTTTTCTATTATCTCAGTCTCCTTTTCGGAAGTTTTCACTTGTACCGCGTGTGAGCTGCACACGTGTTTTTTTAACCACTCTAAGCCAGCGCTTGGCTGCTATCTCACCTGATGGTAAGCGGTGATTCAGCTAAAGATGGTGAAGCGCACTCACTTAAAAGCCTATTCACTCTTGCCTTGAAGGCATCCACATTGTAAATGTATGGATAGATAGATGCTGGTAACTAATGTACCAGCATCCATGACGGACAATTTAGCAAACCGTTGTAGCCCAGTAAAACAGAATAGTAGGCTACCTTCTAAGAAATGTACCGTACGCCGCTAATAAGTGTGCGTGCCTGGCACGTGACAGTTCGGACTCGTACGCACGAGCCACAGCACGCACACAACGACACTTGCTGAGTCGGGAAGATCGGGTCGAGTCGGGGACGCCCATCGCCGCGCTCTGCAATCACTTTTGTTTGAGACTTTGTAAAATTTTGCTAGCGGTCTTATATGCGTTTGTTTAAGTAAATTTGATTTTTTATTAATAGATTATATTACTATATCTATACATAGATACATACCTCATAAGTTTTTGTATGATGGAAAATAATAATATTTTATTAGCATTAAACATAGGAAAAGAAAGTGTTTACAACTTCATAGATCGACATCTTTTGCCATGTTTACACATAGCATGCAAATTTTTTATACATTAAAATTTATGGCTATCATAATCCTTCATGCTATGCATCTGTGGCGCGACGACAGTGCCGTAGCAGCGGAAACTATGGGTCAGCGCACACCAAGAGCAGAGCAGAGCATTTTCTGAAAACACTAAAATATTAATTTTATAACTTTTGTCAGTTGTTGCTCGACCATGCTCGAGCTTGCAGGATGCATGTTCGAGCATGCGCGAGCGCGCTCGTACCGCCGCCACCCGCGCTCAGTATTGCCGCAGCGAAAATACTGTTTGGACGTGTGTTTAGTTCGTACCTATAAGCGCGTCACATAAGTCGGATCGGAACCAAACTTATCAACTTTTCTTCGTCCATGATGGACGAAGAAAAGTTGATAAGTTTGGTGCAGCGTTTTGAGTGTCTGTACAGTATATCAAGTCCAACATACAGCGATCGTTGGATGAACGATACTTGGTAAAGAATCACGTTTCTTCTACCCATACTGTTCTTCTTACTTCTTCTTATGTTCTTCATGTACACCAATCACCAAGTCTCAATCGATCATATTGAACACGTCTATCAACGTCGGATTTTGGCATCAAATTGGTCATGCACTTCCCCCTAGCAACCCAGAGCACTTTCAATGGATCTTGCTCACGGAAGCGCGCGGATGCTGCCTGCATGGTCGAGTAGTCAAAATTTTGCTCGAGCATGCGCGAGCATTTTGCAGTTCGGTCTGCGCTGACCCTATGGCGACGCTGTCGTCGTGTTTAAATTACTCGGACTTTCCACAGGTAGCATTATCCGCTCCCCGGGTATGGTAGA
Source organism: Parnassius smintheus behrii (assembly GCA_036936625.1). Lineage (NCBI taxonomy): Eukaryota > Metazoa > Arthropoda > Insecta > Lepidoptera > Papilionidae > Parnassius > Parnassius smintheus. Next base: position 10,552,481 of record JAUPFT010000009.1, read on the forward strand.
GCAACGTTACTATCGTGAAGTAAGGCAGTTGTCAGCGCTGTTAAGCTTGCTATTTGTCCGCCATTGTGAAATAAATGTACTTATTTCACGTTTATACTGTGTTAAATAAATAACAAAGGTTTTCGTAGTTCTAACAATGTTTTGTTTTGATTCATTTGCCCTAATAGTATATTTGTTCGCAGGACATCGCTGCCGCAGTGGAGCACGCTAGAAACATTCTACAAAGGTTACGATAAAATGAATCTTCTGGTGCAGGACCTAGTCGTGTCTTTCGGAGAGCCGGGTGACGGTTTCTACAAGCAACACAATTACACGGCTTGGTAAGATTTTTTTTTAGATTTACGTCATAATTAGCTCACATATAAGTCCTAGATACTACCACTAGTTTATTATTGCCACCAAAAGCAGTGTCTTCCAGCCCAGTTCTGTGTTGCAGCTGAAGGGTATAGGGAGACAGTAAATACAGGTTGTGAGGCATTCCGTATCAGTCCTCGGAGTTGTTGGCTTTTTTCTTTTAATTTAGCTACATGGGTATGAACTACTTAAAGTAAAATCCATTCTAGTAAGAATTTAATTGAGTATTTATTTATATATCCTATTTCTAGAAGTATCCATTCTTGCGTATAATAAGATGTTTTGTCCAACTTAGCAGTAGTGTGCGTGCGTGCGTGCGTGCGTGCGTGCGTGCGTGCGTGCGTGCGTGCGAGCGTGCGTGCGTGCGTGCGCGTGTGCGCGCGTGTTTGCGTGTGTGTGTGTGTGTGTGTGTGTGTGTGTGTGTGTGTGTGTGTGTGTGTGTGTGTGTGTGTGTGTGTGTGTTAGAGAAGTTAAAAAGTAATCGATTTATTAAATAAAGTAACAGATTGTCATCATCATTGAAAAGTTGCGATTTCATTATAATTTCTGAGTTTCGAATTCTAACGTATGTGTATATAAAAAGGAATGCCTCTGTGTCGAATTATTTCATTTTTACGAATTATTTCATTTTTACACATCTTTAACCATTTTTTCTTTGTTATTCATTTCGACATATCCGTAGTTTGGTTTATCCATTTCTAATCTAATTAGTATAAAATATATCCAATAAACATTAATCTATTCTAACAAAGTAACTTATCTCTATATTAAATTTGTCAAATATTTAACCTCATTTCTAAGTGGAGCTGCCGTGGTGGGGGAAGTTGTGAATGTAAACGTGAGTGCCTGTGAATACGTCCGCGAGTGCGTGTGCACTTAAATATTTTATCTAATTGATGGACCGCCCTTGTCACTTCCTATAGTCAACCAAATCTAAATCGATATCGATTATTTAGAGTTGGTAATCATTTACAGTTTGGTTTGAATAATACTAGAATAAATTAGAAACGGATAATTTTAAACACAAGATTTATCAGTTTCTTCGTATTTGTTGTTACTGCTTATTTCCAGAAGCATGGTTATAAAAGTTTAAGATTGGAACTAGTTTAAAAATAAATTTATTCAATCACTTCCAGTACAACTAGTTGAACTGTTGTTGTTTATATTAATTATTATTTGATTTTAAATAATGCAGTCAAAAATAATGTCTCTTTCAAAGTCATCCATAATCAATTTTTTATTGTTTTTTTTACCACTTTTTCCCAATCATCCTTTGTGACGTGTGCATATGCTTCAACGAATATAGAAGAAACAGTCCAAAAAGTTAAAGCCGAGTCACAAAATAAGAAGACAAACACAAAATTACGCCACAGTAAGCTCCCGAAATGGCGGGAAATTGAAATTACGTAGTGGTTTTTTCAGCGCGACCTTGTACATGAGTTTTTTTGCCTACACAAATTTACGTTAACAAAGTAAAATAAAACTTGTTTTATTCATGATTAATGTAATTCCAAATTTAATTAAACAAATAATACATTATAAAAGTTATGATTCGATTATTTGAATATTTTTACCGATTATATGAATATTTTTGCCGATTATTCGCACAATAATGAATTTTAATCATCCAAACACTACGGTAAGGTACATAGCGACATATCATTGAAACGACGTCAGGTAAAAAAGTTAATACTGGTTATTTTTTAATATTTTGCTTTGTTTGAAAGATTCGAATTTAATGTAGTGATAAAAAATGTACAAGTTGTAGTTAAATGTAGATAACATCATAATTCTTCGGATTTACGTAAAAGGTTATTTTCAATCGTGTGAGTACGCTTGTGCAAAGTTATTGCGAAATGATTAATGTGAAACGTCAAAAGTTATTTTTTAGATTTGGTGGACTATAAGTGTATCAATATTGAACAAATTGTATGACGCTAGCGGGGACGATTTGGTCGGTTCACAGGTCGTACACGTTGGGGTACGGGTGGCCGCCTGCGCCGAGCCTGTCGCTGATGGGGGTTATGATAATATCGCTGGGCATAACCGTGCTCATGGCGCTGTTGGGGGCGGGATGCGTGATGTTCGTGATGCGGTGCTGGTGTCGCAACCCCACCAGCCCCTCCCACCCCGCCCACCTCACCGACGAGGACTCTCTGGAGCGCAGGTGCAACGGCTTCCGCACCATCTGACTCCGCTCTCGAACCCGCTGCACAATTTTCGAAACCGTGAGGACTAACGGCCACCCTAACATTATACACGAACGCGGTTTTGCCATCTTCATTATATTTTCGACGACTAACAGTAATATAGAAATATAATTACGTTAAGTTGAGTATCGATTGATTGAGTAATCTTTTCGACTCTAAAGCTCCCAGCAGAATGAATCTACTCCCTGCAGTTTCGTACTTAGTATTCGATATTCTGTGTTATACAGGGTAGCAACAAAATAAAGGAATTCTTGAATTTTAAAATATACATATAAAAAGGATCTAATTTATGCATGTAATAAAATATCTGGTTATTTTTATGGATATACTAGTGACCTTTTTTACCGTCTAAAAAAGAAAAAAGTTTTTGTGTTTATTTTTTGTAAAATATCAAAGGCTTCTACTCCATTCACATGTTACACTATTTTTTTTCCAGACGGTAAAAAAGGTCATCCCAGTATAACAGGTGATTTCATCTTTCTATAGAGAATTAGTATCTAAATAAATTTTAGAATAAAAAAACATTTTAATGGGGCTTTACACTTACTGGATTTTGATATGGGACAACTGAAATGCTCCTAGTGAACATAATCGCATAACAAACTCCTTCGCGCGGCATGATAAGTACACAAACACTCACATTTTATCCGCGCATAGCTCAATGCAATTGTGTAGTGAAAATGACAAAACCTTGAATCAAATTAACTATGTTTACATCATTATTATGAAATGCTACAGGAATAAAAAAAATTACACAAAAAAATGCTTTGAATGTATTCCAATATGAATAATTAAATTAATGTTGTAATTAAATGTTTAGTGATGTGCATGCATGTCTTCAGGGTTAAACCCGAAAATTTTAACGGTTTTTAAAATATGACGAATCTTTTATAGTACTCTAAAAGCGTAGCCACTTTTTTTGCATTATGAAAATTGATGTAAGATGTAAATTTATAAATGACATTGAGTTAATGTGACATGACATTTAAATTTAGAAATAAGTATTGAACTTCTATATTGTTCTTGTCTTTTAAGCCAAAATTTTATTAACTTTGATATTAATACGATTTTATTCCAATGTTGTTATTTCATCGTTAGGATTGTAAAGTTAACTACATTTCCTAAGGCATTATAAACTATAAGTATGAAAATAAGCTTTAAGTCAATCCTTAACGATATATTTGTGAATTATATAACCATATATTTTAATCTAAATAAGCATGGTTTCTTTTTAATTTTTTTGCTAATTTTGATTTTTTGGGTAATCAATTTTTTATTGCTATCGAAAATAAAAACATTATATTGTAATTATTAATATTGCTCAATTGCATTTCAAGCAGCAAGTAACTATGTGTGCCAAGATACTTCTGTCAGGAAAATGTTATTTGCTATTTTCTATCTTCATATGCCGCATCCTCCCAAAAACGAGGACCATGCACAGTAGTGGACAGTTTCGGACCGATGAAAAAAAGATATGCAATATATATACAACATAGTCTAAGATCAGTTCTTTTATTCTGATGCATAAGTTACAACACCCATTGAAGAAATTAACTTAATATAAAATTGGTACAAAAACAATAATAAATTTATTTTAAATTAGGCCAGTGCGATTGTGTAACGCTGGCGGGGATCGTGGTTGTCTTCGTTACGACGTTAGGTTCCATTGAATTGTGTAAATGTATCATCAGTATTGTTAACAAGCCGATATTTTTTATATAAATTATAATATATGATAAAATTTAGTAACTTAAAAATATAAGACCCTTTTTCTGAAAATGAGGCATTCCATCTTAACCCTCTGGGGTGGCAACGTATATGCATTTTGATTCAGAATTGGGGACAAATCTTGATATTGGGTTATACCATCCACTTACCATTAGATGGACTGTGTGCTCTTTTGTCACACTTGTTATATTTTAAGAAAAGATTATTTTAAGGTTACTAAATATTATCATAACGAGAGAAACATATCGAAGTCATTAACTGAATTGCACTGAAGTTGTGTAGACTATGTCGCGAGACTCAAACTGAAAGAATCTCGCTACCGACTAATATTTCTATTCCAAATTTTAAAAACAGTATTTAATACATTTAATATATTGAGCAGAAAGATTTTTTAAAAGTTATACTATATACAATGTCTTCTATGACTCGCGTATCTATAATTGTTGCTGGTTTAAAATGATGTTCGGTTTAATTTGGCATATCACACTATTTATGACTACAGGGTTTTCTGGGAGTGAATATCTAAAGACATTAACTCCGCCCATTGTAATTATTTTATTATAAAATGATGTAAACAGTAAAGATTAAATTAAATTTATTATAGTTAAAATAAACGAGTAATATCTTAGATGCAAAATTGTGATATCACTATTGCATGTAATATATTATTTTAAGAATAGACTGGTATCGTAGTCATTGCCATTTATTTTTAAAAGACAGATCTTTAACCTTATTTATTTTATTTAAAATTTTGCTTTTTAAATGTATACTACCAATTCAAATGATAAACCAGTTATCATTTAGATACGTATAAGTACTCCTTCAATGATAATAATAACTAAGCATTTAGATATAACTTTTACAATCTTCTACAATTAATAAAAATATATTATAATGTGTAAAACTATTTGTGGGTTGATTATATAAAAACCACTTCTTGACAGCAAATATTCTTAAATTGACTTAAATTTCGTCATTGTATTTAAATTTTGTTTGTATGCGCGTAATCGATTTAGTTCCTATAAGAAAATAATCTATAAGCGAGCGGAAAATCATTAACTTTTTTCGTTTTAAATCGTCACAACTCAAAAAGAATCGGACTTTTATTTTCGAGTTAATTTGTGATGAATTAATTTTTTATTTTTGATCTGTATAATGCATAAACGTGTATAAAGTTTTAGACCAATTTGTACATATTATTTTTTAAGATTTTGTTTATTTATGTAACATTTAGTTATTAATTCCAGATGTGATATTAATTTGAACTTCCAAATATAAATGTATATGAAAAATATTTAATTAAAAGTTTATTGAGCTGTGGTTTTTATTTTTAATAGTCTACAAGGCTTCTTTTCTATTGTGTACCGGTTTTAGTGTTTAGTATTTAGTTTTAAGAGTCAGTACTATTATAGACCATGTAGTGTACTATTTTACTCCTCAGGGGTGACGAAAAATCTGTAATCGTCTTTGTTTTAATTTAGGTGCTGGTGTGCATGGACTAGAAGCCACCAGCGGGTGAACTGCTGCTGGCTATTCTTTTTTATGTTACTTTTGAGGAAGCAGGGGCTTTGATAGGCTGTTGTGTTGTCACCTCTGATGGCCAAGATAGAATGCCTCACAGCCTGTAATTTTTTTTAAAGAATACGAGTGACAAACGAACACAGTCCACCTGAGGGTAATTGAATGCTGTGGCCCATAGACATTTTAATTTACCCTTACTTAGATTCAAAATGCAGATGCGTTGTCATCCCAGAGGACTGAGATCGAATACCTCGCTTCCAGTACGAAGGGTCTCCGGTTCTCTCATTAAGCTGCTATTTTACGCTGGTATTCTGTGAGAGCGTGGTCCTACCCCGGTCGATCCGACCCATTCGTGGTATAACCATAATTCCATTAAACCACATTCCGTACAAAACTTCGTTAATGATTCCATGACTAAAAAATCCTGCATTAATCTCTCCATGCTCGATGGCGGCGTGTCAAAAGATTTTGGTTCTTATTTAAAAGCTCTTAGCATTGACATTCCTATATTTCAACACGAATAGACCGAAATATTTCGCGTGACACCGCGGCATGCTGCTGCACGCTACGTCATTCCCCAGAATGCTGCGGTACGTCACGGCATTCCATATGGTGCCGGAGCACACTCCTGCATCACGTGAAACGCACTAGGTTACTTTATGTTGTTAAAGGAATGTGAGTGCTAGCTAAGTCATTGAAACAAGGTTGAATCTGGCCCGTTGTGGCGGTGATCTCGGTGAGCCCGGACGCGGATTGCCACAGGATCCTTTGGCATGCCTCGAGATGCCCCAGGATTCTTCGGCATAACGCGAGATGCCATAGGATCGTTCGGCATGCCGAAGTGTGCCTTGCCACGCCGTGCCGTCTCTGAGCAGACCCTAAGTCATATCTGGCAATAGCCATTGGACGTCGTGTACACGAATATGGTGCCAGGAGTAGTATCACAAAAGCTTAGGGTCTGGTAACCGATCGGCCACCTGTAAACTATCTGACATACGTGACGACATGTTCGCCGTCAACAGTGGATTGTGATGGTAATGTCTCCTCAGACCATATTAATGTCCTCCGGACAGAAATTCTCACGAATCGTCCTTGGATGAAATCGGTGTTTTTAGCGAGGATTTGTGAACTATCAAATCTCATGCAGTAACGGGGGCGATCCTGTATGTGTTCACTAACTACAAATTTCCCGAAGCTGCACCGGACTGCAGTCTATGAACAAGTACAAGATCGCCCCCGTCATTAAATCAGATTTACGAGACCACAAATCCTCGTTATAGAACACCGATTTCAACCAAGGATGATTCGTTAGGCTATTGAAAATCAAAAAAACATCCTAATTTCAATGGAGAAGATGGGTGGGTGCTATCATCTGCCTGGGATCCTATAATTAATAAAGGGGCATGCCCAGTCTTCATAGACACTTCGGCCATGAGTGCCCACATATAAAAGCATATAGATATGATAATATGCAATTAAAACAATGAAATGGTAAAGGAATTGCTTTAAAAAAAGTCGGGGTTTTGAAAATATTTGAAGTTTTTATTTTCACAAATGCAGTTTTTTTAACAACTATTTTTATCGATTTTATCGCGTTTTATTTCTTTGATTTTTAATTCCAGACATTTCGGGTGCTTTCCAGCACCCATGGTTACGGCAGACTGAGGTGACCGACGTCCCAATGTCAGTGTTAACCCGGAGTACCTTCAGATTTTTAATTTTTATTTATTGTCCGATCTACAGAATGAACTTACTGTGTCTAGAAGTCTTGCAGTGGTATGCTTGGGTTTTTAATTTCATTAATTACCAGGGTCCTAAGCAGGTGGTAGTAGCAAGCATCCTTCCTAAAAAAGAATTTATATATTAGATATTATATAGAATTTATATAATAAAATACACTTTACGACTAATAGTGATGACTTGCAATTCTAGCCCTAAGTAAAGATCAGCTAGGGCTTAACTTTATTCCTTCCATAATGCTGCTCCTCTGGTTATTACAGAGTTCTATCCGGTAGCAACCATTAAATCTTATATGCTCACCATAATAGTAGCGAGCTTGCTTTAATTGGTATGTGACACAAGCAATTAATATTAAGTCGCTGTAAGTTAAAACAGGAAATTCCCTAACATTTTAAAGTCTACATTTATATTTCTAAAGTCTGCCTGCCCTAGCTCTATTTAGATTGTTTTCCCTAGCATACTCAGAAAAATCATTATTTGTCTCCATATTTTGATGAACTATTTCAAGTATTTGAGCCGCATCATCCCTGTCCCTTATTTTTGTGTGGAATTTATTAACTATAGCAGAAGCCACAGCAGTCTATCATCAAATGTGTAGAAGCCCTGTTAAAGTAATTTTGATGAAATATTTTAAATTCAGTTTTAAAAATGCCATTCACCACCTCTACTACCCATATCGACACATAGTCACGGCTCTGGATTTATTAGCATATCTTGTCATTAACTGAAATTCACCATCTGCTGGAGACATTTCTGCGACCCTTAGACATCCACATCTATCCTCGATTACAAATCAAAATGCAGATGCGTTGTCACCCGTGAGGACTAAATCATTTTCTCGTTTCCAGTAAAAAGGGTCTCCGGTTCTCTACACTCACCATACAAAACACAGCAGCATTAAGCTACTATTTCACGCTGGTATTCTGTGAGAGGGTGCTCCTTCCCCGGTCGAGCCGACCCATTCATGCTACAACTATACTTCTAATATAACTGCAGCATGGCTCTACCAAGTATAACACACATACATAGTACTTGTCACTACGTATGTTTGTTATCGCAAAATGTAGTTAATCACAAAAGAGACATACTTGCAATGCTGATGGAACTGTTACAACATGGTAAAAAACATTGTGCTTTTATATAATTAGTTAGCAGTACACTGTGTGATGTATGATCTAAGCTTTGTTGTTCTGGGTGCAATACATTACTCACTTCAGATTGCAACGAGGATGGACTAGATGATTCAGATGGTTCCCGTTCTGCAGTTGAACATGATGCTGTTCTATCAGTTCATTGCCAGCAATTATGATATACACGGCATGACAACTGAAATAATGTAAAATACAAAAAATGAAGTCAAAGTGAAAAAATAAAAATAAAATAGATTTATTTCAAACTCAAATATAAATAAAATATTTATCAAGTTAAATGTTACTGCACAAGGACGGATTTAATGCCCTATATTATTTAATAATTAAGGACTGACAGACTACCAGCAGTCCAAAAACAATGAAAAATCAACTGTCTCCTTTCTTGGTAGTTGATAAAACTGGTTAATCTCATAAATAAGCTAGTATGTTTGTCAGATACAGCTAGGGCAGATGTGAAAAAATAAAACAAGTTCTTGAGTTGATATACAATCAGTGTAAAAACATGTATAATTATCAGATATATGGATCACATTTAATAAATTGAAATGTTAAACATGTTAAACACTTACCTCACGTAGCGCAAATAATTCCTCACGTGGAAAATCGAAGACAAACAATGTGTGTGATCTTATTCTCATAAGTGTCAGTGCCACAGCTGATGTATAGATGTTCAAGACGAACTATTGGTGCATTTTGCGAGTGCCACACTACACGTTCACTGTACTCGAAACTTGTACCTAATAAAGAAGCTACAATTATTATATTGATATTATTCAAGTAAACTCAGTTATAAAGCATTTCTTAGAGGAAGACATACCACATCGTGATATGTACCAACTATTTACCTGCTGTGTTCGAACCAATTGTTGAGAGATCAACAATTGCATTTTACTTTTATAACAAAACAATAACATGATAACAACACGTAATTTAATTCTTGTGACATAACAGTGACAGCGGCCTACCTGTCGGATACGATGTTGCCACTTAACGGTCATAAAATCTATGGAATGATATCGATTTTTATTCGATTAATAATATCATAAAAAGAATAATCTTTGACGCGTTTTAAGTTCTGCACGCTTTTTAAAATATAATTTCCTTTATTTATTGAAACTCTATTTCAAATGTATTTTTAAGAACAGTTAGCTTGTGCTGTATTGTTTTGTTATGCTTTAGAGAATTCGTGGTAAATCAGCTGGAAATTAACTTCTTGAATTATCATAACATGATTCCATTTTAAATGTTATGTTAAAAACAGATAAGAATAACAGTTAACTTGTGCAGTAGCGTTTTGTTATACTCTAAAGAATTCTTGGTAAATCAGCTAGTAATTCGCTTGTTTAATTATCATAACTATAAATGTGAAGGTTGTCAATGAATTCAACCGAGCCTATAACAACGGTTGTTTTAGTTTTTAATGGTTGACTGCCGCTTTTGATGACTTGAAATTAATAAAAACCTATTTTGCGCAATAAGTTTTTTCTCTTTGGTAATGAATAAACCACAGAAACCCCTTTAATGTATAATAGTCCTTTTTTTGATACAAGTAGCACATTTTAAGGAACCGCAAAAACAACTTTGTTATTTATACAAACACTATGAAAAACAAAATAATTTGTTGCTGGCGATAATGACAGTGGTATTTTGACTCGATTTAAAATATATGCTTGTTACTACTGAACTCTTCATGGGCCTGCGAGTCCGACTCGCACTGAACCACTTTTTTTCAACATTTAGTTTTATTCTAATAAATAGTTTTTTCGTTTAAGCGGAGCTCTTTTACTTTAGGTTTATTACCTCTTTATCTACAATAATCAATCTGAGTAAGTACAGTGTGTAAATACGATTCTTAAATTGTAAAAATAATAATTGGATTTGAACATCTTAGGTAGGTATTTAGTTTTATTTATTTAGAAAATATTAATCTCGCAATTATTTATTGTAATAATATAATTTATCACACAGCTAACGCCCTCATTAGCAATGTAATGGTGAAAGAATTTTCAAAATCGGTCTAGTAATTTTTGAGATTAGCCAAAAAACGTATTCATTGAAAGTAGCGCCCTCAATAATAAAATTAACCCTATATTAGATATCTAAAATTATACATAACAATCTAGTGGTGAAAGAATTCTTAAAGTTGGTCAAGTACTTTACGAGTTAAGCGAATAAAATATTCTTTGATAGTAGCTCCCTCAATAATAAAATGCATCCTACGTTTTAAGCACCATAGCAAAAAACGATTCAACATAGCCTAATCCGCACACACAGTAAAAACATAACCATCCTTTTTCGTCTGTAGTCGGTAAACATTTGGTTAATAACGGTTGCGTATCGACTGCTTTGGATAAATATCCATTGTCAACGGTTATTTTAAACCTATATCATAACATCGTAATAATTATCGAAAGATCATATAAGCATTGTAATAATGACACCATAAGTAATCGATTGAAAAGGGGAATCGATTTTTTAATGATTTTTGTGATTGGCAACATTTTTTATTTTATTCACTGACTAATGAATTACGTATTTACCTAATTTTATTTTTATCTTTTCGGTACTTTTAATTTGTGCAAAAATATTCCCATTGTTTTAGGATAAATGAATACCGCGATTAATAACCATAAATAAAGATATATTTTTTTAACAAATGCACATTGTTGGGCGTTCGATGGCCTAATATGGGCATCCCCCTTTAAATCCCAACCCAAGCATACAACTGCAAGACTTTAAGTTCATACTGTGTCGATCGGACCAAAAATTAAAGTTTTATCTGGAGGTAGCCGTCGTTACCTATGACATTGGGACGTTTATCACCTTAGTGACTATTGTAAAGTGACTCTGTTGAAGTAGAGAGTCTGAAGACTGTTGTAAAGTGCTGTAAAAAGCGGGAATATAAAACAACATAAAATCCGTTAAAACTAGTTCAATATAAATGTGTGGTATTCGCGTAAACATAAATCATCAAGTGACTATGTTTAATTGATCACAGGCTCGTAGAACACCTCTGTTTTGGGAAAAACAGATAGTTTAAAAAAATGTACGACACAAAGAAATTAGAAATAGCTTGGTAGCGATCACCTCTTTTCCAAGGGTTATTATCATCCATAGATTCCTTAATATTACGGCAAAGGACCATTTATGAGGATAGGGCCTAAGATCATCAGTGGATTTGTATGACTGTGTATTTGGATAACCTAAAGCTCAGTCTAGCAGGTATAATAAATAATGAGAGAGCTGGCTGCGATGCCGTAGATTGTGGGTTCAAATTCCGCACGGAGCAAGTACTTATAACGCGTACCAAGCAATTTCGTCTAGGTACGGTCGTTTATCCTCGTACAATTTATGTCCACAACGATGCACTAAAAACATTAAATGGTTATCACAACAAATTCTACATAATTGACACAGTTCTATGCATATCTCAGTCTCGCTTCCATTGCGTTCAGAAGTTACTACGTAGTTCTGTGATTAATTAACCCACGATAACCCCAAACACAATGAAATGTTTCCTTATGCTTATATAATATGTTACGCGACATCAGTGGCTGTCTTATCAACGCATAAATAATAATTTACAAACAAGAATTGAAATAAATTGATGTACCTACTCACTATAGTTTTTTATATCCTTTTAACTAAGAATTTACCTATTACTCATGATTCAAACTATGTTGAGACTGAAATAACGCAAATCGAAAACTTTAAAAATTGCAAACAAGTAACGAAAATAATGATTTCTTATATTCACGCGAACACTACACATTGAATAAAACTACTTAAAAAGAAAATAAATAAAACGCGATAAAATCCGTAAAAGTAGTTTTAATCAAAGTAAAGAAAACTTTAAAAACATAAGCATTTTTTTTTTTAAGAAACCATTATCTATATCTATACATTTATTGCTGGGGCGCTCCCACGTTATTTACGTTTGCGACACCTTAGGTTGGGTTGAAGTGGAAGGAGAACGAAGACTTTTTCCTGTACTTACCACTTTTATTTTCTAACTTACAAGTTAAGTACTGTGACATTGTGAGTACACAGGAATACTAGACTACCCAACTTACAATCTTAGTTACTACTGGGCTATCTTATAAATAACATCCTGGGTTTTACTATGTTGAATATTCTTAAGTCCCGTAAGTGAATCGAGTCACGTCGTGCTGTTATTTGCGTAGGAGGCCCAGAAATCGTATTATTTACAATTTCTGTGGTAGGAGGCGGCACTGTATGGTAGGTGACTTCCTGATGCTATGTAAGATCCCAAGTAGGCATATGTAACTCGTTACTGTAGTACATCTGGTATGTTTGTTGACGCCCAGGTAGACAATTTCCACACTTATTCGCAAAAGAACTGCGTCACTCATGTACAGGGTCCATATGAGCACCAACAGCATTCTTAACGTAATTAACGAGAAACTCGAATGTGCTTTTTTGAGACACTGGATGCATGTTCATGTCCATGTACCCAGTGCCTCGGTGAGGCACCCCAGGTATATGGAATAATGTTTATTTAATTTATTACCTACTTTTATTAACATAGATTTTAAGACTTTTTCTGTGCATCTTTAACAAATTATGATTTGGAATAAAGGATCTATTACTTTCGTTTCTTTTTTTGGTTACGGTGACATCGGTTTACATTATTTTATTACTGTTAAATAATTATAATATTTTCATTATTATTACGAAAACTTATGCATTTGATATATTAGTTTTAGTAAAGATTTAAAATATTAATATTTATTAGAATTAAATTGAATGAGTAAAACCGGTGATGAGGTTCGCCACCCGTCACGTTCTGTCTCCCGGTGGGGCGAAAAGTCGATTGCGGAAGCCCGTCTGGCTACGCTGAATGTATGTGGACCAATGAATGATAAGACGGATGAAGTATGCGAAATGATGAATGACAGAGGAATAGATGAGTTATGTGTAAATGAGACGAAACGAAAGGGAAATGATGGCACTGCACATGGGCATGTACACCGCGTATTGGTCTGGTGTAGACGAGACCGAGCGAGCATGCCAGGGAGTCGGTTTCATCCTTCCAGAAAGAATGGGACAATGTGTGAAAGAGTATGAATATGTAAGCCCGAGGCTGCTATGGATACGAATGAAAATGGGCTTAAAGAAGCTGTTCATGCTAGGGGTATACGCCCTAGACACGTCTAAGCCCACTTATATCCGAGAGCAGTTTTAGGACATGGTAAGGATGGTGTTGATGAAACGTAAGAAAAATGAAAATATTATTATGTTAGGAGACTGTAACGGAAGGGTTGGGGTGAAGAGAAAAAATAATTACAACAAATTAAAAATAAATACCCAACAACCAATAAATCGTGAACTCCTTAAACTTTAAAGCAACACTCGCAGGCGATCGAGACGTATTAGGTTGGTTTGCATTTTTACTTTTTTTCTGCATGTTCAATGAATCGATGTATGGATGGATGTTCAATGGATGCCAATGACTTTTAACCTTGTAAAGGTAAACAGGTCATGGTTAATAATATTGTTACGCGCTCAAATCGGCGCACTAGCGCCATCTAGTCTCGAACCGAAGAACTAAACTTCTTGAAGTTTAAAACTCGAACTCTCGGTACCTTGCGCGTGTTTACTTGAACATTCTGGATATTTTGCTAATTTATATAAATAGGCGCTGCAAGATGCGATCGGAGCAGTGTTGATTTGGCGATACGAGCGAAGCTTCGGAGCGGAATTAAGTGAATTAGTGTGTTTAATTATTAGTGTTTTAAGTTTTAATTTGTGTAAAGTGTGAATTTAGGTAATTTTATCGGCAATTTTTAGCTCAAGCTCGTAACAATATGGTTGGTAGTTTAATTCATTGTTTTTCAACATTCGTGGATTCAGATAATGCCCACATATTATGCATGGTATCTTCCTTTAAAAATTTCTTTTATTTCATTTTCATACCCAGGGGTTATTATTGTTGCGCGCCACAGTTGATGGCACTAGCGCCATCTGGTATCAAGTATCAGAAATAGGAGTGTCAAGATATTTCTGGCACTCTCCCAACAGCGTATCGCCGATTCAATACTGCCCCGGTCGCCGCCCTCAGCGGCTTTAAATACGTAATTTCCGCCGCAACATCCAGAATGTTCCAGCAATACCGGTCCCGACCGACTAAGTGCAGAAAGTTCGAGAGTGGACTTTCTAGAAAACTTAATTCTTCTATTCGTTACTAGATGGCGATAAGATAAATATACAGAAAGGCGCAAGAGGTACTCCTAAGATCGTCCATGTGGATCGACTGGCGCGTTATTATGGGACCGATAATGCTCGGGACGAGCATGTCTTAGGAGGGGGCAGTGTTACGCACCACAGTTGATGGCACTAGCGCCATCTGGTATCAAGTATCAGAAATAGGAGGGTCAAGATATTTATCTCTCTCTGGATGGAACTCTCTCTAAAAGTCCACTCTCGAACTTTCTGCACTTAGTCGGTCGGGACCGGTATTTGCTGGAACATTCTGGATGTTTCGGTGGAAATTGCGTATTTAAAGCCGCTGAGGGCCGCGACCGGGGCAGTATTGAATCGGCGATACGAGCGAAGCTTTCGGAGTGAAATAAAGTGAACTAAAGTGTTACGTGTGAATAATTATTAGTGTGATTTAAGTTTTAATTGGTGTTCAGCAATTAAAGTGTCAATTTTGGTAATTCAATGCGCAGTTTTTATTGTCACGTACCCTAAGCTCGTAACATTATCAGCCTGTCTAATATAAATGTCTGACTAATAAAAAAAATTAAAATGAATGAAAACGGACTTTGCATATTTTCGGATAATGGCTGCACAAGGCCTTTTTGTTACGAAATAATATCATATGTACTTTATCATATTTATTGTAATTATATATACACGTAATGCTTTTTTCTAATATACCTATAAAATTATAATTTTTTTTGGAAGTGTAAGACTAATATTAGAATTGAGCCCATATTAGTTTTGACTGCCATGTTGATCTAGTGCTCGTAAGCGCGCCTGATTCCCGGTTGCGAATTCCAGGTCAGACGAAAATCAGTTACTGGATTATTGAATCAAGAAATTATAATCAGCAGCAGTCAAGAGACAGCCACATTGAAGCTTGGTCTCACTCCGGTCGTTTTTTTTGCGCCCAAAGCAATTAAGGGCAACCCTCCGGTAACGGGGAAGGGAGGTGGAGGACGCTCATCGCAGCCGGCTGCGTGGTTATGTGGAGACTTTTACCCACTAAACTCCACCTTTAGAGATTGGCTTACTGATCTGACGAGAAATCTTTAAGATCAGTAACTCAAAACTCAGTCAACAACACTCCGGTCGTGTAAGATTACCGCCCTATCGGACTAGATAGGGCACAATAATGCTGTGCTGCGCAGATGGTTAATATCCGTTGAGACTAGCCGCCGTGACCGAATTTCGGTCAGGACCTGGAGGACATTTCATTACTTTTTATCTAACTTGTATATAAAATTGCGTTGCATATAATGCAATTGTATATAAAAACACGAAAACAAATAAAACAACAATTCTCATTTAAAATAGAGGTTTATATAGTAAAAAGGTGAACATCAACGCCAATGTGTCACAATTATAAAATAATAGTGGTTTAGCTTTAGTCAGATATCAACTGTCCATTTTATGTAAAATATTTAAATGTTCAAGTAAGACATTCTAAAATGGCGCGCCTGTCGAATTTGAAATTAGCCCAAGATGGCGCCACGAAGTTGAAAAAGGAATTGTCCTCCGTGCTTTCATCGTTTGGCGGGTCTTTCTGAACGGGCGAAAAGTTATTCGTGTGAGTGTTTTGCGGTGTGAACAGCTGTCGTTTCGCTTGTTTTCTATCCTTTCTATTTCCGTTGGGGTTATTAGCTTTGGTGCCACTTGCGTGGACCGAGTTGCTGCCGTTTTTCACCTTGTGTTCATTCTGGTAATCCTGGATCTCGTTTTGAAGACCCTGCGAAATCTTTTGTTTATTTTTGATCGTTGTAAACTCTAAATCACCCATGGACTTGTGTCTTGTTCTTTTAGCACTATTGTATACTTTAGGGTTCCGTTCCGCCACCCAACGTCGCATGCGCTTCACGAAGGGCAGTACCATGAAGAAAGCGTTGGGACTGACACCCATTTTAACCTTCGGCGTCATATCCTTTCTGTTCGACGGCAGGTCAGCCAAAGGGAACCATTCACAGGCCTTGATCTCGTTTCTGGTGCGCGGCTGGAATTTTGTATCGCGGGGTATGTAGCCTATTATATACAAGCGCACAATTTGATCATGTATCATGGCTTCTATGTAATCATTCTTGTTTATTAGTTTACTTATGTCGAAGCCCGTTTCTTCTAAGACCTGTAACAAGAATTTTCAATATTAATGCCGAGTCATGGCGGTTAAGAATATCCACTACCCCATATCTTCCCGTGGGTGTCGTAAAAGGCGAAACAGGCAGGAGATGGGCAGGTGTCGGATTTATCGTCCTCAAGTTTCTCGTTAACAACGTTGTAAAGATTAGGAGTGTGTCGACGAGGGCTGCGTACCTGATACTCAGAATCACCAAACGGTATTCGCTGAAAGTCATACAGGTTTACGCACCAACCTCGACACATCACGATGAGGTAGAGGAAATGTATGAGGATATTTCTAGAGCCATGCATTTCTCGAAAACCCACTATATAGTGTTAATGGGAGACTTCAACGCAAAACTAGGCACGAGAGAGAATGGTGATCTGAAGGTATGGAAATTTGAGATAGGGCATCGGAACCCAAGGGGCCAGCAGCTTGCTGACTTCATGGAGAGAGACTCTTTATGATGAACTCTTTCTTCCAGAAGCGGCCCTACGGAAAGTGGACCTGGTCGAGCGCCGACGGTTCGACAAAAATAAGAGTGACTTCATTATGACGACTAGACGGCAAAACTGTAGTGATGTCTCTGATTGCAAGGGTGAAAACTGGCAGCGATCACCGAATGGTTAGAGGCACACTGAACCTAAACGTTAAGTTGGAGAGGTCTCGTCTAATGAAGTCAACGCTTCGTCCCCTTCGTACTCTAATCCTAAATCCTAAAACCTTTCAGCTTGAGTTACAAAACCGTTTTCAGTGCCTAGAAGAATGCGATGCAGTGAACGATATGAATGATAAGCTCGTGGAAACTCTCCATGCGGTCGGAGCTAAGTTCTGCAAGACACGCCGCAGAACACAAAAATCTTCAACCATACTCTTAATTCCGTGGCTGTTAGACGGGAAATGAAGCTGAAATCTTCAACAGATTTGACAGCATAAAGGCCACTGCTTAGACAGATCTCCAAATGCATGCGGCGGGACTTACGCAATTTTAATACTGCTCGTATTGAAGAAGCGATCGAGCGGAACCAGGGCTCCAAAGTCTTTGCCAGAGATCTGTCTGCCAGAAAGAGCCAACTATCAAAGCTGAAGACTGAGCGTGACAGCATCGTTTCCGGGACACCTGAGATTTTGAGTGAGATTGAGAGGCTCTATGGGTGGGCAGTTGTACATACCATCGTTGGAGCCACACGCAAGTGTGAATAACGATCAAAAAGCAAGTCTTATTTTATTTTATTTTTTATTTATTTTTATGTTATGGAAAACCAACAGCTTACAAATCTTAAGAGGCCGCATAATGCTGTTTTGGTGATATTGATCAATCCGGATCTCGGTATCTGTAAGACCTAACAGTTTGCTATTTGGACACATTAAACCTGGACTTATAATCTTCAAATCTGTTGAAGCAAAAACACGATTCGATAAAAAATTCTCGATAAAAAAATATGAAAAACCCTCGTTTTGCACTTATTTTTAGTTAGATCTCTGAAACCTTATGGAATTGAATGATGATTTTTAGCTAATAGATAGATAATAATGTTATCTCAAATCGTGACGATTTATTTTTTTATTTTTCTACGTGGTCTTCTCGTAATTAGCAATTATATGATTTGGCGCTTGCGTTATTTAATTCTAAACGAGCACACTCTCTTTCTGTCTCTTGTTTTGTACGTGGTAGCAATAGCGCTATCCTTTTCAATTTGTTCAATCATTCTGCTGCGGCATCTATTACGGGACGAACCTATGTTTGGCGACATTACGGAGAGACGACTATTTATTTCCGACATTTTTATTTTGTACTGTGGTAGGTGTTACTGTAAAAAGGAGTTTAAAACGTTTTGTGTAAATATATTACCTATATTTAAAGTGTAAATAAAGATGGGCAAAAAGAAAACTCTCGGAAAAAGAAAACAATTGAAACGTCTAAGAGAACAACTCCGTATTTTGAACGAAGGAAAAAAAAGTAAGTACCTATCTAACTACCGATATAAATAACGGTATCATTTTAAATTTTTTTTTTCTTAAAAAAACGTTACCCCCACTCTAGGATTTTCTCCTGTATCGTGGAGGCAGTTTACAAACATAAATTGCACGAGGACAAGCACCCTGACCCGGAACAATTATTTGTAGGCCATACAAATACTTGTTCCCTGCGGGATTCGAACCCGCGGCCCCCAGCGCAACAACTCATTGCTAAGCCACTGCGCTACGGAGGCCGTCAAATTATTCTTTTGTTTACGTAGCTTCTTAGGTATTTCGAATATGTATAGAGCCGAACACGAAGGATCGGTTTGCGAATCATTTTTCGAGTTTCAACCTTATTGCAACGAGATAAAGCTCATGTCTAGTGTCACGTCACGTTGCTGCTGGCTGTTGATAAAGTTTAAATTCGTTTGATGTGTTGCAAAAACGTTTTGTAATTTTATTGTTACATAAGTTTGTTTATGTTTATATAAGATCAATCGGGGTGTTATGATAGGTACCACTCGTAGTTTCTGATACCCACGATACAGGGAATAGGTATCACTGTGGGGTTAGGGATAGGTTTTGAATGTTGTGGGTTACGTTATGTTACTTTGACTGCCTCATTGGTCTAGTGGTTGTAGTAGTGCGACTGCTGATCATGAGGTCCTGGGTTCGAATCCCGGGTCGGGCCAAAATTTTTTTTGTAAATAAGTTGAAATTTATAAAAGATCAACCGGTGTATTATGAGAGGTACTACCCGTAGTTTCTGATACCGTCAAGAAATTTTCAGTAGCTGCCCGGAGTCAGGAAGTTGGCGGTGGCCCACCTCCTTGTCTCGGAATGCACGTAAAGCCGTTGGTCCTGCACCTGATCTCTCTCCGGTTGTGTCGGTTTACCGTCTCATCGGATTATGAGGGTGAGGGAATAGAGAGTGCACCTATGCTTGCGCATACATTTGCGCACTATAATGCTATCCTGCGTCGATGGCTAGTCTCCGTTGAGGCAGGCCGCCGTGACCGAAATTTGGTCTGGAGAATAGTATGTTACTTTATTTTATTATGACTATACATTTGCAGAAAACCAAACATTTCATTCATTGAGCTTGAGAATGTGACGAATAAAACGGCGCCCACGGTATTAGAGAATGGACTGCACGAAGACGGATCGGCACGCGGCGCGAGCGACTCGAGCGGCGCGCCGGCGGTGCCCACGTCGTTGTCGGCGGCGGCGGCTGGCCATTTGGAACAGGGAAAAGGGGACTCGTCGCTATCTATTGACAGTACGGACAAGTAAGTATTTACATAAATAAATACATATAAAATAAATAAGTAAGTAAATTTTGAATCCCTGTTAGTATTTCTTTCTCTAACTGCCTCGTTGGTCTAGCTACTGCTGAGCGAGAAGTCCTGGGTCGGGCAAAATGGTATTGGGTTTTTCCATTAGTAATTTCTCAGTACCAGTCCGGAGTCTGGATTTGTGCTCGATTAGTGGCAATAGGCTCGCACTTTATTACATGAGACTTATAACATAAATGGCGAAATGTGGGTGCACTATGCACCTCTACCTACCCTTTCGGGGAATAATGGCGTAATGCTATGTATGTATATATGTATGTAAATTTTAATGAAACATGGTTCAATCTTTTCAACCATGTTTCATTATTGGAATGAAAATTTTACAATGCTATAAGTACTCGTATCCTACCTAAATGCGAAGACTTGGTTTATGAGAATCAAAGGTAGACCTAATACAAATGAATGCATCGATAATATTGTACTCGTATTTTTACTGACTTCAAAAATGAGTAGGATATTCTCGATCCGACGTTTTTAGGGTTCTGTACCAAAATGGTAAAAAAGAAACCCCTATGGTGTGACTTTGTCTGTCTGTCACAGCCGTATATTTCAGAAACTACTAATGTTATCGACTTGAAATTTGTAGCAGTTATATACAAAATGCTTGGCTACTGTTATTGCTTTACTAGCTGTTACTAGGTATAGTATATAGCGTATATATGTGTAGTGTGAGTGACATTAGACGAACTGTACCTTTTCACTAATATATCCATAAATATCGGTTGTGCTTTGAATATGTTTTTTTAAATGTTTTATATGAAATACATATTTTAAAATAAATTTAATAATATTATGATAATAATATCACACATATATTTTAATTATATATTTTAATTTTTAATTATAATAAAGAAAACAAGATTTTTGATGTAGATTTGTATTTGTATAGATGATGTAAATTTAATTGTGTAATGTCTCTGTCCTAGTCTGTCCTGATACTATAATCTGACATCTGTCCCCGCACCATGCTACAGCGCTAGCAATGTAGGTAAAGTGACATATTATATGAAAGGTATTTGGACATGGGAACGTATCGGAGCTATTCAAAGATATACTATTGTTTCAAAACATTCATGCATTATTATTATTGTCTGCTTTATAGTTTATGTAATAATATGTATTACTGTTGTAGGTTTCCAGACGAAGAGCACACGTCAGATAGAAATCATGCAGAAATCAATGAAGAATCAGACGAAAGAAGAATCATAGACCTTAAATATTTTCTAAAAGAATTAAAAACAATTTCGAACCACTCAACAGCCTTCGGTTGCGGTATAAATAATTTGGAGTTGATAGGGGAGAAAAGGTTAGGTTTGATTTCAAAATTAAAATTCAAATGCAATATGTGTAATGTTGAATTTACTACACATACGTCCAAACCTAGTCCAAGCGACAATTTGAATGTAAATACTGCCGTAGTAACGAGTGCTGCTATTACAGGTGTAGGATATACACAATTGCAAGAAATATTTACATCAATAAATGTTCCGTTTATGACAGAAGTTTTTTATAAGAAAATTGATAATCGAGTTAGTGAAGAATGGGAAAAGTTAGCCACAATTGAAATGGAAGCTGAGGCTGCTCGTGAGAAGCAAAGTGCATTGGACGAAGGCAGAGTCAATTCAGATGGAATCCCCGTCATAGACGTGATCGTTGATGGTTGCTGGGCTAAGAGGACCTACAAGAAAAACTATTCCTCGTTATCAGGCGCTGCTGCAATCATAGGTAAAAAGTTTGGGGAAGTGCTATATCTCGCCGTAAAAAATAAATATTGTTGCATATGTGTACGCGCCAAGAATACGGATTTTTTTTTATTATTGTAATTGTATTGTATATTCTGAATATAAGTACATATTAAACTGTTTAATAAATGCATATTTACATATAACATTTTATTTCATGCTAATCTTTTAGGTTTATAAATTGAGTAGGTATCTACGCGAGGACTGAATGATGGATCAGTCTAGATAGTCTCGAGTCCACGAAAAAAAAACACGAGCCTCTAAATTGTGAAACTCGAGTCTCGGAATGGACCCTAGTACCTATTTACGTACTATATTGGTGGTATGTCAGCTTGTAGGCCTATGAAAGAAGCTTCTAAATGTTACTCTTTACACATCGATCCGTCGTACCGTAGAAATACTTCCGTGAATTTGAAATTTATTTGAATAACATATTTTTACTTATACATTTTTATTGCCACACGAATCAAGTTCAAATTCACGAAACGGGGTGTTATTATTCAAAGCTAAACGGTATGTTTACGGTCCGTCTCCGGCACAGATCGCTGTTCATCAGCTGGGCGGCCGGGATCGGCGCCGTTCAAAGTCGAACTCGACTCACGCACTAGATCAGTAAAGTGCTCATCTGAACACATTTCTAAAGACGCAAACTTCGACACGAAATAAATAGCCTATTCACAGATATCATGAATTCTTACAATCATGCATTCGGAAACGTAGGTACTTGCATAGACCTACTACCTACATAACTACATACCCAACGGCTGTCACATTACATACATACACGGCGAAAACTACAAAACGCAAACTTACTACCTGCTAAACTAATGGGCGTATCCTTCTAGTATTTGGAATTTCCAGTATAAGCTGATCTTGCATTGTATAGGCTTTCAGTACAATGAAGAGTCAGCTTATACTAGAATATTAGTTTGAGTAGCCCTTAGTATGTACAATGAAATTAAATTTGCGATATATAATTTTATGTTCATATAATGACAAGTTAATAGTAAATTATGATTGATAATTTTATTACTTACTACGCGTCCGATTATAGTTTATTTTCTTCTAACAAAATCGCTTTGACCTCGTGTTCCCGCGTGACCGCGAGCAGTAGTGTGCGAACGAATGGCGCGGGGAAGTGGGGGCGAAATTAGAATTTGAGCTGAGGTAGTATAGGCTCTTAAATAAATAACATATTAAATTTACAAGAAGCCAATAACAGGTTCTTACTAATGGAAACACACTAACATAATCTTTCGTCGTTTAAAGGACATAGCACAAATACGAGCAACAAAAATGGAGTCTAATTTAAATGTACAACATGCATAAATCTTGTAAGTGAAACAAACAATTATAGCCACAAAAAAAAGAAAATCAGGGCTAAAAGCATTACATAATTTTACTTAAAATAAATTAAATTACGACACAAAAAACTCTCGACTTAATTGACGATACATAGCTAGTATTAAACAAATCAAAATCACGTTTTTTGCATAAATTATAAAAATTATTACTAGGCCGATATATGAAAGTATTTCTTCCATTATTATTTGATGAAGCTGATAAGTAGAGTAACGCATTCGTTCTAAGGTTCACTGTAGACGTTTTCAGTGATATTTGTGATAGCAAATTAGGGCAGTCAACATTGCCAGAACAGATTTTCAATAAATATACAATGTCAACAATCTCCCGACGCTTTATCAGAGGTAACAGATGATGCTGTCTGCATAAGGATAATAATAATAATAATTTATTGACACACACATAAGGAAAAGTTACACAATTCACAATTTTACAATGTTATTACATTTGGTACAAAATAAGAAATGTGCAAACAGCGATCTTTGACTCCTGTGCTAGGAAAGCCTGTGTTCCAGGAGTCAATGCTCTTCATGTCTCTTGTCTATATTGTACATAATATATTACTTACAGTGCACAAAAATTGTGTATGTGCTCCTATGTTGTGTGTATTCTTAGGTCGTGTTTGTGTGTGTGTTTGTGTGTGTGTGTGTGTGTGTGTGTGTGTGTGTGTGTGTTTGTGTGTGTGTGTGTGTGTGTGTGTGTGTGTGTGTGTGTGTGTGTGTGTGTGTGTGCGTGTGTGTGTGTGTGTGTGCGCGTGCGCGCGCGCGCGTGTGTGTGTGTGTGCGTGTGTGTCAGAGTATATGTGTACTTGTGTGCGTTTCACTTTATACTTTCCATCATGTGTTCTGTATCTTTGTAATTTAATTTATACATAAAGTCCTCTACGTATTTCTTTAATTTATAGGTATTAAATCTTCGTAAATGTTGAATATTACCTAATTTGTTATACACCCGTGAAGTCAACGCGTAATATTGGCGCTTGGCAAACTCCGTACGAGTCCGTAATATGGGACATGTATCTCTCCTTCGCTGAGACGTTGGCAAAGACGGCACAACTTCCCTATGGTACCTGAGAACTATAGATTTGTAGTAATATAATTGTCTCACAGTGAGGACCCTACAGTGTTGATACAAAGCGTGTGAGGGATATTTGAAAGGGAGAAGACATAGCACTTTTAGAATGGCTCTTTGAGCCCTTTTCAGTCCCAGTATATGAGTTTTCGCTGCACCTCCCCACACTGCAATACAATACGTTATGACAGATTGGCAAAGAGTTATAAAATTCCTTTGCGTACTGCAAAACAAAACCTAACGCCTTGGATGCCCTAGCTATGATATTGTCAACATGGGTGTTGAATAAGAGAGTCGTGGAAAATCCCTAGATCACGTACAACAGATTTTTTTTGTAACTTCTGGCCTTTAAGGTGACAGCCAAAATGAATTAAGTTTCATTTGCGTTAATATGTAATAAGGGTACGTTTTGATGGGTTAAGATCAAGCTTATTGATATTACAGTATTCCTCCAATCTTAGAAGATCTTCTTGCAGTAATTCAGCATCAGCCTGAGATGAGATTGTGGAAAATATTTTCATATCATCAGCAAAACACAGTAGGTGTGATGATATAAAACAGGGTTCAATATCGTTAACAAATATAAAAAATAGCAACGGCCCCAGCAAAGAGCCCTGTGGTACACCACTCGGTATTGACACCCAACCTGATATATAATTGTTAACAACTACAGCCTGCGAGCGATTGTCGATATAAGAGGAGAACCACCGCAGTAGGTCTCTAGAAATATGTTCAACACGGTGGAAAGTCTTACTATAATCTTTATAAATAACGTCAACTTGATGACCACCATCCATGGCTTTAGTCGAGAATGAATTAATGAGCACCTAGTTAGAAACGGTAGATCTGCCCTTGATGAAACTATGTTGAGACTGGCTTATGCTTTGTTTGAGTAACGGGCATCCGCCTGCTCATAAACCAACTTTTCAAAGACTGGAAATTATGCACAACTTAGAAATTGGCCTATAATTAGTGACATCAGTCCTAGGACCCTTCTTGTGCACAGGGGTGATATATGCACGTTTCCAAATATCAAAAACTGAGCATTCATCCAACGATTTGCGAAACAGCAAACTTATTGGTAGTGTAATCGTCTCTGCACAATTAATAAGAAAAGTGACTGGTAGGTTATTAGGTCTAGCAGATTTTGATGGATCAAGAGCTTAGCTCGTCACACCTATGCTGGTAGTTGTTGGGAGTACTAAGCTCGAAGTTGTTGACGAATACGTTTACCTGGGACAATATTATAATTTATTTTCAAGATACCTACAATCCCCTTCTTAAGAAATTATAAAGGGTCGAGGTTTAACACTAATCTTTTATAAAACTACAAATAATAATCTTAATATAATAAAAGCATTTCTTAACTAAAAGTATGAAAATTAACAATTTGATTTATAATAATACATGAATTTATTCATATAATTATAACGTGTAACTTAATCATATTAATATAATTTATTAATGCGTAATTTATATAATATTTATTAAAAACAAAATCCAATTAACTTGTTGCTTTCGACTTATTGTTATTGATAAAAAATAATTTATATATATAATTAATAATAAAAAATCAATCCTATAATTAAATAAAATAAAATAAAGTTTTTTGCCTCACATTATTCATAGCTGTTATTTCTGTGGTGCGGAGAAGCCTCATCGATCAGGAGGTCTCACTTCCCTGCCGGAACGTGTACGATAAAAACAGTTGCAAGTGAGGCGCTCGCAGCTGAGTACTGGAGCCGTGCGGGGAGGGCGCGTGCGCGGAGGTTTTGTTATTGTTTACAGCGATATCATCGTACTGTGTGCGTAGATTAGATGATTCATCGATTCTCTGGTTCGAATCAACTATGATATGCTTCCTATTTCGTCTTAATACACCACCCGTTGCCATGCTTATTAAATATGACCTAGGACCTACAATACTTTTAATAAAACCTGGTACCCATGTTTTGTTAATACGAACTTTAACTTTTTGTCCAATTATTAGTGTTTTTAAATTTCTAGCACCTTTATCGTAATACATTTTTTGCTTTTGTTGACGGTGTTTTAATTTATTTATTACGTCCGTATTAATTTTTGGTAACAATAAATTTGGAGAACACGGAAGTATACTGCGGAGTTTTCTATTATATAACAACTCCGCTGGACTAGCGAGCTCCTTACTGATTGGTGTATTTAGATATTCAAGGAGCGCTAATGGGAACTCCGCCTGATCATAAGCAGTTTTTCTCATCATATTTTTAATTGTTTGTATGGCACGCTCGACCTGGCCGTTAGATTGAGGATATCTCGGCGATGACTGGAATTTACAATCATGTGAGAATTCACGAAAAGTGTTATATGCAAACTCAGGGCCATTATCGGTCGTAACTATTTCGGGTATAGACACGGTGTCTACTAAAAAATTGTTTAATTTTTTTAACAATTAATTCTGACTTTAAGCAATGAATTTTTATTAATCCTACAAATTTACTATAGTAGTTTATTATGAGGACAAACGATTTTGTTCCGAAGTGAAAAACGTATATTCCTACTTTAGACCATGCCCTATTTGGTACTTCATGTTGCATTAACGGTTCCTTACAATTCTGTTTTTTATAAGTTATACAAGCTTGACAATGTGACAGATAATCTTCAAGTTGAGTATTCATATGTGGCGGCACTGTCGTCGCGCCGCAAGCAAAACATACCGAAGCATAAATCACGCTATCAACATTCCGAATCATAAACAGCATATATAGAACATCTCCGAACTATCACACGGAGTGTTGGCCGCTCCCCAGGCAGAACACCTTGCCCGGCGGGAGATCTCCCCTTTTCCTACCACGGCCAGAATGGTGACCCCGACGTGATGTGATCACGCAACCAACAACCTTCGGAAACTTCAAGCTTCATCATCGTCATAGAATACCCCACCCATTCGCTCCCGAGCAGATATCGTCTGCAGTCTTCAGTTCCTGCAAGCCAGTCCAACTTGTCTTCATCTCGACTCACCGCAGATTTATAAGGCAGACTTCTGGTACTTGCTCCGGCACATCGTTCTCACCGGCATCATTTGCCAGTGCGTAGTACGGCATGCACTACACATCGGCATATTATTCGCACCGGTGTCACTTGCCCTTACGCACACAGCATGCATTCCCCACCGGCATTAAGGACGCACCGGCAATCGGACTGACTGCACTATCGACCTCTGGTCTGAGCAGGGGGGGTGTTGTGGCGGCGCTGTCGTCGCGCCGCAGGCAAAACATACCGAAGCCTAAATCACGCTATCAACATTCCGAATCATAAACAGCATATATAGAACATTTCCGAACTATCACACGGAGTGTTGGCCGCTCCCCGGGCAGAACACCTTACCCGGCGGGAGATCTCCCCTTTTCCTACCACGGCCAGACATATTAGGCCAGTACATAATTTCTCGAGCTCTGAGTTTACATTTTTCAATCCCTAGATGGCCCAAATGAATCTTTTTAATCATTTCGTATCTCATGCATTTAGGTATTATTACCCTGCTACCCCTCCATACTATACCAAAGTTAACTGATAATTCATCCCTACTATCCCAAAAAGGCTTTATTATGTCTTTTATTTTACTTTTATGACAGGGCCAACCTCGTTTTATTATTTTAATAAGTTCTTGCATTTCTATATCTTCCTGGGTACATTTCTGTATAGATAAGAAGTGCGAGTCCGTCAACGGATTGCTCGCGGTGAGCGCGCGTCGAGATGATCGCGCGGCAGTGTCGACTCATGCTTGTCCGGTGCGACTGCCCTCGACAGTGCGTCTGCGACGTAAAGATAGCGACCCGGCTTATAAACCAACTTGAATTCATACGGCTGGAGGCGTAAAAGCATTCGTTGCAACCTTGCAGGAGAAATTTTCAGAAATTTTCCACAAAAAATTGTATGAGCATTTTGATGATATCGAAGGAATTATTTTATTTGTAGACGATTTGTTAATTTATGCAAATTCTAAATATACCGTATGGCATGCGCAAAAACTTGAATCGACCAAATACAGTACTGAATGTACAAAGGTCTGTACTAGACTCATGAAGCTTTAATTGCCAAAATCCTTGCTTGGCATCGAGAGTACTAAAATATTTTGTCCCCGATAAATTGGCAGTTATTTCTTGCAGAGTAGGAAGCTTAAAATGTTCGCGCCTAATTGCCATATTAAGGTCCCTAGGATCAAGACAGATTCGAAGGTCCCCATTAGGCTTCTTAACAACAGTCATACTATTTACCCAGTCAGTGGGTCCCTCTACTTTTGCAATGATGCCCTCTTTTTGCATTTCCATTAATTTATTTTTAATTTTGTATTTAAGGGCTAGCGGTAGTTTTCTCGGAGCATGTATTACGGGCTTAATATCATGTCTCACCTGAATTTTGTAATTTCCTGGCAAACATCCCATACCTACGAATACGTCGGACAATTCATTTATTATTTCATTTTCTTTTTTCTCTCTAATAGAAAAAACTCTCTTTAGTAACTTTTTTTAATTCCTCACACGAGGTTCTGCCTAAAATAGGAGTTGAATCTACATCAACAACAATGAATTTTAAAATATAAACATCATTTTTATAATTAACTTTTAAGTGACATTTACCAATAACTTCAATATTATTACCTGAATAACCTTGTAATTTTATTGCAGTATATGCTAACTCTGATTCCGTAATATTAATTTTTTGAATATACTTCTTGGGCAAAACGTTCACATCGGCCCCAGTATCCAGCTTGAACATTAGAAAATTATTATTTATCTTTAACTTCACCAACCAGTCCTTACCGTAATTGATATTTACCTGATCGGTGGAGTCCTTTTTTACTTCATAAACTCTGCACATCCGCGAATAATGATTCATCCGATGACATTTACGGCACTGCTGACTATAGGCGGGACAACTGTATTTCTCGTGTGACAAACCGCAGTTCCAACAACTGCGATCGTACTTGGACGGGACGGGACGATACACTTGAGCGTGCCCACCTTCATCCCGAGGGTGAGTGGAGGACTTATAGGATCGCGGCATCCGCACACCTGCGCTGCCGGCGCCACGCGCTTGCTGCTGGCGCTGGTGGTGCGGGGGCGTGACACGTTTACGGTTCACCCAATCAATTTCTGCGTCACGTTCATCTTGCTCAGAATTACGTTTTATTTCATGCACGTGGTGGTCCGACTTCTCTGACTTTATATTGATGGCCTGGGCTCGCGACATTTCGGCTACATTGCAAATTTCCACTGCTTTCTTTAACGTTAAGTCAGGCTCCCTTAACGGCCTTTCTCTCATACATCCATCTCGTATACCACATATGAGTCTATCTCGTACCAAATCTTGACATAAATCTTTAAATTCGCATCTGCCGCCATCTTGTTTAATTCGAAAACATATTGCTCGGTTGTCTCCATCTCCCGTTGATCACGAGTGAAAAATATGTGTCGTGTCATCGTCACATTCTTTTGTGGAAGAAAAAATGTATCAAATTTCAAAAATACTTCATTAATCGATTTAAATTCCTTTTTATCATTTTCCAATAATAGTTGTTCGTACACTTCCTGACATTTGTTTCCGATAATATGTAATAAAATGTTAATTTGTACTTTTTCATCCTTTTTTTTAAGTTCACATGCCTCGTAATATATCAAGAATGCTTTTTTCCATTTTTCCCATTCTTTGCATAAATTTCCCGAAGTCACATTTACTAAATTATTTTCGAAAATAAAGGGTGGCGGTGGTTGTAATACAGATTCCATTGTCCGGGCGATTGATTCAAGTGCAGTTACGTTAGAATCTTCAACTTCTTCCTAAAATTCACTCTCACTTTTACAGTTCATCCAATTCAATGGAAAGTACACAAATTTTACAACTAATATATTATATTAGTTGTAAAATTTGTGTATCGTGTTAATTTTGTATTGTTTGGATGCGGCAATCAAACACGGGAGTTGAGACAAGTCTGTCTTTATTATATACCTGCATGCAAAATATTATAATTTGTTTTCAAGATACTACAATGGAGAGGGCTATTCTTGGGGTTTCTTTGAGTGATAAGCTTAGAAATGAGGATATCCGCAGTAGAAACAGAGTAACCGACATAGCCCAGCAGATTAGTAAGCTGAAGTGGCAATGGGCCGGCCATATAGCTTGAAGAACCGACAACCGATGGGGAAAAAACCGGCCAAGAGCGTGTGGGGCCACGCTCAGTGTAGGTAGTAAAACTAGATTGTACAACTAGATTGTACAACCAGTGCGTGTTGCCAGTGATGATTTACGGATCTGAGACGTGGTCCTTCACTGCTGGCCGTATGAGGACGCTCAAGGTCGCTCAGCGAGCTATGGAGATTGCTATGCTCGGAGTTTCTCTGCGTGATAGACTCAGAAATGAGGATATCCGCAGTAAAACCAGAGTGACCGACATAGCCCAACGGATTAGTAAGCTGAAGTGGCAATGGGCCGGTCATATAGCTCGAAGAACCGATAACCGATGGGGAAGAAAGGTTCTCGAGTGGCAGCCTCGTACCGGTAGGCGTAGTGTAGGGCGATCCCCCACTAGATGGAGTGACGACCTGGTAAGACATGCAGGAAGTCGATGGATGCAGGTGGCTCAGGACCGTGCTTTGTGGCATTACTTGGGGGAGGCCTATGTTCAGCAGTGGACTTGTGAAGGGCTGTAATGATGATGATGATCAATATGTTCGCGCTCCAGCAGCGCTCCGCGCTCCTGCTACTGCTCCCGGTAGTGAGTACTGTTGTTTCCACCCAAGTTCAAAATGATTTTCCTAGAAAGTCCTTATAAAGTTCTACTTTTCAGATTTTTTTCATATTTTCTAAACTTATGGTTCAAAAGTTAGAAGGGGGGGGACACATTGTTTTTTACTTTTGGAGCGATTATTTCCGAAATTATTAACATTATCAAAAAATTTTAGTAAACCCCTATTCATTTTTAAATACCTTTCCAACAATATATCACACGTTAGAGTTGAAATTAAAAAAAAAATCACTTCCCACTTTACATATAGGGGGGCTACCCTAGTAGAACATTTTTTTCCAATTTTTATTTTACCACTTTGTCGGCGTGATTGATACACATATTGGTACCAAATTTCAGCTTTCTAGTGCTAACGGTCACAGAGATAAGGCGGGGACGGACAGACGGACAGACAGACATGGCGAAACTATAAGGGTTCCTAGTTGACTACGGAACCCTAAAAAGGTTCTCGAGTGGCAGCCTCGTACCGGTAGGCATAGTATACGGCGACCCTCCACTAGATGGAGTGATGACGTAGTAAGACACGAGTAAGTCGATGGATGCAGGTGGCTCAGGACCGTGCTTTGTGGCATTCCTTGGGGGGAGGCCTATGTTCAGCAGTGGACTTGTGAAGGGCTGTAATGGTTATGATGATGATTTATAATAAATGAGAAGTGGGAGTCAAATGTTTGGTTCTAGGTGGCGCACACATAAATTGCAAGAGCAACATGCACCATACAGAAACAGAAACTTTTTTATTCAATGTAGATTATAAACAATACTTATTGAAAGTCAATTTTTTCATTTACCACTGGTTCGCAACAAATAAATTGCAAAAAAAAAGCAAATATACAGGACTCACTGAAATTCTGCACTCCTAGCAGCTCATAAATATTTAAATTTCGAATGTTAGTTTTTAAAATGTACGAAACTCATTAATTATTGGCAGGGAGTCGAGTGTCAATTGTTTTTTATCACAAGTTCCACAAATGAAAGTGGTACATATAAAAAGCACTAAACATATTAGATAACACATAAATTATTTTGATTATGAGTTATGCAAAACTTTTAGTGTACTTCACATACATAGTTGCCACATTTAGTACATAGTTACAACAAGTTCACTGCTGAACATGCCTCCGTCACGATTCTGACCCAATTCTTTCCATTGACTAGCTGCCTTTACAAAATTATTGAGTTATTAGCAGCAAGATGCTGTGCGTGCCTCCTGTTTCATTTCACTCTGTCGCCACTGACAACACCCACGGAACGATATCAGTAGTAGATTCTTTTACGCCGCCACTACATGGCACAGATAATAATAATGATTAATACCTCCCGAGCAGCACACTTCCAAGGTTCCTCGTCTTCATTAACCTTGCCCTTAGGGAAGCCCCACGAGGCCTTAGTCCAATATGATTGTACAAGCAGCACATGCGTGAGATCCGAGTCTAAGAGAATAGCGCCGTATGTCGGCACAGTTTGTTTGTACTCGCGCCAGTTGTCAAGCACTGCGTCCAGGCTACTGACATGCTCTCTCAGTTGTGGGACATGCTGAAAATATTAAAGAAAATTTACGTAAAGCAAGTTGTAAAATACTTTTACAGACTAATTAACAGCCTGGCCACGGGACATTCGACGCAACGAAAATACGCGCGTTGCGAACGGCGAGGCGTTAGCGACTAAAACAAATGTATAGAAATGTATGAATCAAGCCACGCGTAGCGGCGAGTGGCGAAGCGACCGGCGAAATTTACCGGGCAAATCGCGCGGGCGACTGGCGCCGCGGCGGACGACTGAAACAAGTGTCTGATTCAATACGTCTCTGCTCCAACGAAAGTACTTTGTGATCCGCGCAACCAACTTCGAAGGATTCACACGATTTATGGTAGCGACAGTTTAAATGTTTAATAAAGATTTTTTGGATACGCTCCAGACGATTTTGATATATGAGGTACTGGGGCGACCAAATTGGGCTAGCATACTCTAGAATGCTTCTTACGTATGCGAAATAAACCGTCTTAATGGCTGATATATCTGATAATGGCTTACACACACGAAGAACAAAACCTAGATTTTTATATGCTTTCGTTACAGTTTTTTCGATATGATCTGATAGTACCATTTTTTGGTCAAATTGGACACCCAAGTCTCTCAAGCTTTCTTTTCTGCTTATTTTTTCGCCATTAAAATGATAGTTAAATAGGATAGGCCCCTTTTTTCGACTGAATGAGATGCATTCACATTTACCAATGTTGACTGTTATATTGTTTTTAGTATAATAGTTGAATAAATAATTAAGGTCAGTTTGTAACAACAAACAGTCTGTACAGTATTGATTTTGCAAAATCTTTTTATCATCTGCGTACATAAGATAATTAGAATGTTTTAAGCCTAGACCTATATCATATAACTAGGCATTGTAAAAGAGCGGTCCTAAATGAGAACCTTGCGGAACACCCGTGGGAATGTCAACATAGTTGGAGCGATAACCGGCCATAACCACTGCCTAAGAACGATTTATTAGATACGACTCGATCCACCTAAGTAAGTCCGTCCCCATAGATGCCCAGAGTTTGTAATTTATTTAACAGGATCACGTGATCCACACGATCAAAAGCTTTCTCAAAATCACTGTATATCACGTCAACTTGTCCCTCCTCCCATCCATTTTTTCTAAAACAAAATTTGAAAAAGATTCTAAATTAGTAGTAGTGGATCGTCCTCTCATAAAACCTGTTCAGGAATCGATTGCGACGGGATACTGTAAATAGAGTTTTATTGTTATTTATTATAGGTTTATTGAGTGACAGAATTAGTAATAATACAAATAAAACTGCACTCTTAAAAGTCTTATTGCCTTAAGTTACGGTCCATTTCAATTTGTTTTGACTGTACAGATTTAGTGTGACTGTAATTTATGTAGTTTTAATTCTTTTTGGGATAAAAAATTACCTATATTAAAAATGATAGGAATCGATTCAGTAAACGATTCTGAACAAACTACTTTCTCAAAGTGCGTTAATTATGTTAGATGTTGTATATAGGATATAAATACCTCTACAATTTTTAATATCCATACGCGACCCTTTCTTATGCACAGGAACTAAATGAGCAGATTTTCCCATCTTCGGAAAAACACCCTCACAAAGGGAGCGGTTAAAAACTATAGTTAAAGGAAGAGCAAGAGATTTAGCACATTGTGACCAAAATATTGCAGGCAATCCATCACTACCAGCTCCTTTACTTACATCTAGAGACTTTAGCATTTTTTCTACAGAAAGTATGGACGTTTGAACACAAGAAACTATGTTATTGATATATAAGGGATGTTCCTGCGTGGACGAAAAACTGGGAAAGGGCTTAACAAAAACACTCTGAAAAATGCACTAAAGGCATTACATATATCTTTACCGTTTTTGTATTGAACCCCATCCAAATTAAACGTTTTAGGGTAAGCTGATCCACCCCACATAGCTTTTACGAAAGTCCAGAACACTTTAGTGTAATTTTTAATATTACTTTCGCAATTAGATTTAAAATACTTAAAGCAATCATTTTGTACATGTCATTCCCTTGATCTTAATAATGAAAATTCATCGTAGTCCAGTCTATTCCCATATTTTTCCAGCGTGAATGAGCCTTTGCCTTTTCTTTAATTATCCTTATTAACGCCGGGGTAGCGTAACGGTAACGAGGTTTTTTTTGAAGTTTTTTTTTACATGTTTAATTATCTAAATTAAAATTAAGAACGCACGAAAAGGCGTTAGCCTTGCGTTCACTTTAACTCTCCTTTGTTTTAATGACTTGTTTATTTTTAAACACATTTTGCTACTCAATGGCCTACCACGCAAATATGGCTTGAATATCATGGTATAAGAGATTCTATGGTTAACATTCTGCAAGACTTAGTCAATATTCCGCAGCTTTCAGAGTTTCCAAACAACTCTCCAAAAATAAATTGAACATCTACAGAGAAGTTACGTAACCCTGTCTGACCTATAAATGGATGCCAAGCCAATAGGCTCTGTTGTCCTGACAAAAGTACTAGAGTCCAACAACTACTATGTATTTTTAAATGTCAGTACTAGTCATAAATCAACCCTGTTCACCCTGTAATAAGCCTTTTCCAAGTCCATATTGTTACCGTTACAGTCTATTTACTCCTGAACAAAGACCTTCTTTATTGATAGATATAAGGAGCTCCTTAGGGGGGATAATGGCCATAGTATTCATGCTTGAATATTCCTAATTCCTAGGAAGATCCTGCAGCCACTCTCCTGATTTGTTTCCATCTATTGTCTTTTACGACATGCATGGTATGATATGGGGTGGTGATTATTCTTACATTGCCACAAGGATTTTCGGCACAAGTCTGGGGTAATGTAAACAGCTCAAAAATGTAAATCATATCCAGAAGAACAGGCACGCAACGGCACAGCAACCCAAAATATTTGAAGAGAACAAGTCAAGGTACATAAACCATGGCACCAAGCGTACACTGTATCAATATCACTATTCCTCCACCTTTACACTTACCACTGGCAATCGGATGACACGGAATCGGGCTGGACGGTTAGCCCTAAAAATATCATACCTATCATCACATGATTCGACGTCGAAAATGCCACTGTGCAGCCACGACTCCATCAAAACTATAACGTCATAATCATTATTCAAAATACTTATGAAATATCTAGTAGTATTGAAGTTATGAAGTAACTGGTATAGTTACACAATTCACGAGCGTGCGTGAACTTTATGTGT
Organism: Parnassius smintheus behrii; assembly: GCA_036936625.1. NCBI lineage: Eukaryota > Metazoa > Arthropoda > Insecta > Lepidoptera > Papilionidae > Parnassius > Parnassius smintheus. Next base: position 10,588,542 of record JAUPFT010000009.1, read on the forward strand.
TGTTTGAGTGATACATGCATGATGTGGAGTGTGCTTGTCTGACATTGACGTATCAACAGGTAGGTTTCTACTACAAATGACACTTATCACACTCTTGAATCGCAAATTACTAGAACACCTTTCAAATGTGTTATGATTATGGCAAATACCTGTACCACAAGTACAACGCGGAGATGGGCCGAGTACAAGTCTCACAGAGTAACCAAGAACCCAAATATTACTTGGTTAACTATGAGCTAATTCAAATATACGGCCGAATTATTCGGTTTAGTTCAGACTTCTATGTGTACTACAGACACTACATTACTAATAAATTGGGCTTAGTGCGCAATCTAACACTGATTGTGTAACTAAGAAAACAGCGTCATTATTAATGTATGCACTTTATCAAAGTGTTTTAAACTTTATTTGAGACTAGCGATCCACCTTCAAACAGATGATTTCTGGATCTCAAGAACCTCCTACTGGGTCCAATTGTGTATATAAACCATCCAGGGACACAAACACCCCCAAAATTTTCATCATAATCAATCAAGATATTTAGAGTTTTAGCATGACTAATGGACAGCCATTGATTTTTATATATAGAGATATGTAGCTTTATTTCGTATTTGTTACAATCAGTTATAAAGAACATATCTGACTAAAAACAATAACTGTCGTAAATGTAGTTTTATATGTGATAGAGCCATGCTGCAGTTGTATTAATAGCATAGTTGTAGCACGAATGGTTCGGCTTGACCGGGGAAGGACCATACTCCCACAAAATAGCAGCGTAAAATAGTAGCTTAATGCTGCTGTATTTCGTATGGTAAGTGTAGAGAACTGGACACTCCTTTTACTGGAAACGAGACATTCCATCTTAGTCCTCACGGGTGACAACACATCTGAATTTGATAAGTAATCAAGGATAGATGTAGATGTCTATGGGTCACAGCAACCACTTACCATCAGGTGGACTGTGTGCTCCTTTGTCACCCTATCCTATTAAATAATGACAATACAACTATGTGGCATGTTCACCATGCGAGTTAACCGTGTCCACGCCCATGTGATCCACAGCTGATTACAAGATATTCTATCACCATCCTCATTGATTCTTAATTGGGGATAATTAAACTATATCTATGGACCACGACCACAGTAACCACCCACAATTAAGAGAACTGTGTGCTCGTTAATTACTCTTTTCTATAAGAAAACTAATTCAGTTTATGGACTTAAAAATACCTGAAAAATATGTGCAGCAAATTCTCTTATACCACATGGGTTAAGCCTGTTAGATTCATCTGTGCAATAATAGTCTAAATAAAACCAATGGGCTAGTTCTATTTGAAAACATATCCTGACTAAATTCCCCCTGTCCTCTGGTGGCAGGTTTATTATGAAGCGGCTGAAAATAAATGAAAAATACCAATTAAACAAAAACTAATTCAGTCATAGTCATTAATGTAAAGGGTAGGTACATCTTAATAATCATGTTTAAGAGGTGGGACTTCCATAGTAATAAAAAACTCGTTAGTAAAAGTTCATATTTTTTTTACGTTTTTCTTTTCATATTCCAACATTGTCATCTGATTCTAAGCTATGTTCAAAATTTCAAATCTGTTGCTAATGGGAGAAGTGTTTAAAATTTGAGTTGCAAGATTTCACCTCGAACAATAGACAGACAGACACAGACAGGCAAACAAGAAAGTGAGTTAATAAAAATGGTAACCCAGTAGCGTAAGCACAAGCAGGCAGGAATTTGGGGGAATAAGGTGTTTTATTTGGTGACCAAACCCCAATTAAAACAATACCACTCGCATTAAAAGGTTATGCACCATTTTTGAGACAGTAAAAAAGTATTATAACACAAAATTTGTAAGACATGAAATAGCATAGCATACAGAGTTTTGTGTAAGTACAACAAGGACATAAGACCATGTCAAATACTAGTGTCACATTGTTATACTTCTATAGTATTTTTATTTTACTGCGCCCTACTGTCAATTGTCAAATTGCACGACATACAAATTTTTATGCATTCTGCCATAGATTACTGTATATATACTAGACATTCCGCTGTAGGTTGCTCTTCTTGCGTGAATGTGTGCTCTCCAGTGTATTATTGCAGCTTTTATTGTGCTATACTTGAGCACCCCGAAATACTTTCAGTTGTAATAGGTTAGAAGGTTCTGGCAAGAGCAAAGCTAAGCATAGAAGCCTTTGTGGTTCTTTTTTTAACACCCAGAAATACTTGAGCACTCATAAATCCTTACAGTTGTGATAGGAGACAACTCCACTTCCCCCCTCATGCTGAAGACGATAAATGTTATCAGTTTGAGGTTAGGTCTATAGGATTTTCTTTTTAATTTTTCTCAAGAATGGTATATTACCTATGATGGAAGTGCTGTTGGAGGTTTGGGACACCTGCATCCATTGACTACTTCCATGTCACATTATTAGGTTGTCACTTCATCTGGTGGAAGGTCACCCATCAATTTTTTCAGTGCAACTGTGATTGGAGAACCACTGCATGTTGCTAGTCGTGACTTATGGCCAGAAACATGGTGCCTTACTGCTGGTGGAGTAACTAACTGACTTAGCCCCAAAGGATCTGTTTGTGGTAACGAGTCGGTCATATAACTCTAAGAATTGACAATTGATGGGGAATATGGGAAGAGGTTTTATTATTTTTACAAAGCTAGAGTTCCCTCTTTTACAGGGGAATTGACAAAGACTTTCTTTTAACTGGATTTAGTTATGTTGTGCTTATCTACCTGTGCCTGTGGCAAACCAAAGGCAGATAGACTTATGTTCTTAAATAGAAAACTTATAATATATAAATGTGATTAAGATCACAAAAAAAATTACCTAATACAGAAGAGTTAATTTATTTGACAAGTTTTTTACAAAACGAATAGTTCACTTGCCCATATTATTTATTATTAGAATATATTATACAAACCTGCATAAATCATCAAGAATATCAATAGGTATAGAATGTTTGTTATGATGAGCATTAGCTGCTGTTGATCCCATGATTCTAATTTAAAACAAAATAATTGACTATGCAAATTATTAAACGCTGCTATGTAATTTTAATGTTTTGCATACTCTGTGGCATAATAATAACAGTAATAAGCGCAGTAATCTATGACTATAAGTATTGGTTCTAATCTAATCAGTAATCATAGACATGTGTCAATCATGCATGATTCGTTCGTTTGAGCTGGTACACTTAAAAATATTGATGGTTCATTCATTTGTTTTTGAATGTACCAGTACAACCAATCACAAACAATTGACGGTACCTTTTTACCCGTGATTTGTTTGTATTGAGAATGAGCCGCAAACCGACCGAATCCCGAAAGATCTGAATGAATTGTTTTTAATGTAGGGTATACCAGTGCAGTATAATCAGTGCATGCATTCGGAAATGTTGCCAAGTTAGGCGATTTTTAGCTATTTAGGCTAGTTTTAAAGTAATCGGAGCGACCAAAATTGTGATTTTCTATTAGTCTCCGAGTAGGCTATCTCAGAAAGAAGGCGATTGTAAAGGATGTTATTTATTCTATAACCCTTTTATTAGAAAATAATAAAATGTAGATATTGCAACTGACTTCTTAAGTATTTTTTAATACCTTTGTAGTCTACTTCTACGCTTACAGTCCTTATTACTTCTGATGAATAATATATCACTAAAGGTACCTAATATAAGTTTAAATTAAAGCATTTTCTTAAAATATTTCTTATAAAATTGGGTGACTTTTTAAGACTTTCAACTTTTACTCTGCGTCAACTTTTTGGCGACTTGGATTCGGCTAGAATAGGTAACACTACACTATTCGTACAGAGCAAGGAAACGGAACATAGGTACTATTATTAAATACTAACTAATCTCTGGCGAGACGCGAGAGGTATAAAGATGAAATGAACAATGAAATACGATACGTCAAACAAATTAAATCGGAATCAAAGTTGGATCTCTGGAATCTGGATTCTGGATTCCCTGGTCTGGTCTCTGTGACGATCTGACGATGAAGTGTACTCGTAGATGGAGGATAGGATTAATTTAACGTTCTTTTATAATTGTGCAAAATTGAAGTAGCTCAGTTCAGAGAAGCTGCAAAGTGCAAACGTGGAAAGTTCTTTATGTGTCATAAGGAAGCACTTTATTTTTATCAAGTAGCTACACCCGCACTGGTAATAAAAGATATTGTAGAGTATTTATTATATAAGGTTTTTTTATTATTATATAAGTAAAATAAAAAGATATTTTACATTTAATTATTTATTACATTTGATTGTTGCATTTATGAGTAAAAATATCATTTCGTGGCAAAGGCGTATAAAAAAGGACTTTAAAAAAATTGGTTGCCTGTAAAGTCGGTATACGGGCGAAAGTTTTACGTGACAACGACTTTGAGTGGTAAAATAATTTTAATGTGAATATTCATTCGTATAGTAGGAAGAAGGATGAAATAACACTTTTTATGTCTGTCTCTCTCGCTCTTAGGCGGGCTAACCATGCCCGAGTGGAAGGGACGCGTGCCTCTCACTCGCTCTCATTGTGAGCGCATAACGTGAGCGGAGCGTAACGCAGTTTCTTGAAGTGTCACCCGGCAAACCAATTTATAAGACGTTGTCACGTCAAAACACCTTAATTTCGTGGGGTTTACTAAAAATAACAATTCAAAAGATTTCAAGGCAAATTATTTATTTAATATGATGATTTTCTTATAAGATAAAAGTTTATCTTATAAGAAAATCATCATATTAAGTACTTTGTAGCAAATAAACATTACAATCCTTATTTTTAGACATGTGAAATCTAAATTTTATAATATTAGATGAAAACAATATTTTCTTTTTACTAAAATTGCTTTCAATGCTTTGCTTTGTAATAAATAGCGCCATCTTATTCGAACTATAGTTAAAGTCAATTCTCATTTTATCGAAATCAAACCAAAATGGATGAGACTCAAGGTGGTACGCTCAATAGATGCTAGATGGCCTAAATGCAAAGTAAATTTATAAGAATCGATAAAATTAAGTATAGTTATGAATGAAATTTAAAAATAAAGAAATTTATTAAATTAATAAAATATATAATAATAATCTTGAATAAAGTTATCAACTAAATCAAATCAATTGAAGTTTTTGTGTTTATGCCATCTAGCATCTTTTGGACTTACCACCTTGAAAATCCATAAATTTTTGTTTTGATTGAAATTTGTGTAACATGCAGTAGATGGCGATGATAGCATTACAAAGTCATAAATATTTTTTCCCATTTGTTCCCAATGGATCTTACAGACACAGAGTACTGGAGCCAGAAAGGATCTATTTGAATGATCGATCCGAATGTACCGGTACGCGTGACGAAATGTACTAGAATGATTCGGACGCTAAAAAAGAGTGATCTAAACATGTTTGAGAACATATCTCATATCTAATATATATTTATATACACTTCTCTATGTATAATGTATATAATATAGGGATGTTCGATGATCATCGATGTTAGAAATTAAAACGTCGATGTTTTAACATTGATGTTACCACACATTAAACATTGAAACATCGATGTTGCCACATGTCAAACATCGATGTCAATGAGCCAATAATCGATTAATAAAAACTTGTGAACAATGCTTTTTATACGTGGTAGAGCCATGCTGCAGTTATATTAGTAGTATAGTTGTAGCACGAATGGGTCGGCTCGACCGGGGAAGGACCACGCTCTCACAGAATACCAGCGTGAAATAGTAGCTTAATGCTGCTGTATTTCGTATGGTGAGTGTAGAGAACCGGAGACCCTTTTTACTAGAAACGAGGCATTCCATCTTAGTCCTCACGGGTGACAACGCATCTGCATTTTGATTTGTAATCGAGGATAGATGTAGATGCCTATGGGCCACAGCAACCACTTACCATCAGGTGGACTGTGTGCTCGTTTGTCACCCTATCCTACAAAAAAAAAATGCGAACCCGCGAAATCAATATCAACTAAATATTTCATGTCCTATTTAAGGTTTAAAATTTTGAATAATTAGGGATTCCTAAATGCATCGATCACCTAAAGATATCATTATGTTGTGTCAAACTTCCTGTCAATTGTAAACTGTAATGTCACAGTTGTAACTGCTTTCGCTTTGTTATTGTGGTGTCGTTGTCGGTTATCGCCTAATAACTATTCTACATAAATTAATTGTTTTTTTCCCTTGCTGTCTATTTATTTATTTATTTATAACATACA